>CM049402.1:9050000-9420000 GCA_026929865.2 Hyperoplus lanceolatus
GAGAGGTGTCAAGTTTTCTCCACGCGGACTTTCCCCTTTACAGATAACAGACGATAGGCGGCGGTGATAAGGTGAGCAACAGGCTGACTACAGTACACTGCTGCTGCTATTATTACTGCTGCTACTTTGACTAACGGTGGAATTATTTTCTGTGCTTCGCTGCACAAAATGTTACACACCTAAATCGATTTTTAGCAAGCACAACCGCACATTCATGTATACATATATAGACACTTTTTTTCTTCTCATGCTCTCGTGCCTTTGTAGCTGCTCTCACTTCCCGTGGGCTATTGTTTGCTCCTCCTCCATGAGCACGTTGTCCAAAGCAGAACACGCAGCCTTTACAGGATCACAGAAAAGAGGACTTTATCCTTTGTACTTTAGACACAATGCTGCAGCCTTCCCTGATAAAGCACAGTGGAGCATCGAATAACAGACAGATTTCCGAAAGTAATGGGTTACATAAACTGCTAGTTAGGTGAAGGATTTTATAAGACATCACTGAGTAAATCTTCCATATTGTTACGTGATTATGATATTTATAAGTATAATCATGAGCTGTGTGTCAGAGGTAATGCGAAATGAGTGCAATTTAAAGATATTTTTGGTTCATTGTGTCATTTCCCTCCTGAACGTATAAAAGAAGATGCACTCGTTTTGGTCTATTTGCGTGGGAGTTGGAACACTGTAATGTAAGAACGCAAGTGTATTGTGTGTGTGTGTGTGTGTGTGTGTGTGTGTATCTTTGAGTGTGACAGAGTGTTTGAAAGAGACAAATTTACAGTGTGAATCTTCTCTCTTTGAAACAACACTGAAAGTCATGAATCATCTCTGCTGCATAGACACAACCACAGGAAGTACCCATGGAACACACAAACACATACACACACCCAGCACACACACACACATCTATACAAATACAGATCTACTGGAACATACAACAGGCGTGCAACAACACATAAACACAACCCCATTAACTGTGAATTTCTCAGGGGTATAAATTCATCAAGTGCGTTTCCAGGGTGTTCTTTCTCATCGATCGCGCGTACAACAACATACAATGAGATTTATCTCCGAAACAGGCACCAAATCTTTGTAGATCAATACACTTTGGTCAAGACCCCCCATCACAGTATCCAGGCCATTTGCTGGCAGTTCAATGTTGCCATGGTTACCCCTAAATACACACGGGGGACATACGTAAGAAAGTGTAAGTCATAAAGAAGCGTGTGTGGCTTACGTGAGATGGGCGAGCGAGAGCCATAGCTCAGCCTTGACCCCCTAGAGTTCTTTGCAGCAAACCTTGTTTGGTTCAGCATAATATGTTGCTCATTATTCCTCTTGTATGAGCGTGGTCCTGGGAGTGACAGTTACAATGAAAGGGTGCTCTCGCTGACCTGATGGAATGAACCCACTCAAAGTGAATGGAAAGGGAAAGGACCTCAAGGTTAGAAGAAACTCTCGCATGGCAATTGTAAAGGAGTACAAAGTGCTCCACATACCTGTGACCTTCTCCAACATCTTGTTTTTGAGCTGTGTTGGAATGAATGAATCACATCACAGGATGCTTTTTGTACAATGTTGTGTTCAACGATGCAGCGAGTAATAACAGTGTATTTAGGCGTCAACAAATCAGTCAAACCCCTCTCTTTCAAAGAATTGGCAGAAGCTACGGTGGCCTTCAAGGCCAAGAAGCTAGATACCAAAGATGGCATCATCCACCACTGCCTCAAGATGTGCCATAATATCAAGTGATGAGGTGAAGATGTATTTAGTTATTTATTTTATAGAACTTCTTCTTGTCTTTCAACAGGTGCATTTCCAGCGGAGGCCCATAAAGAACGCATAATGCCGTTTGGTTTGTCCATTCTGTGCTACAGTAGAACCATGGGGGCACATCCTGCTCATATGTAGATATAAAAGGCTCTTTCAAAGGTAAAAAAAAACAGCTTGGATTTTCAATTCAAACAAACGTGTGAATATTATATTCCATTTCTATCAAATCTGTTCTGAAAAAACGCCCTTTAAAAAAGAATTGCACCTTTAACTGCGAATAAACCCATTGTCATTTATTTTAGAATGTCTACATGAGAAGGGTAAACTTGGAAGACTTATGCTGCACGTTTAGGCCCGCAATGGTCCTAATCGATAGCATATTTGCCTTTTTGTGTGCTCGGTTTGTACTGTAGATGTGAGCGCACTACGAAGCAGGTGTAGAAAGAAATGTCCCCAGCCTCCTACTCAGTGCTACTGCAGTTGACTCCATTCCCTGGATCCTTCAGAATGTGGCCACAGGCTTGGCACTCTTGGTTGTCCAGGTGACGGCTACCGTGGAGACAGAGGGCCTGACCGGTCTTGGCCCACTCCGTTACACCAACTGTGCCAACTTAGCGTCAACTGGACGCTAAACGGCAGCGACACACACGCCGCCTTCTTCTGCCGTACACTGCGGGCACGTGAGAAAAAAAGTCAGGGCCATTTGAAAAGCTGGAGAGCTGAAATCAGATTTGCCAGCCTCAAATCGAACCACATCAGTGAGAAGCGTGTTGAAATATCTGACCCGGCATCAGCGGTGTACAAGAGGGGAGGGGGAGGGGGAGGGGGGTTTGTTGCTGGTGGGCTGTAAGCAAAGCAGAGAAGAGATTTGCAGAGACAAGCCCCATAACAGCTCCCTTGGAACCAATGACTCAGATATGCAGATGTGTTTACTTCCCTTCTGTTTCCCACCCCAACCAGCACACAAAAGGCAACGGGAATGAAAGTGCCTGATAATGCATTTAAGTGTTTCATTTATATATTTATATGCCGTTATAAAGAACTCATTTTTATTTTTTTGTGGGTATTCATCTTTTGTCTAATGCGTAGCGCCGCTCTCTGTTAGTTTCTTCCTGACACCATGCCAGCAGAGTCATCTGCAAAAGGGACTCATGTTGGGATTACAAACCATCAACAGCCCCCCTTTAACAGAGAAGAGGGGGGAAAAACCCAGTTGGAAAATAAAATGAAGAAAAAAAAAACTGACAGTTTTGAGAAAACTTGTAGAAAGAGAATGCAGATTGTCACCTGACCCTGAGGCAAGGCAGCCCTAAATATAATAAAGAGAAGACAACAGATAGAAGACGAGCCGACACAACACGGGTAATGTGTTTTCTCTGCTGGTGTCGTCTGGCAGATCTTGGATGGATGATTGAGTGCTGATGCCTGCCTGGGCCGCTTCAGAGAAGATCGTCTACCCCCCTCCCCTCAGCTCGCTCGCACACACACACACACACACACACACACTCTCATGACACACATGTGCAAAAGCTCTCTCACACACACATTAAGCCTGCTTGTTTTTCTGACTGACAAAAACATCAAGGCGTATTAACTGTCATCATCTCAGCATCTCTCTGTCTCTCTTTTCGGTCGAGGGAATATATCAAGGTAGCACTTTTACTATTGTGGTTTGTGTGTTCGTGTGTGGGTTTTCTCCATGGTGGATGTGTGTCTTAATTATAACAAGGTTTAGTGAATTAGGGCAGGATGTGTAATAGACTAAAATTTGCATAATCTCTGATGAATAAACCTCGGTGACAAACATGCAAGCGGAAAATCGCACATGCTTACTGTACTGCATGGCTTCAATAAAAGAGAAGATTAGACAAGAGAAGTTTAAGACGAGCAATCTATTGCGTTCACTTGCAAAATGTGAGCATTAATCTCTGTGTATTTTCAGAATCGCTTCATATTGTGAAATTGTCAGCAGCAGATATGGACAAACAGGTGCTGGCTACAGAGGAAGTTGATTGGCCTGATTCCATGATCCATTTTCCCAAGGCTTCCACACCCCTGCAGCTGTCCTCCAGAATATGAGAACCATGTGTGAGCGCGTGTGTGTGTGTGTGTGTGTGTGTGTGTGTGTGTGTGTGTGTGTGTGTGTGTGTGTGTGTGTGTGTGTGTTTACACACAAGTGTGTGCATGTTTGAGTTGCACGGTTGTGGTTATGGCACATTGACTTTCCATTATTCGCCAAGACAATGATCGTCATTTACCAGGGAACAACTCTGCATCTGAATTGTTTTTGGAATAAGTAGTAAATAAATGTAGACATTTAACTGATATCTTTGGAGCGATTAAAACATTTCTCAAAGTTTGAAAGCGTGTGATCTGCTTGTGAACGAGTTTCACTGATATTCAAAGTGGAGTCATAAAACAGGTTTTGGGGGCTTTTTATGGCTGTTTAGCATGGCAGAATGTTTTGAACCGAGCCGTGACAGCCTCAGCCCAACTCCAAGAGACTACGTCGACTCCACTCGTTCCCATTGGAAATCCCTTCTCTCACTCTCTCTCTCTCCCTCCCTCTCTCTCTCTCTGAAGCTGCAGATCACTTGAAAAGTAAAAGGGGAAGGAACATGAATAAAAACTGAAGGCACATCTCTTGGATATGTCTCTTGATGCTCTTCAGATCTTTAAGACCTCATCAGAGGGAAATGCAGGGTTACTCTTAGAAACACTGAAGGACTCTGACTTCCTAATGTGCCGTACAAGACCTGAATTTGAGAACAGAAGAGCGGCTTCTTCATGTCTCGAGCACAATTCTGATCTTTTCTAATTGGTTATTATTCATTTATGGACAGGTAGAGGTGTCGCATCTCTCAATCAGTTAATTTTGGCTTCTCTTTTTTAATTTGAAAACGGCTTTGAAGAAGAAAACCATGCACCATATTGTCAAAAGAGAGATTTTGTCCTTGATCGTTTCATACTCTTGTGCCTCAAGATAAAAAGGAAGAAAAAAAATCACAGGGAATAAACTTCAGTGCAAGAGAAATTAGAGGAGAATTTTCAATTATTTTGCCCTTCTCACTCCACTGTGGCTCCACTGTATCAATTTGTATCAAGTACAATGCACTGAATGTTGCACATAAATGAAACAACAATTATTTCAACCCACAAACTGGGGAATAAGTTAAATTAAGTAATCATTAAAGGATCAAGATATGTAAGGGGATATCGGTTACTGCATATGTTTGCACTGACTCCTGGTCAGTCTTGTGGATAGGTTGACAAGTTCTGAGTTGGGTGGAGAGAACACTTAACCTGGTTGTGCACCTAAAATGTCTTATCTCCGTGAGCCGGAGCCGGGCCAGACGTATTGACGGATGTTCCAGGCATAATGAAAACATCCCCGGCAAATTGAACCTGATTGGATATCGGATATCAGCCATCGTGCAACAACAGCAGCTACCTTTCCCTCTCATTAATCACAGACGGAACTGCACCAGGTCTAAATGTAGCCTAAATGGTCTTCGACTATTGTCCTTAACATTCTCGTAGCATTTTTATCATCTTTAGAACTGGAAGAGGCTGCACGGGATACAAATCAGCCAAAGCTTTTTAATTTTCAATGAGTAGTGCTATAATGCGAAAACACATTTCTGATACTTTGTTGTAGAAATAAATACTAATTTGGTCACAATGGTCTAAATTGTTCGAACACAAGCAGCAGTAAATCAACACTGAACTATCCATTTTGGTCTGTATCCATTCGAGGATAAACTAAATAGAGGCGAGCTCATTAGACAGAGACCCAACCAGACACCTGCACTGACATGAGAGCAGCTTATACACACCATAATTCTCCCAACATAAAGTCCAATTTAATGGGATGAGTGGAGGAATAGAACAGAAGTGTAGGCATGATTCAAGTTGTGTTTTGCGGTGCTGAAATCAGCTGGGGTAAATTAGGGAGGCTCACTTGTCCTGAGGCTACCAGCTCCAGTGTTTGTGTTCTCTCTCTCTCTCTCTCTCTCTCTCTCTCTCTCTCTCTCTCTCTCTCTCTCTGTTTCTAAAGTAATATTGGCCCATGACATTGTTCCCCCACAAGACTAGTCAGGAAACAGCTTCCCCTATTGGAGAGTTACAGCATCGCTTCGAGGGGCAGCCAAAACATTTTTAGGACACCTCTTTACATGTATAGATAGATTTCTATGTACATTTGATGGTCTGCATCGACCCCAGAAATAATAAGGTGTATTTTCCCACCTTCTATATTTAATGTTAGACACTGCAGGCACAAACCATTGTTTTTTTCAAGCACAGGTCAGTTTGGAGATTTTTGTCTATTTTGCACCCATAACTTATTTCATACTTGTATTAATAAAAAGGTCCAACATGTACATTTAGGTGTTTGTTTGACTAATCCTTGTCTGTTTGCGTCTGTATATTTCTCCTATACAACTAACTTTAACAGCCATTATCTCAACATGCCAAAAATCTCAACTTCTAAAGCACTAACATCAACTAAACTTTCTATAATCAATCTTAGGACTATTCTAAATGTTATTACAGAAGGATTTGTTTATGTGTTTTTTCAATTGTATGATTTATGAAAAATGTTCATCTTGAAAACATGACACAATTGCATTTTTTTGGAACTGTATCCAAAATCTGTTTTGTTAGAATTTTGGAGACTACTACGTATGTTGTAAAAAATAATTAAAGATCTGAATTCAGGCTTTATCCAAAATCTAGATGTTTTCATTTTTAAAGAGATGCAAAATGTAATCTAATAATTAATTAGATACTGCCAAGTTGTTCAAACATTTCCTGAATTTTTTTTTTAAACAAAAAATACTTGTTTTAATGTAAGTAATCAACTGGCTCAGTTTCATGATGATATCTATACGTTTAAAATGTTTCCCTATTCATCCGCAGTGTCTCGCCTTAAGTCACAAGTCTAGTGTCACTCTTGTCTTGTGGGATTGGACACAAAATAAAACAAAAAATCATGTAACCTTTGAAGCACTATTAATTGTCCCCTTTATGCTGCTCAGAATAACAGTATAATGCAACACCCCAGTGAAGACGTGTGAGACTTCTATTGTTCTTCGTATGTCTCTACTCCCTGGACATCACAGAGCCAACCCATTAATTAGACGACTGATAGCAGTGTTCTCTCTTTAGCGCTGGCCCACTGAGTTTTGTCTTTCTATTTCCACTTCTTGTAAGCCTTTTGTAATGTTTTTCCCTTTACGTTAATGGGGCTTACTTGGTGTAGCGACCCAGGGGAAAGAGAAAATGAAGTCTGTCTTTCCTCCTGAGGGCCGCAGCTAATCCCGATAAAAAAAAAAAAAAACTATTTTGCAACATCCATTTGGCGAGGGAAAACATCACACCGGGAGATTTTGTCAGGCCATACAACAGATTTTGAAGTTAAAAAAAAAGAAAGAAAGAAAAAAAGAAAGAAAGAAAAAGTTTTGCGTTCATAGCAGTATTTCTGTTAAGTGGCTCTTTAAAATCATTCACGCTGATAAGCAATGTGGCAACAGTCTTATAAAAAGGTACAAGTGTTTTTGTGAGAGCGTCCACTGTTTCATGTTATTTTCATTTAATGTCTGTCAACCCTCCGGACGCGGGTCCTGGTTGGTTGCCTTGGAAACCAGCATATGACTATTCTGAGAGGCACTGCAGCGAGGAGAAAGGAGGAAGTGAGAGTAGCAGAGGTAAAGTCGCACAATGAAACCTCTGGTCAACTTGATAGAGGGTGATGAAAATCAAAGGCCAAGACCGCGCTGTACGGCTGCAATTGGCCCAAGCAAGAGAGATAGAAATGGAATTGTCTCTTTTCTGAAAGCGCAAAAAAAAAAAGAGTTGAACACAATGGAGCAAATACTGCATCGCTTTCAAAGCAAGTCGAAGAATCCATACAGAGAATAGATTTTATTTTTTCTCTTATTTACTGAACATACTCGGCGCAGAAGATGCTGCGCTGTCTTTCTCTCTCAGTCACTGCTTGCCTTTGCGCACACACATCCACTCTGCACTATCAATGCCTTAATCTGTGCATTAATTACATTTGTCTGAAGTGCGAGCCACCCTTTTCTTTTTTTTTCTTCCCCTGGCACTAAACCATTATGCATGAGTCCAGGTCTGGGGCTCCATGCTTTTTATTCATGTCCTTTGAGGAGGCTGTCAGGCCTAATTATGACATGCTTGTAACCAGCCTGTTTGCATAGCCTCTGCCTCCCTGCCCCCCCCCCCCCCCCCCCCCTATCTCTGCAGCACACGTACAATTCTATATATCTGTGTCCGGGCTTTGTATGTTTTACAAAGAATCTGTGCGTAGATATTCAAGCAATTAAGAGCAGAAGCAACAGATGGCAGGGAAACACTTCTTTTGTTAAGCTTTACCTTTTAATTGAGAGAACAGAATTAGAAGCATTACATTAAAGCAAATGTTGTTTTTGAGAGACTTGTTGAAGCCATTATGCACACAGTGTGTCCTTACAGTCCAAGGGAAAGTTAAGCCATACATTTAGAAGAAAGAAGATAAGAAACGATTGAAGAATTGAGAAAAAGGACATTGGTCTAATGAGCAACAGCTGTACCTCATCGAGCGACCATGGTGTGGTTTCCAGGATGCCAGTTTTCAAAGAAAGCGGAACAATAACTAGAGAGACAGCAAGCTCAAACACTGCGGCTGCTATAGCAGCTAGGCTGTTTGGTGTGCAACACAGGGAGCTGTCCATTGACAATATATGACCAATCACAGTTTAGGATGTGGTACCTACACTTTAGAACCTCGACGGAGTAGGTAGGCTACCAAAACAGTAGGTACTTTTGCAAAGTGGAAAACCAAAATACGCGAGTAGAGTAGATCAGAGCCAGTACCATGTAGTGAGAAATCGCCTTGACATTCCTGATAACAGGCAGACCACCTTTCCATTCCCTGCACATCTCATAGATTCACACACACACACACACACACACACACACACACACACACACACACACACACACACACACACACACACACACACACACGTAAATGTCTCAGGCACAGAAGCTGTCATGAGGTCATTGTTTGTTTCCTTGTCTTTTGCGCCTCACTTCATTCTCCCCTTGTGATGCAGGGCGACTGAGCAGCGCTGGGCTGGATGTGCGGCGTGTGAGCATATCAAGTAAAGGCAGAGAGAGAGAGTGAGTGGCCTGGGCAGCATGGAGGGGATGTGTATATCTGTTGGTGACAGACACACAGGGGCCTATACAGCACAGCCCCATCCACAGGCCATAATTCAATCATAACACAACCGTGATGAAGACAGAGAGACAGAGCTGGGGGATAAACCCACTGAGTTAGCGGCAGAGTAGAGTAGAGTGGATAAAGGCATGAGTATAGAAAGAATCAGATTACCATGCAGTTAAAGGGGAGGGGAGGATGACACTCATCCGACCTGATTCAAACGACAGAAGCGTAAGGAATGAAGTCCTCGGCGCGTCCGTCCCTTGACCTCACCAGGGAGCGAGGAGTGTTTGAGAGGGGAGCAGAAGAATCGCTCATGCTTGGAGTGAGACGGTGCCTAATTGTCTAGAGGTCCGGATTGAGTGAGTGTGACTGGGCGCATCCGCCGCCGAGCGAGGGGCAGGGAAAAATCTGAAACGCTAAAAAGTCATAATCATTTTTTTTTTTTTTTTTTCAGAGGCGGGTGAGCAGCGGTTTACACGCGGCACGCTCGGGGCTTTGTGTTGGTGTTTGTGTGTGTGTGTGTGTGTGTGTGTGTGTGTGTGTGTGTGTGTGTGGTGCTGATGCCGTCAGACACTAGCAGCCCTGCAGACGTGACACAAGTCTTTTCACCTCAGCTCTGCTCCGCTCAGCACATTCACAGGATGTTAATCATGCCCCGCACTCTCTGGGCTGATGCGACTGTGTGTTGAAAATGTGGCCAGTCTGTGCAGCTGGTCGTCTGGATTATATTATACTTACAGTATCTGTCTGCTTGTTTGTTTGTTTGGTTGTTGTTGTTTTGGCTTCACCTTCAATTCCAGCCCTTATCTGTCTATTTTTGTCCGTCCTCAACAATCAGGTGCTGATTGTATCAAACAGCGGTGAGAAACAATTTTAGTCCTAAAGCAAGAGCCCTGTGATTAGAGTTGAAGGGCCCAGATATTTTTCTTTAATGTTTGTGTGTGTGTGTGTGTGTGTGTGTGTGTGTGTGTGTGTGTGTGTGTGTGTGTGTGTGTGTGTGTGTGTGTGTGTGTGTGTGTGTGTGTGTGTGTGTGTGTGTGTGTGTGTGTGTGTGTGTGTGTGTGTTTGGTTTGTTCTTTTCCCCAGCATGCATACTGGTGTGTACGTGTTGATGTCGCCGCATGTTTGTCTAAGACTATTGATCTGGCCAGCCCACAGCAGACATTAAATGAGAAGAGTTTATATAGGGGGGCTAAGGCCGACAGGGAAAGAGATGGAGAGAGTGATGGATGGCAATAAAAGAAGAACGATTTGCAGGAAGGCTGAAAAGACTTCATTGGAGTCTTCATCATGTGAACAAGGCCAAACATTTTGAGGTGTAAAAGAGTAGTGAATGCCTATAAAGGTATAAAGGTTTCATTTAATCATTGACATTATAAAGTCTTGTTAGTTTTAACCCTAGCGTCTCCAGTTTGGCCACATCTGAAGGATGAAGAGAAAAACAAGGACATGGGGGGGGGCTGTCAATGACCAAGAACACAGCCGAAAACACAACAGTGACTCACAAACTCTCCACTCTCGCTGTACACAAACATCCACAGAGATGCATGCACGCACACACACACACAATAATGTGCACTCATGAATCCATATTGCTCTTCTATACAGACCATGGCCGATTGAAGGAAGTGGTTCGGAAAAATCAAAACAACCTTGGGGATTGTGAGAACAATATATAAAGCGCCCATGTTGTGGGGGCACAACATGGGCGCTTTATATCTCTCCTATTCAATCAATCTGTTCTCTACTCCTTCAGCCATTAGCTTGTTTGCGCTCTCTCCCCTTCCCCTCCCCAACACATGTTATTTGTGTGTGTGTTGTTTGTCCTGGTCAGTGGCTATCGTAAAGCAGTGGGGAAGACGCACACACACAGTCACAAATCCATGTGTGTGATGCACTCAGAGCAGGCACTGGAAACTTTGCAATGTCGCCGGCATGGTGGCTTATTAATTAGGTCTATCTAACCATGGGGGGGGGGGGGGGCAGTAAACAGACAGGTTCCCTTCTTCTGTCATTGTATGAATCATACTATGATGACTAAAAGCCTTTAATACAAACGCAAAGGAATACACATTCCCACATAGACGCACGGAAAAACAAAGTAGTAAATACAGTACGTCCTTGCAATGCAGTGTGAATGCATTCCTGAAGTCCATACAGTAATAGCACGTATACTCACTCGAGTGTTGTATGATCGCATGCAAACAGACGCACGCGTGTCAGTTGTTTCATCATAGACATACAACGCACTGCACTCACAGGAGGTCAAGAGCACCATCTGTGCATGTTCAATACTTAATTAGATTCACAGGCACTGAATAATACATGTTTGGGACAAAAATACCTGAGATTATGCCATTTTTGACACAATTTTTTTTTTATCAATATCTTTGAAATGATCACGTTTTTCTTCTCCCTTCCCCCGCACAGCCTGTCTGGTGGCAAGCCAACGGGTCAACCTCGTTTACTCCAGGGTTCTTAGGTTATTAAAGATGTGATAATGAAATGTGTTAAGAAAATCTATCGGCCTGAACTGTGAATGTCAAAACGTTCCTCATTGTTGAAGAACCGTAGTTGAATTCAGTTGATTGTAATGTTTTCCCATTTTCATACAAAAGGTGTCATTACCAGCATAGAAACTCCAGCAGCACAATCTGCCGAGCCAATCTGAAAAGATGTTTCTACATAATTGTCCCCTCACCAAGATATGCATTACTTATGATGGAGCGTCAGAGCTCTTGGGAGGGCAAATAATTGTATTTTGCCACATTTATCAGAAAGTAAAAATTTACAAAAGTGACTGTGTTTGAGAAGTTGAAAAATATATTTTTACAGGCGTGTTTTTGTGCGTGAGAAAATGTGTAATAGAAACTATTCATGCTGACCTGAGCTCCTGATCGCATCATTGAGATCCCAACCACCTTTCAATTCTGCAAATGAACATAATATTTGACTTTTAATGCTGAAATATCTGACATATGGCAGAGGATATCAAGCAAGTAACGGTTAGGTAAAAACTGTGTCAGCCTTGTTCATCTTTTCCAGCTGCACAGACAACAACGCAGAAATGAAAACTGATATTGTGCTCAAACTCCGGGAAAGGAGGAGCTTTGTGATGCCGACATGTCTCCTCGCTTTTCGACGCCGACGTGCTCATAAAACACCTCGGCATCGTTTTAAGTCAAACAGGAAATAGCCCGCGCAATCCTGGGAACAAACAAGAGAGGACAGCGGTGCCATCTGATTGGGCCGTGAACGGTCGCTGTCGTTACAAAGCACCACTGTAAGCTCCATCGATTATCAAAGGGCTCCCAGCTCAGACGGGGAGTCTACTGATCTTTCCCAAGCTTAGACATGAAAAGCCCCCAGTGACAGCTCGTAGCCTGGGCTAGATCACGCCACTCTGTTGAGGTAAGGGGGGTAGCGCTACTGCGGAGCCTCTTTCCTAACCACCTGCTCCACAGGCCCTGGTTTTGTGTTCTTGTTTATCTCTCTCTTTACGCTGCGCACCGTCGGGGGTGACAAGGATGTGCTTTCATGTGAACATCGGGCCAGCAACGGCATAGGTGTGAGTGAGACACTTGGTAAAACAATGCAAGACAACCTTTTTATTATGGCAGCGCCTCATTACTTTTTAACCAGTGTAATCGTACGAGCTGCTCCTCATGAATTATTCACAGGTGAGTTCTCGTCACAAAATGACAGGGGGAGATAGCAGAGCACTGCCAGCAGAAGAAAAAAAAACAAGTACAAAAATAGGAAGGCATATGTAGAGAAAATTGATGCAGTGATACATTTCTTCATACCGCCTTTAACTTATAAAGCCTTTAATGGAAGGCTATTGAGTATATGTGAGCCTTACAACGCTGCAAAAGAGTGTGAAGTCTCTGCTTTTTGGTACATCACACATTAAGGTCGTGTTCACACCTAATAGTCCGCTTCTTCGGTGTGCAACAGATGGGAGTTGGAGATATTGTTTCATTCTTCAGATGGTTGGTTCGCGATTAAAAAAGGCAAAACTATAAGACTAACTAAAAGACAACATGTAAATGCTGTTCAATTATTTTACCTGCCAGGTTGGCGGGTAAAAAGGCCCCTTGTCATTTTGAAAATTACGATAAAGTAGCAGTGCGGAAACCCAACTTGTATGCCGAAACTAGCTGGAACCATGTTACAATATCAGCAGATAGCGGACGATACTACGTAAATACGACGCTTCCTGTGATAAGTGCGGATGGGGTTCATGCCAGTGATGACCGCTCCAGAGTTCGCTTGCAAGTGGCCCAAGACCAAGACCACACCTACCAAGCGGACGACTCAGACCGCGTCTAAACAAACACACCCAAATAAACCACAACAAGAGGTTAAACGTACCAGGTCCATTTCAACCGCACTAAACAAGGCTTGTTTGAGAGCAACCTAAGAGTACGTTCGATCTTAATTCATTTGAATCAAACCAATTTGACGAGTCGTACAAAGTTCGAGGCCCTAGTGTGTTTTCTTTTCATCATCAGTATCGGGCAGAGAATAGAAAATATATAAAGAGGAAGAGTCAGCTTCCAAAGAGAGGTCAAAACATGGAGTCAGGAACGGCTGTCTCCATTAGACCACCTGAGATGCTGACCTGGACCACTGAAGAGTTTTTCCTACAGCTGAGGAGTTTGTTTGTGTGCATGTTCAAGAGAGAGAGAGAGAGGGAGAGAGAGAGATAAAGAGATGGAAAGAGAGGCTGCATGGAAATACATGACACAGCTGTCACTGCTCTTTCCTCCAGCTGCACGTCCTATCATTTCCACAATAACTTTCCATCTAATAGTGACTAAACCTGACTGAACAGAACTGAAACTGAAATCTTAAGACCAGTTAAGGACTTTTTTGCATAGGGGTGGGGGGGGGGGTCCACACAGCTGCATGGCATACTATCAACAATGCGGGGCTATTCATAGACTTTAGCCGACTCCCAAACTCCCCTGAGAGTGTGCTGATGCCGCCACACGCCCCTGAAGTTCTCGGCTTTATAAAACACCCATGATCAATTCGACACCAATTAAACAACGTGTTAATGACCTGCCTAATGACTTAACATCCCTATTTCCACTGTGAGGTTCCTCAGCCGTAGAGCTCAGGCTGCCTCCCCTCACAGGGCGAGACTGGGTAACAGGAGTCATGGAGTGGGTGTGCACCATGACTCAATGTTGCTGTCTCATTCTCTTGACCTCCTCGCTTGTTTTTGAATTGTTTTTCAACGTCTCGGCCCTGTTCAGCTGTTTCCAGATCAGATCAATCTTGATACAAAACTTTAGAGTGGAGTCGAGGCTGCTGTTACCGTGGCAACCATTTGACTCCCCTTTTATTGTCTAATGGATATATAAAAGTGTTTTGTTGCTCAGTGGAGTGACTTTTAAAATAAGAAACATACTGTTAACCGCTTAGCAGTGCCTCTGGAATAAAATATGGCTATTTGTTACATAATCTGGTTCGCCTTGTTAAATTTGCTCGATCATGACTAGTGATATAGGCCTACTGTATTATGCTATAACTCAGCATTAGTAACTCTACTGACCGGCAATACCGAACGGGTTAAACACACACACACACACACACACACACACAAACACAAGTTTTGACTCGGAGCTCCAATGTGTGAGAAAAGTCAAATAAAATTTAAGGTGAGTTTAAAAAAATCTCTAGTTCATCCGTGCTATTCTACCGCTCCACTCCTCCACTTTCTGAGTCAACCGGCCGCTTTTCAAGGCTTCCATCCGCAGAATGCAGAATGAATCACGACGTTTATATCAATAGATTATTCTTTTTTTTGCCAAACTTTGTTCAAGAAGTTGAAAATGCTAATACCGTGTAGGGAGGGAGAATAAAAGGAGCGGCAGCTCAGAAGGGGATGACCCACTTAGTGTAATTATCGCTAACGAAGAGACGGGAAAGTTGTGAGCTGGGGAACAACACACAGGCCTAAATGCGTTAAATTAATCCAGATAATTCAATAGGCGATGATGAAACGCCACAATCAAGCCCCCTCTGGCGCCAGTGTTTGACTGATAATGCACTGGGCTGTTTTTATACGGATAGTTTTCCACACAACCTTGTTCCCCGTGTCAGGCGACAGCGTGGCTGTGGTCGATGCTGCACGGTTGTGTTTGTCTGTGACACACACTAGCACACACAAGCACATTTGCATGCAAACATTAACACACACATACACACACTCACACACACTCACACACACACACACACTCAAAAACACACATGGGTAAACACCACTGTATTCTGTGACCCTCGGACATTTCCCAAGCCTCATGTGAGATTCATACAAAGCGTTCAACCATGGCTTCCCCTCCGGGTGCATGCAAGTGCAGCGTCTGAGGTTTGGTGACAAGATCATTAAAATAATCAAATTATGATAAGAGAGAATCAGTCGTGCCGAAACTAGTTGTGTTGAGTCCATCAGAGGCGATGGCGCTGTGAGTGAGTGGAGCGGCGTCATCAACATTAGCTGACAGCATGGGAAAAAGCCTGCGGTGGATCCGAGCAGTAATAACATTACCACCGCTTTTCTCACAATAATAACATTGCAGGAATGAACGAAAAGTTTCCTCTCTTTTTTTGTAATTTAAATGTCCCACTTTTCTAGCCTCAGAGCATAGATATCCGCATCAGATTTGCGTCCTAATATCTTGTCAGAGATAATGTCTGACTGGCTCACCTCCCATTAGCCTGTTAGCTCGTCTGTTTCTGGGGGCGATGCAAAGCAGCATGTTTCTCATTTACTGCCATCACAGGCATAGCTTTTCGCAGGGGAAATGTCCCCCATAAATGTTGAGAAGAGGTAAATTGTCCCCATCAAAAACATATGAAAAGGCAAAAAGATATTTAAATCAGTTTAAAGGCCCAATGTATAGTTCTCTCCAGTAACTGTCTTTGCAATTTCACACGGTTAATATTGATCTACTTTCAACCCACAATATGGGACCTGTAAGAGCAGCTTTATCCTTTATGTTAAAGATAAAGAAGTGGTTTCTTTTGACTGTCGTGGCCTTTATGTAGAATTAAACTTTGGAGCTAAGGCTTTAACCCATTGATGACTATGGCAATCTAGGATGCATGTCCTTAATGCCTGAGGGTTTTCTGAAAAAATAGTATGAATTGTAAAGTCTACCAAAACCTTAATATCTAAGCCTGTGTAGCACATAGAAACATGAAATAAAATACATTTAAAAGTTAAAGCGGCTACGAGTAACATTTAAATATCTTTTAAACAGCCTCATGTTTCCTCTGATAATCATAAATTACCTTTAACAGCAAACGAAACCATCAGTGCAAAGAAAGAAGTTTTTAAAAAGTTTTTATTACTGCTTTTGGTCTGGTCGCACACCCAGTCCGATTTTCGGTTCGCTCGTGCATGCTCTATGGTCACATATCCATATTGGTCGCAGATTTCAATGTGGCGCAGCAACGTGAATTGAGAAGCCTATCCCTCCAGGTGAGGGAAGGGGAGCGGGAGCCTTGTTTGAGACAGTTATTTATAATTATAATGACTAAATAATGACTGATAACGGGGCTGAACCATCAAAGAACAAAATTAAAATGCAATGAAGAAAAGCTAAAAGGGAGAGTGATATAGGCTACGGCGGGGACGAGGGCGTTGCCAAGCAACGTGTATACAATTTCACGAGAGCGAAACTAGACTGCAGTGTTTACTCCTAAATGAATGAGCGGTTGGTAGCCTACTAACACACAGATTGCTTTGCTTCACCATCATCAGATAACCATTATCTGAAATAGTCATTATTTACATCAACAACACAAACACATTACCTCATCGTGATCCATACTAACTGCCGTCTCTCGTTCATTCGCTTTCTGTGAGGACACAGGCTAATCTTTCAGCTCCATGAGAGAGAGAGTAGTTAGGTGACACTGCTGCATCTACTCATTGCAATCAGGTGTGTGTGGCAGTGACTGGCATTAGTTGATGCAGTGTCAAAACCACTCTCACGGAGCCGAAAAGAGTCCTCACACTTTCAACACACGGACATGCACTATATTGCGCCCTTCTCAGTTCACACTCGCACGCCTGTCACGCGCTAGTAAACAGCTTTGCGACAGCGGGCGTCGTAAAAATACTACTGCTTTTGTCCAAAGGGGACGCCAACGTGCCATCTTACTCGTAGTGGCTTTAAGGTTCACAGGTTTTATTTAAACATGCTCCCTTAGCGCTTACAAACCAATACATTTTTTTAAAAATCGTCAAAATTAGATGGTGGAGAAAAAAAAGAATAAATAATATAAAATATTTAAAAATAATGTGCTAAACGAGGTTATAATCCTGCTTCCTTTTAGCATGGATAGTAGTGACTGAGTGTGCAGTGGGGGGATAAAGATAGACAGATATAGGAAGGAGGAGATAGATTTATTTTATTATTTAGTTCAGTTATCACTGCCACCATAAATCCGATTTCCCAGTACAACTGGAACGCAGACTGACTCCTGCTGTCGGGAGCCGATCAGTTGGTCCAAACGGTTGTATACCACGGAGATGAAAACGAAACTGAAACTTAACTATCGCCTGGCTGGGCTGAATTTGAGTTGGAGCAGCAAAATATAGCCTAAATTCATAAATATTGTTAATAAATAGATGCAATGTGTTGTGTGATTTTCGTCAGTAGCCTATAGTAGACCTTGATTCTGCGCTCCGAACGCCACTTTTTGGGTGGTCACGTGGTCTTAAAAAATCAACAAAATCCACCTCATGTGTATTTGAACCAATGAAAATTAGATAAAGTAACAATGCTGCATGATGCAGCATCAGGCAGGAGATACAATGTGGCATCACGCAGCAGCCGTCATCAATGGGTTCCATTCTCTAATAGATTTGTTGTTGGGATGAACATGATTCCTAAAAAAAACATCCCAAAACACGTGTGATGTGTTTTGAATGTGCAGAAAGTTTCGAACAATATAGGAGAATTCATATTTGAAGAGAGCCATACTGCATTATTCTCCATTGGCCTTTATTTGTGTCACCGTGCAATAACCTGAATGTTGTCTTTTCCTTTACAGAAATTAAGACATCTATCCACCATGAATTGATGTTGGAAAGGCGCACATTGGTGCATAAACCCCAATGAATAAAGTGTTTGACGCTCAACATTTTCGTCTGCACCTTTATCTCCATTGCAAATATTTGTTTAATGAGAAAAACATTATTCCACCTTTAATTGCAAATGCGTATTTCCTCGCTGCTTACTAACATCTCCTTTGAGACGTCGTCTTCTTACGATTGCCGTTTAATCTGAAAAAGGGAATTAAAGCCACAGTAATTAGTTTATAGAGGGGTCTAATTGTCTTCTTGTGTTTTTAAAAACACCGCTTCATCTCCTCGGGAACTTTGAAAGTAGGATAGTGTTTCCCCCGTGCAGTCCCCCCCCCCCCAACCCTTTACTTCTCTTCGACTTCTCTCTCTGCTGTACAACACAGCTATTCATTTAAACCAATTATCTCCAAGTCATTACCACTTATCAAAAGGGTTGCAAATTAATTGTGTTAACTGCAAGAGTTTTCATTAAGATCTTCAAATGTGTACACTTCATCAGTTCTGAGAACTCAGCAATTTGATTACAGTTGATTTCTTTTTCACTTAATCAGGCATGCGTCTTTTTTTTTTTGCCCTGTCCCTTTTTTGTCCATTTTCCTTTTAATTTTTTTTCTCTTTCATTAATTGGATTATGATCAATGCAATGCTTAAATGTTATGGGTAAACTTAACCGAAGCCTGTATCTACTATGACACAGTTGATTTGAGCGGCGGGAAGATTACAGAATGTCATATCTTCATTCGTCAAATTATCAAAACTGTCTTTCCTCTTACGATGTAGGACCGAGACGTCGCTAATCACTGCTGACTAACGCAAGCGCGCCGCTGTTCTACAAAGATAATGAGTCTGCCGGAGTGGAATAAACAGCTGAATAGAGAAGAGTGACACGGAGAGGAGAAGAGGAGGGGTTGTGACAGATCAAGAAAACACAGTTACTCCCAAGTGCAACTACGGACTGACAACTAATGTAAAAATGAGAAAACCCTATAGCAGGACTTAAGGAAAAAAGACAGTAAGAGGTTAGGAAATAAAGATATGTAAAAAGGTGTGTGTGTTTGAGTGTGTCTGGGGGGGAGGGACCGTCACATTGTTTCAGGTTAAAGAGTTGACCTAAATGGAGCTGTTGAGGCCTAGCAAGAGAGACAGAGTCAGAGACATTACAGAGACACATGTCAACCACCGTGGGATGAAAGGTGTGAAAGAGGGAAACAGAGTGAAGGAGAGGGCGAGGGAAACGATGGAGACCAACTGAGAACACTTTGACGAAAAAGGGAAAAGAAGACAGCCTGCGGTGAGTCAACTTCTGCAAACTTTTTCTTCTCTTTTTCTTTGTTCTTTGTGGTGTACTGTGTATTCTCACACTCTCACAGAGTGAAATCATCTTAAATTGTTTGTATTTAATTTTGTTCAAATGTTAATACCTAAGTATGTAAGGTGTGAAAGATTGGAAACAGAATGAAGGAGGGTGAGAAAGGGATGAAGCAAAGCAGAGAGAAGAGAGAAACTGGAACAGAGGCAGACTTACCCTAATAGGCATAGGCAATTGCCTTGGGCCCTAAACTACTAAGGGACCCCATAACAAGCCTCGTAAACCAATGGTAAATATAGTTATCCTGACGTTTTTTGTTTAAATTTTTTGCTCATTAATTATGTCCTGCCCTAAAATTAAATCAAAATGCTTAATTCATGAGTTCATTCATGAGTGCACTGACTGTATATTTCATTTGTAGTTTATAGATGGATAGATTAGATCATGTGTCACTTAAGTGAGAATATAAAACAAGACATTAGGAGTTTATTATGGAGGTACAAATATGACTAGTTGCATGTGAATGTACGAATTTGAATGAATTAGTGTTGTGTTTAATGTTTGTATGAAACAAATCATAATTGTGAACTGTATGGTGATGTTTTGGCAACATTGTTTTTGGAACTTACAACAAAGCCATTGGATTACGTATACACAGGTAGGTCTTTCTTAGATAATAAGAACTTAAAAATGGGGAAAATAAGGGATGTGGAGGGCCTCATGTTTGTGTTTGTCTCAGGCCCAAAAATAAGTAATAAATCTGCCACTGTCGGAAGGCAGCATGCGGTGCGTTCACTTCCACAATCTTTTCTCACACGCTGAGACTAAATTGGAGCGTTTCCCACCTGTAACTGTACATTTGATTATCCCTGCTCTGCTCTGCTTTCGTTTGCAGCTATTTGGTTGATAAATCTGACCGGTGATCCACCAGCCAAGAACTTTAAAAAACATGGATGATTTATACCTTCAGCCTCCCCATGACACACACATGTAAAGATGATTTATAGACATGTGAAATGCACCTGTGTGTTAAGAATCTTCCACATTGGACTGATATAATCACAGACGCATAAAGACACACATGCAGACACATATACACACACAGAAAACAGGGGCTGCTGGGAAAGGGGTGAGAGTGCTCTCGCTCCACTGAGTGGAAAACCTGATCTTCTTACCTCAGCAACTTCAGACAGAGGGACTCAACGGAGAGACATCTGTGTGCTGTGTGTGTGTGTGTGTGTGTGTGTGTGTGTGTGTGTGTGTGTGTGTGTGTGTGTGTGTGTGTGTGTGTGTGTGTGTGTGTGTGTGTGTGTGTGTGCGTGTGTCTGTGTCTGCGTGTGCATGTGAGTTTGTGCGTGTGTGTGTGTGTGTGTGTTTGTGTTGTGAGAAGAGGAGAGGCAGAGCAACAGCCTTACCAGCAGAGGATTAAGCGTCAAGATTGAGGAGGATGTGAGAGATAGACAGACAAGAGAGCTGGAGACACCTCGCTTGTTGTCATGGCAACATATTAGCAGGCCGCAAGCTAAACAGGTGTCTCCTTTTAACTTAATCGCTCCAGCTAAGTGAGCTAATGAGCGTCTGTGATGTGATCCCCGGGGCTTGGAAGTAATCGAGGGAGCCCCCCAATAACAACTTCGCCCCTCTCAACAGCGTGTCCGGCGCCGGCCTGTCCGGGGTCAAACGGATTTCACGTGGCCGTTTGCCCTTCAATTGGCTCGCCGATCAACCCCGAGAATACTTGTTTATGTGTATGTGTGTATGACCACCCACAATCATCATTAGCATCTGACAGAGCAGGAGCACCGGTTGTGTGGATTATCACAGCCCTGCGTGCTATTATCATAACAGCTACGATAGCTTCGCCTTTGTCGAATGGATAATCAGTGAGGTATTATGTGCTGGGATAATGGCACCGTGTGAAAACCGAGAGATGCACTCCTGGCTAACACGTGTGCACCATCGCAACCGATTACTGCGAGCGGGCTTCGTGCTGCATTTCGTTAAAGCCTACCACGGACCTGATTACTACAACAACAGTGTGTCTTATGATGATGATTATTAGGATGTTCACAGATATGATGAGGGTGTTATTTCCAGGGCCGAGCCTTACCTTTTATGTGATCAACAGCTGTGTGTGTGTGTGTGTGTGTGTGTGTGTGTGTGTGTGTGTGTGCACGCGCGTGCGTGCGTGTGTGTGTGTGCGTGCGCGCGCGCGTGTGTGTGAGAGTGTCAACATGAGGGAGAGTGAGCAAATGCATGTAACAAAGAGTGGTCTCATCCACTAAAAATCATTTTATGTGTGAAAAAGACATCATCTGTCACATTTCACACTAAAAGGTAACAGTACGACATCAATAAAACAGTTTTTCCTGTCGGTTGGACGACTTGGTTGAAGGAAGTGGAGAGAATACCGTCTCACTCCAATTGTATGTATCTCTCTCATTCTCTAATGACACACCTGCTGCGTCCCTGGGACACGCCACTAATGTTAGCAGTTGTCATTAGGAGAGGCTTTGCACTAATTATCTCATCACTGTCTGTCTCAGCGGATTCACATCCAGCAAGAGCCGAGGGAGGGATTCAACACAAGTGTGTGTACTCATCTAAAGTCGTTTATCACCTGCAGTCTCTGTCAGAAAAGGTGCAGAGGTGTGAGCGACGACAAATACATGACAGGGAACAGTAGCGGTTAGGCAGGTGGCATCAAAGACATGCTGTTTTACAATGAAATTCGCCGAAAAGAGAGGTTTGCTCTGTTGCTCGCCGTTTCCCCGTCTCATTTTAAGAGGCCAGTGTTTTTGTAGCCTTTCATGCACGCACACACGCAAACACACACACTGACACACACACACACACACAGTATTCTGTGGGCAAGTACACATTATTAAGATGCTCAGGCCGCTCGTTCACCAGCGCCCCGGCCCCCTCTCTCCCCCCTCACGGCTCCCCAGAGATGATCAGGGTATTACAAATGAAAAGTCAGAGTCATAAATCAGAAACCCACCACAGCCACTCTCCACCCCACTTCTCTCACTCCCCCCTCCACAAACTGTGGCTCTGCTTGTCTTGCCGGTCAAGGGGAAAAGACAGAAGAGACGTGGACAGAACAGGAAGAGGGACAGATGAGCGAGCGAGAGAGGGAGAGACAGAGGTGGGGGGTGGGGGGTGGAGGGTCGGGGCTGAGTAATCCGGGATTTCCACCGGATGACGTCAGCAGTTGGTCCATGTCATCCATTAATTTCACATCTGTGTCACAAACATTCCTGTCCTTGTGTGTCTGTCTGTATGTGTGCGTGTGTGTGTGTGTGTGTGTGTGTGTGTGTGTGTGTGTGTGTGTGTGTGTGTGTTTGCAATCCTACATGACTCAGATGCAGCTGGTCTGTTCCGTGCTGCTATAGTGTACATGGACAGCGATAGGGTGGATAACAAAAATAAATACATAAACTTTGATGCCTTGTGCGGAAATCATTCATCAAGATATTCTGGAGAAATGAAAAAAAAGAGAGACACGGGGTTGCAAAGGGGTTAGTCACTTGAACATGGCCAAGATACGTTTCACAGTCCTCGTTGTAAAAAATCGGCCAAATGCTAAAATCTTTGTAGCCCACCAAACAGATGTTGATGGGAAACTCAGTATGTTTACATGAGGTTAGAGGAAGACGATTTGTTGCGTTATTCCGACTGACACCTGATGTAAACATGTAAGTCTGACTAACCTGCGCAAACTTCTCAACGTTGAGCAAACACACCCAGAAATGCAACTGGGAGCCTAGGCACTCTGAGCATTCCCCACAGTTCCCCGCCCAGGGCTTTGACCTGGTAGACGAATAGCATTTAATGCTAACAGAACAACAAAAACCAGACAGCTGTACGAATAGACAGAGCTGCAAAGTTATCCATAGCACCACTCAACATGGTACCAGTTTGCGGCTCGTTTACCGTTAGCCACTTGCTATCAAGTTAGCACTTGCTATCAAGTTAGCCACTCACTAACAGTTATCCACTTGCTTCCGTTGTTGGTCAATAAGAAAAGGGTCCAATATCAACAAGCTGAAAGCGGGCATTTGCTACCTATCATAGCGGAGTTGGACATACTTCAGTCAATAAATCGAAACCATTCCTTCGCTTGTATATTTGGACGAGGACAGTAGTCCAATTAAATAGCCTAGTTGAGATATAACCGTAGCTGGACTAAACTTTGCAAGTAAAAGTACTGAGTGATGTAGTGCGGCAACAGATGAAAAGTTGCTGCAGTTGTGTCAAACGAGGACGGAGGGAGTGTCACACAGCCTGATCCAGGTGTCAAGACTGTACAGCACAGCAGCTAATGGAGAGGGAGGCTTGTTTCCCCCCTCCCCAGCCTGTCAGTCAGTCACAGAGGGGGAGAACGACAGGCCACAATGGGGCCCTTCAGCGCCTGGCTGAAAGTTGTAATTTAGCATGAAGAGCCATCGAGGGGCGATCCTAAATATAGTTCCACATATACATTGTGTCTTGTAGAGAGAATAGCAATTAACAGCCAATTAAATGAAGGACTGGGGTCAGCAGCAGCAGCAGCAAACTAATGGTGGGTGGGTTGCTGCGCTGCCGGGTAATCCAAAGGGACAAAAAGAGAGGCTGGTAGGAGCGAGAGGGGGCAAATTTCTCCATGTTTTCTCTCTTTCTTTTGAGCAAGGCAGCATAATGAGATTTGAAGGGTTCCAATTATATGTGCCACCTGTGCTTCACATATAATAGTGCAACGCTGCCATGTAAAGCGCTCAGACATATACAGTAATAAACTTACTGTGTGTATGTCGCTCCGATGTGTGCGTGTGTCTGGCGTGCACTCAAACAATAACGTATCTTTACTAAAACGTGATGAGAAAGACAGAATATATGTGCAGAAAGAGTTTGTCGGTGATGGCAATTGTGTGTGTGTGTGTGTGTGTGTGTGTGGGTGTGTGTATGTGTGTGTGTGTGTGTGTGTGTGTGTGTGTGTGTGTGTGTGTGTGTGTGTGTGTGTGTGTGTGTGTTTTGTAGTGCAGTCATTGCGTCATATTGCTGTGTATGCTAGTATAGTATATGCCAGTCGCTCCTGTCCAGCATTGATTGGCCGCTAGGTGACAGCTTCACTAAGTCGCTGCAGTAGCCCAAGCACAACGGAACAAGTCCCCCTCTAATTGCCTTGTGTTTGAAAAAGCAACTCTTTGCCTCAAAAAACAAGGCGAGTCATTAACGCCATTCTGGCAGCCAATCCACCTTCCCTCCCCATCCCCCTCGCTCCTCTCACTTTCTTTCTCTCTCTCTCTTTACCACAGCTCAACACCTTGTTCAGAGCCAGTGATCAAGGCAGAATCATCTCCTCCTCACCCCCATCTCCTCTGCAACTCCACCTGCATAATTGCCGCACCTAACCTTTTCAGTGTTGCCTCCGTTGGGAGTCAGCCAGCCAGCCCAATTGGGCTGCAGGTAATAATAGAATCTCATTTCATGCCTCCATCGGATAAAACAAAGGTTGGGTTTCACCGAGCAAGTTTGATCTTATTACTGCGACTGTTGGAGAAGGTAAAGGTGCACAGTGATTTTGAGGAAGGTGTGTGTTCATGTGAGTATGTGTGTGTGCCAGCAGAGCCAGATCGGAAAGGGGTAATAAACAACAGGGCAAACTCATCAACAAGTCTTTCAGAGGAAAAGAAAACATACGAAGTCTGTGCCCTGAAGAACAACATAGAAGTGCTTTCTGATCGCACACCCCCATCATCAGCAGAATGTTTGTATGTTCCTTCTGATCAATCAGTTACCAATCAGTGTGTTTTCTGATCGTACACCGCTATGGTGAAGGTTTGGTTCAGTTTAGAGACAAAAAAGTCAGATACGTCAGAGTTTGAGATAAAATAGGTATTTTGCATGGTATTAACAAACAAACAGCAGTCTCTTGAAAAAAATTTGTTGAACAAATGCTGACCAAAACTGGTCAGCATTAACTGATAGAACTATTATTTTTATTGATGACTTTGTGAGTTTGATATAGACTGGTCTCAACTGCCTCCAGGGACCAGCCATATGACTTTACTCTCATCTTCTACCTCCTAGTCTGCTTTCAAAATAAACCAAAACAACTGCCAGCCATATAAATAGAAGTTTAACAATCTTGACAATGTTACAATTTCACATATTACTGTGTGACAAAGTTTAGCACACTTTACTCAGATTGTGACTGACTTGATCATATTTTCCCCTCTGGGCTCACCGTAGCTGAGCATGTGCTTACTGCTGATATTTCTCATTAATACAAACCCTGTTAGTCGACTCGACTTAACTCCACACATGTGTTGCTGACACAGCTCTCATACTGCTCTCCAAACGTCCTGTATGTAACAAACTGCTTCACTAACGCAGAAGAATAGCGAAGACTCCACTTTCAAAGCCTCCAGATTGTTCTAGTCAGACAGTAGACTTGGTGCCCATTAGCCCTTGTGTATGTTTTTAAATATGAATACAAGTAAGCAGATTAGAATTAGAACAGACAGAGACCTGCTGTCCTAAAGATTTTTGCTAGTGTATGCTAGTGGCACATGCATTTGTTTAGAAAACGAGTGTAAGAGAGACCGCAGGATGCATTGCAATAGGGCTGCAACTATTAATCGATTAGTGTTTTGGTCCGTAAAATGTCAGAAAATGGTGAAAAATGATGATACATTTTCCAAAGCCCATGTTGATGTCCTCAAATTTTTTGTTATGTCCAAAACACAAAGATATTTCAGTTTACTGTCATAATAGGATTAAAGAAACCAGAAAATATTCACATTTGAGAAGCTGAAATCGGAGAATTTGGATTTTTTTTATAAAAAAATTACTCAAAACGATTAATCATTTATCAAAATAGTTGCCGATTATTTTAGTAATCGATTTATAATCGATTCGTCGATTAATCGTTGCAGCTCTACATTGCAATATGATATGTATTTATAGGTGACTAGGTGTCAGATTAATAATGGTTATATGGCAATGGTGATGCAAAGTAAACTTTGATTTAGTACCGCCCAGATAGGTTTTGCCATCATATCAGAGAAATAGATCTTCCAGATCTTTTTTTCACTTAGCCACCTCCACACGTTTTAATTTTTATTCTTTATTCTCATCTTCATTTATTCCTCTCTGTGGTTTTGTTATCTAGATGTTGACAGTGGTTAGGATGATTGTGAGCCGAGATCTTCTGCTCAAATGGACCTATGTTGAGGTTCATGACCTTTTAGTGCTGCAGTTAGATGAAACTCATTAGTGGCTAAATACTCGATGAAGCATTCCCCGAGTTAACATATTCTCCTCTTTTTTTTTTGTCAGCGCAGCTTCTTCATGTTGACTTCCTTTAATTAAATCCCAAATTAGAGCCTGATTGTCCAGTTTGTAATCGTGCCAGAGAAGGCGGCTCCTGCTCATGGATCACATATGATTTCTCAAAGTTCACGACACCATAAATTAAGTTTAAAGGTGAATTGTTGCCCTGGGGGGATTTTTTTCAGTTTACATGGCATGCTATTTTATTTTAATTGCTCTCCTTGGACACACCATGAACCTCAGTTTATAAGAATATGAGATGCTGTAGGTGTGAACTGCACAGAGCAGCGTGCTGTTTGAGGCTCTGAATATGATGCCGCTAACATGTCCTTTATCTGACATGGGGCATTTTGGCATGCTGCAATTTAATAGTAGTGTGCAATGACTTGGAGATTGAGTCACACACAAGCTGATGTGGATGAGATGCATCTTGGGAAATCCCTTAAATGAACGCACAGTAAAGACAGTGGTGGAGAAAGCTTTCCGCTAAGCAGTCCAATCACTAACATACTGAGAAATGCAAGGCCACATTGGCGTTTAAAATCTTTTATCATCGCTCCACTCTGTTTTGTCTTCCTGTTTCTCTCTCTTCTTTGCATCTTATGGCTCTATAACCAAGGCTGTGGCAGACACTTTGCAGGCTGTTTTTCTAGGCTTCATAATGCATAGATGTTGTGGGTAATGTGGCAAAGGCATCTTTGTTCAGGGAATCCCTGGTGTGACACAAATTGATGGAGATCTATGAGAATCCAGCTTGTTACGAGGGAGCCGGTGCCGTTTATTGTGGGAGAGGGGGGGTTTTAAGGGGGAAGATATGAGGCAGAGGCGGAGGGATGGGCACAGCAGGTCACCCAAGACCAGCCACCAACTCTCATTTAAAAAACGATCGAGAATGACAAAGGTTCGCTTTCATCTGCCGTCAAGGAAAGGAACAGAGAAGCGATCATTATACAGCATACGCATACAACCCCACATGTGCGCACACACACACATATTCACACAGTCCACTGAGTCTGCTAGCCTCAGCTCAAACCTTTGTAAATTAAAAGTCTGACCAGAAAATGCATTTATGTGCAATATGTGCAGTAAGGAGGTGTGTGGGTGGGTGGGCTGCTGTCTTAATTGGGAATTAATGAGGGGGGCAGGGTGAGGTAGGAAAAGAGACAGAGAGACAGAGAGAATGGAGGGGATTACCTTGCAACAGTATGGTGAGTGGGAGGGATTTTCCTCTCCTATTCTCTGGTGGACTGGTGGGACAAGGATCGCCCTGGAAACAGCTGCCACACCTTTCCTGTGGGCATACTCATTGTCACGACTGAACTGATTGAACAAGGAAAATATTAAGAGAAAGACAGAAACACGTGAACCCCAAGATCTCACACACAAAGTGCAAACTTGGCTCTGCCAGTGTTGCTGTTTTGTGGATGAACCGTCAAGTGGCTCAGCAATAAAGAGGTTTTACAGAGTTCTTTTCCTCAGAGTTGTAGGGCTGTATTTGCAGCACTGCTGCAAGTCTGTGGGGACTGCTCCACTTTCACCCATAATCTCTCATATTCATTCGCATCAGAATACATTAATGAGAAATGAGACCCTGGCATATACTTCATGGTTCAGTCCTTTCAGAGAATACTAAATATAGTAGAGTCTCTTTTTTTTCTCTCTCTTCTTTCGATCCTACTTTCTTTCCCTCTTTCTTTCTTGTTTCCTTGGTCTCTGTTTGAACACCATCTCTGTCGGTTCCTTTCTCTCATCTATATTTATGTACTCCATATTGAAAAGTTCTTTTGCGTTCAGAGCGAAGCCGTGCGTTGCTCCTCACTGCAATTACTGATTAATTACAGGGAATTAAAGCAATTAGAACTGCAGAGATATACAATTAACGAACACACGCTTCATGACGCCACACACAGGCTGTGCAATCACTAGATTGCAATGCAAATACCTTGTGCTTTTAATCTCTCACACAGCCTTTTCTTTTATTTTCTCATTCTGCTCTCAAACACTTCCACAACATGTACTCTAGACAAAGACACAGACACACACACGAACACGCACACAAACACACAGTCACACACACACGGTGCAGGTTTTCCAGTTCATTAGATTGTATTTAATTTGAAAATACCTCTGTGTTGAGGGAGATGTGAGTCCTCCTGAGGGATGAAAGCTGAGGCAGGAGTGGGCGATGGGAAGGGATTCCTCCATCTGTCCCACACACTAGAGACAGCAACCAGGGGAAAAGGAGGCATTTGAGCTGGCACTGTTAACATATAGGTGAGATAAACACAACTATTTTAACAATAAATTGTACCGAAAACACACACGCAGACACTGTCCATCTCTCCACTTGCTATAGTAAAACTCACTGTCAGTAGAAACTCACTGTCAGTGGAAAAACTAAATATATTTTTAATCTATGAAAGAAATAACATGACAGGTATAGCACTTCTGCAATGATCTTTGTTTGCCTTATTTCCAGGAGTACATTAGAAGGTCACAATATATATATATATATCTCTCTCTGTATAAATGTAATATTAGAGAGACTATAAAGGACTTCTTGACTTTCTTTCCCAGTTCTGCGGAAATGTGTTTTTTTTTTTTTTTAAGATATTTTTTTTGGCATTTTTATGCTTTTATTGATAGTGTAGAGACAGAGTTGAAATGGGGCAGAGAGGGGAGTGACATGCAGAGAACGCAATGGCCAAGTCCCATGGGGGGGACGCCTTACCAACTGAGCTAAGGGCGCCCCCAGGAAATGTGTTTCTGAGGCCACCATCAACGTGAGCCACCGAGAGTTACTGCTGCAAATAGCTGATTCCTATCACCTGTTTCGTTAGGATATATAACAAATAATTTTCAAATTTTATACATACAGTAGTAAAACACATCTTCACTGAACTAATTCAGGCCTTAACTGCACCGTTATTGTCCAGCAAATAAAAACTGACAGCGATAACTTTGACACCTTGCAGACAATAACAGAGATTTGGAGTTCGGAGGCCTTATTGTCCCCTCTCTCGAGTTTCCACAACAACGACATGCGTTCACATGAGCAATGAACAGTTTGAAAAGCAGAAAGGTTCAAGGGAAAAACAATTTGTGCACACAGGAGGAAAATAATAACATCCAAATAAATAAAACCTGACGAGGAGAGATTGATAGGTGACAAGATGCTCCTCTACTCTTCTGTCTCTGGCACTCAGAGTGTGATGCCCTGAAGCAATGCCCACGGATACACCCCCCCCCCACACACACACACACACACACCCACCCCATTCTGCCTTTATATTTTTACCAAAAAAATCATTACCATCTTCGTGACTTGTATGAACATTGAGCCCTCTCTTTGCGTTGAAAAACTTTTCTCCCATGCAAAAATACATCCTATGCATTGAAACTCCAAATCATAACAAACCTTATCTTTTAATTTCCTTACTATGATACCACGAGCATTGATTGATTTGATTTTATTTGTTTATGGACATGACAATGACATTGGACGAACCAGATGCAATGTTTTCAGTGTATTAGCATAAATGCTAGTTTACAACACCTGTCCACAGGAGGCTTTTAAAAACAACACAATAAACAAGTCAAAACAAAAACAAGATCAGAATACTGATAAAAACTGAAAATTAAAAGAGTAAAAATGCAGTATACAATGGAGTACAGAGCAGCAATATAATAAGTCAAATATATATATAGGATACGTAGAGTAAAACAAAGGCAGCATGATCAAACAATACACCAGTTGTAAATTATTTGTGTGAGCACTGTTGATTTGATTTGAGCCATTGTTTAAGTTCTCTGTTAAAAGTGCTGCTATTAGTCTCTAGTTTTAGACTAGTGGGCAAGAGGTTCCACAATTTTGCCCCGTTTGCAGAGAAAACAGAGTGACCGAAAGATGTCTTGTGCATTGGAACAAGACAATCACCATTGATGGAGGCTCGTGTATTTTCCCGACGAGAGCTCTGACGTCTGATGGCCAATTCATTCCTATGAGTCTCCCAGAGCTTATGTAAATGCTGAAATATTCATATACATACATAGTTTTACCCTTCATTCTTTTTTGCCCATTTTTAAAAAGGAACATTTTTCTGCACTTTAAGGTTTGCCATATTTATGAGGTGGGCAAGAAGCGTCCCCACTGCAACACAGTGACTCATCCAGGGGTCCTGCTGCAGTGAGGAGACCAACCTGAGACCACGGACACACACATGCTCCAACACACATTCACAAACACACACTCAAACACACCATTGAGGAAATAAAACATATGTTGGAGACAAGAATTCAGCGTTCTTAGAAAGTGCAAGATGAAAAGTCATAATTACATTTGGCAATACAACAAGAACAAGAAAAGTATTAAATAGTATAATATACCTGTATATTTTAATATTAAATAAAATCAATACTTTTGGTTGAGCCTCAGTGATCAGCTAAGTTTCCTCATAAGAGCAAAGTGGTTCACAGTCGTTCCTCTCCCGCATATCAATCTGACCTTTCTGTAATCTCTGTGAGGAGGAGTCCGGCCCGTGCTTTGAAGGGAGCCCTGATTGGTCGTAGTCGTCAATAAAGCCTCCAGTCAGACCGTACCCTCCCCACTTTTCTTCTGATAGTGGAAGGCAGCCCCTGATTGGTTCGTATAGTTGTTGACGTCAACATGGATCAACAAAAAAGCCTGTGAGATATGGCTGGTCTCACAAGGCTGATTGATTCCACTGTAAGGGACTAACGTTAGGTCTGACTGCGGTTTGATTGGCCTTGTCATTTTTTTACCAAGCTTCTCCCCACGGAGATTGAAGAAAGGCCAGACTGATTTGTGTGAAAGAAACTAATGGCGCTTTTCCACCGCATGGTATCAGCTCAACTCGCATTTTTGGCGTTTCCACCGCAATTTCATGGTACCTGGTAGCGGCTGCTTTTTTGGCCGATGCTAAAAGGTGACGTCGGCAGACGGCCGGCCACTGATTGGCCAGAGACTATTGTCTGGCCAATCAGTGGCCAGAGACTACCGGCTTCATTCTGTTGTTTATTCTCCCCAACTCTCCGGGACTTTTGAGTGTATTTACGCCGCGTGCAGCCTTCTCTGTCTCTCTTTCATTTGATTTGCATCACAGATCCGAATTTATTTTCCATATATTCACTAAGCTCACCCAGTGTTGGTTGTTGGGGAAGTTACTTACATACGAGAGGAGACATGTAGGGCAGCTAGCAGCTAGGCTAAATAGTAGCCAGCTGGGACAGACATGATATCGAGCGATTACATTACAAGCCTCGGACTGAACTGATTACCTCAATAAAATATTCAGGCTGAGACACGGCTTGCATTTGAAAACACGTATCCTGAAACAAGCACTAAACAGTCAACTTTATCATGCCCGTGTTTACGTGCATAGGGATGTACGTGACGCATCCCTACAGCTGACTGTGTGGCAGAGTCACACATCGGGACAACAACCATCCCTTTTAATGGCCCGTAGCAATATTCTTCTACTTCTTTTAGCAAACAGATACAAGGGGGGTATTTCTTAAACATTTTTCCGTGTTTTTGGCGGTTGGTTCAGTTAATAGTGCAACAACTGCTTGTAATTTCTGCTTTGCTACTTTGCTCCAGAGTAGGCTTTCAGCCCCTTACGACAACCCCGCCCACGTTCAGGAGGTACTATTTGTGGTGGAAAACGACCCGTGCTGCTACCAAACCAAGTTGAGTCGAGTCGAGTTGAGTCGAGTCGAGCTACATGTGCGGTGGAAAAGCGCCATAATATGCATGAAACCAAATTTCAAGGCAATCTATCCAAAGTTGTCTTGACATTCTACCAAATGGAGCACAACACTGGGATCACCATAGTCTAAAGGGTCTGTGTATAAAGTGTTATTTTGTATTAAGGGCTGAATCTAAAGTGACAGAAAGGAATATACCGCTCGTAATTTCGTTTTACCTTTTTCCAGCTGGAATGCAGCAACGAAAATCCCATCCGAATTTTCCTTTCTTGTTTATTGATACAAAACGAAAAACGAATATGACAGAACAAGGAAATGGGTGAACGGAGGGTTTTGTTACTTTGTATTAAGAGCTTAGTCCCAGTTATATGAAAACAAATAAACGAGCCTCATTGGCTGTGCCACTGAGAGCTTCCTGCTTCTGTATTTCCAGCGTAAAAGTAGCCTTTATAATAGGATCATAGCATACACTGACCCTATTGAGCACAATCTGTAAAATGTATAGCCTACATGTTCGAATAAAATAATAGGCCACATATTTTTTTTTTATGTAAGAACGCGTTCTCACTCCCAACCACTCAACATTTATCCCCAACTCGTCCTCATTGACGCATGGTCATTGTCCCTTTGAGTCACTTTTCGACGTGCAATAATATAGCCTACTTCTATAGCCAGTACTTTGGCAAGGCATGTGCCAAGTGTGCCACCGCACAGGCAAGGACGGATTAACATGTCCACGGGCCCTGGACCCCTACCAACACGCAATCACACACATTATAATGCAGCGCGCAGCCGAGAGAGAGAGAGAGAGACTCTCTCTTTGCGTCTGAGCCTACACTTAAAGCCCCGTCTGAGCGAAGCAGCGCGTACCCCGGTGAAACGCTGTGTTGGTGTCGTTCACTGTGAGACCTCGCGAGCTGCCGTGCAGTAAAACTATGTGATTTTAGACTAAATGATCACCGGGGATTCCTGCACGTTAACGTTGTAGAGGTGACAGGCCGATCCGATTGCATGTCCCAAGCCCTGGATATACGGAGACATGTCCCCAATCTCGCCTCGCACCCGGCCGAGAGTCAAGCAGCTCTGTCCACCCGACAGCATGTCATTCAAATAGGCTGCTGCATCCAAATCATCCCGTAATCACCAATTTGATACCAGAAAAGTTGCCAGCGTGTCTGTTTCTCCCCAGCGCACAGCAAATGAGATATATATTTAGGCTACTATTGTTATTATAAAATGTCACTCAAGAGAGATGATAAACAAACATAATGGTCAGATATCATTTAGAGTAGATGTCAAGATGATAAGGCAGATTCTCTGGAACAACTAAAAAAGGCAAAAGTTGATGATGTGAACAACTTGTTTGTGCTTTAAAGTCGCCAGAACGCAAGAAACAAGTCTTTGAGGCTCCTGGGGGAGGACCCCCAGACCCCCTTTATTGTACAGACCCTAAATAAACGTGCCACACCGAGTTTTAATGAAACACACGCATAATCTATTTTCTGGCTATACGTTATAGTGCAGCACCCCCACATATTGGAAATATCCTGGCGCCGTGCATGATGCTAAAGGCAAACCATCCCGTTCTGGGACCACCACAAGATCGACTTGTGCGTGGAAAGGAAGACAAATCCTTCCTCTCTTCTGGTTGAGAGACAGGAGTCCGCGACGATGGCCAATACAGGGGTATACTAGGATGACTGCAACCTGGTTGTATAACGCTATGATTGTCGCAGCCGTTAAAATGAGGCTATTGATTTTCTGTTTACAAAGATGTCTGAATTGTTTATTGTTTATGAAAATAGACATTTTGAATTGAAATGATATTGATGATAATGATATTATATAGTACTGTTTATGCCTAGACTGCTTTGTTTTTTGTGGGCGGGCTTTCCGCACCGACCAGGTAGGCCAGGTGTGTGTTTGTCATGATGAAAAATAAAGGCAATAATTTTTTGAAGTCGCGAGTGCTTGGAGATTATTCGAAACTAGTTGAGCTGACCTCGCCTTCTGTACCCACGGCTGTACCCAAAGAACAGCCGAGACAATGACACTACATGTGAAAATAAAGTGACAGCTGCGCTAACTTGATCAAGTAGCCTAAGGTCAATATTTTTACAGTTGTGAATGATGATGCTGTATTATTCTACTTGTTAAACATGAAGGCTATTGCACCCAGATTACCCGCGGGCAAAAGTAAAGCTGCGTGCGTGTGTCCTTTATTAATGCGCGTGCACGTCAATGAGAAGGGCCTCGCACCCCCCACACACACACACACCTGCCACGGACCTGTCTATAGCCTATCATAACGTCTATAATCCACGAGCCGAGACCGCAGGACCACAGCACAGCTGGCCGCCCCAATGGCTTTTTTTCCATGGGAAATTATGAATTTTACCTAGCAATGGCGAGACCACAGGTCTGTTTTTATAATATTGTTAGCGAGAAATATGCATTAGGCTATGATCGCCCGATCAGGGTTGGGTCAATCAACTCTGAGCGTGTTCACTCTGGGTTGAGCGCGTGCGTAAAAGCCATAGTCAATGGATCGCTGATAACATGTTTCACCATGGAAACAAGAGAAACAAATGCTTGATCCTAAAACACTCCTGTTAATAAAACAAAGAATGACATATGCCTATACAACTAGGTGTATTAATCTGAATGTAGAGCATGTTCACGATGTGTAAGGTGGCCGCCATATGAACGACAAGAGGGCTGAGAGCAAGGCTACTGATCAGATAAATGATCGATCAAACGTAAAATCATCAGGAAATGATAAAAACATCCCGATGGAGATTTCTATGGAGTGATTTTGCTTTAAACTGTACAGGGACGCGTTGTGACAGGCAGTGACTCTTTCTTCAGTTGGAGCAGCAGCGTAAAGTGAAAACAAACTCAGAGTAGGTCTAACCATCTATCCAGCAGGTTATAGTCACGGCGTATGTTGCGGCTTTGGCGAGGTGTTCACTCCGGATGCTATGGACACTATCAAAGCTAAACGTGACGTTTAAAAAAAAATAATAATAATCAGAAAAAATCATATTCACATGAAAAAATTAACAATGTTCCGACCTTTTATTATATGTCCAACCACGCATTTTATTTAGAGGTTGATTATAGCCTATTTAGGCGTATTATGTGCTGCTTTCTGAGTTCCCTACTTTCTTATTGCAAGCATTGATCACAATCTGAAGATAAATGTATCAGTTTTCGATCCTTTTATAAAGGTTACTTTTATGCTGGAAATACAGAAGTAGGCTCAGTAGCACAACTGAAGGAGCGCTGCAACCAATCAAGAGAAGTCCGCCCACAGACGGAAAAGCCAATGAGGCTCGTTTATTTGTTTTACTGTCAGAATTGAATGTAGGAAATAAAACTTCTCCGTTCTTCCGTTTCCTTTCTGTCACTTTGTACTCAGCTCTTAATACAAAGTAACAAAACCCTCCGTTCACCCATTTCCTTTTTCTGTCATATTCGTTTTTCGTTTTGTACCAATAAACAAGAAAGGAAAATTCGGATGGGATTTTCGTTTCTGCATTCCAGCTGGAAAACGGTAAAACAAAATTACGAGCGGTATATTCCTTTCTGTCACTTTGGATTTAGCCCTTAATACAAAATAACACTTTATACACGGACCCTAAAGTATGAATTGCCTGGGAACTGCAAATTTCTATAAAGTATGTCATGTCAATCTAAAAATACAGCAGCTAAAATAGAGATATTTCAGTCTGGGCCGACCGACAGATAATGCCATCCCCACAGCTTGCACAATGAGTGCAGAGAGTTATACGTAGGTGAAAACAAATATCTACGTACTTATTACGACCATCTATGTGTCACAGATGTACATGAAGGTCACCGCTCGCAGAGGAGCCTCAGCCTCAGCCTGTCAAGTGGCTAAAGAGGCCACAAATGTGCAGCAGTGAATATTTTAGGAATGTAAAAAAAAAGAAAAAAAAAAAGCATGACAAGAGGCAATTTTTATATTTTCATCACCCTGTTAAATCGTCTCTCCTCTTTGCACGCAAGCTGCAGAATATAACCTTAAATTGCAATGAACATGGAATATAGTTTTCCATCACTCTGTCGCCCTCCTCCCCTCCTGTTTCCCACAGAACAGTTTAACACATAATGACCGCACAGCCGTATACTCAGAACAAATGACATCTAATGCATTCTGCCCGATAACGTGCGCTGTGGCATGTTGCATTTCCATACTGCTGCTTAGTACATCATTGTCACAAGAAGCCATTATGGTAATATGGCACCTGAGGGAAGAGAGACAGAAAGTGAGAAGGAGTTGCTGGTGAGCTGGAGGGAAGGGGACGGTCGAAAGGAAGAGGTAGATGTGTGCACAGATAAGAGAAGGGTTCTCAGGTACTTACTGGTAAATATGGTGTGAAAGGACACATTTTAGACTGAGGAAGAAAGCTCTGTGACAGGCAGAGAGCACATTTTAACACTGAAATATGAATATAATATAATATCTCAATCTATGAACCCTTTGACGGGTTTTCCTCCAACTTGGCAAAAATGTCCACTCCAACTGGAGGTCATAGGTCACAGGTCAAGGTCACTGTGACCTCATGCATCATGAACGCAATATCTCAAGAATGCTTTGGCACAAACACACACTTGGATTACAGGATGAACGGATAACATTTTGTAGGTCAAAGGTTGCCTTCCACCACCGTTAGGCAATAGTATGCCTCGCGGAAGTGTAACCGCCAGGTAGTATTTCTAGTTTTAGCTATGCTTTAGTCTACACCATATCATGTAGGAAATATCCCGCTCAGAAGATTCTAAATACTCCATTAAGTTAATCGGCTACTTTCTCACTTTGTTTGTCTGCTGTTTGGTGCTGAGCCGGTAGAATACAATTATTTTCCACAGACAAGTAATTATATGATCCTTCAATTAAAATATGGATTAAAGACATGTTACTGTAATGCAGTGTTAAATTGACCACTGTTATCTCATTGATTCTTAACTATTCTTCTGATCATATCTGTCTGGGGTTCTTTGTTTCACATGGGTGTATGTGAACATGTTATCAAAGTCAAGTCCATGGTCATATCCTTTACCTGTGTTATATGTTTTGTAATATTGAACGTTGCACGGTCAGAGCCATTCCAACAGCTCTGACCCATTGACTGTGTACACCCTGAACGTGGCTATCGCCGCCTGGCATAAACCCTGCCTACCAAGTAAGGGTGCTGTCAGCAGTGGAGACGCAAGCCAGATCTAGGGCTACAGTGCATTGCCAAACCGTGCTGTGCCGCACTGAACTAAAGACATGTATTTAGCCTGTGAAAAGCCCCTCACACTCTCAAGAGAAAACGCAACTTTATCACATCTATTGCCATATCATTTTGCATGCTCTTTTGCTCTCAATCTCACCCGCTGTTTCTGTTTACCATTATCACAGTCTCACCTTTCCTCTTGCGCTCTTTCCCTTTCCATCCCTCTCTCTCTCTCACTCTCTCTCTCTCTCTCACTCTCACTCTCACTCTCACTCTCTCTCTCTCTCTCTCTCTCTCTCTCAGTCAATAATGCACGGTGACAGCTTATGTAACATGTCAAGTTCCAAACCGAACTCAACTCTCCTTGATCTGCAGCCCTTTCCCCATCTTTCTAAATGACTCACTTCTATTATAACACTTGAGCCTGAGTGAGAGACACAGCAGAAAGGGCGGGAGGATGGGTGGCAGACAGAGACATGACATGAGCGGAGAGGAAACGCAGGTTTATTTATTCATACCTACTGCAGCAAAAAAGAGAGTGAGCACAGGAAAGAGAGAGAGAGAGAGAGAGAGACCCAAAAGGGGAGATATTCCTAGGGCAGTAGTGCACTCTGGGAGTTAGAGCTGTGCCACCCTGGGGCCATGGGTGTGAGGGAAGTCCACCATTAGCTTCCAGAAGACCTCAGAGAGGAATAAGGAGTGAGGAAGAGAGATATTCATGAATTCTATGGAAACTAGTCCATTAGACTTATTCTGCTTACTTATGCTGTTGATGAATTCAATTCATTCCACTTTCCCTCGAGTGCACCACGCCTGATGAACACAGATGCCTTGTATCCATTGAGCAGCACAGTTCGGTTCAGCACGGCACTGTTTAGTACAGTAACCCTAGATCTGGGGCCTCATTTATCAACAGTGCGTAGAAAAGGTTCTAAATTCAGTCTTACGAATGAAATTTAGTATGTGCTTAAGTACAAAAAAATCGGTATTTATCAAACGTGCGCTGGCCTATCGTACGCACACCAGTAAGTCATCAATCTTGATAAATCCCACATGTTCTTAAGTACCATGCTCGTTCACGCTCAGACCATTTGCATTCAGAAACGTCTCCAATTAACCATATATGGTCACAACACATCCCTTTATCAACCATGTGAATGTGCTTTATCCCTCTTCGCTACAATGGCAAAGAGGGCAACGAAAATAAACTTCTCCAACACATAAATGGAAACCCTTGTAAACGAGGTTGTATCAAAGCAAAACATATTTTGTTGGCTCACTTAGTGCAGGCATTAAAACAAAAGAAAGCTTGCTGCATGGGAAAATGTGATATTTTCGAGCAAGTTGTAAGGCAACAGCATTGTTTGGGGTCCGCGATCTGACAACTTTACGTGCAGTCATTCATAAACTCTTTCAATAAGTAAGAGATGAAGATAAGTTCCTAACAACATTAGAGTTACTAAGTGAAATGAGTGATTGGCGAGTCTGGCGAGTCACCGCGGCTCGTCCAGCTCACAGCTGAGTGCTGTCAGATGAGAGGCACAGAGAGCATCGGAGGGATCCTCCGCTTCAAAATATGTAAACGTGTGACACATTTAATGAGTAGCCTAATCAATTAGAGCTTACCTAAAAATAAGTGAGCCATATAACTATTTATTGCATTTAGGATGTTAGCTCATTTGGACGCTGTTTTGACCGTCTGTTTTCATTGATGTATTGGCGATTTTATATCTACTTCATTACTGAGTCGTGATCAGTGTTCTTAAAGAAACTTAGATTATAATACAAGAGGTCCAAAACACAGATGATGATTAAACAAACAAATGTATGACTTTATATTACCCTAGAAATGCACGGGTGGATTTGACGCGTGGCGATTATAGATATAAAGAGAACGCTGGCGGTTCTAGTGTTAATGCAGACGTTGAAACTCTTAAATGCTTTGCTTTGTGCTTGTAATATCGCTATTCTACCACTAGATTCTGTTCGTAAGCATGGTCAGAGTTGTGCTTACATTTACACACATTCATAAGTCTAAGTACATTTTGGTAAATTCCATACTTTGCGTGGCAATGTTCTTACGCCCTACTTACGCACAGATTTGTGCGTAAGTACGGTTGATAAATGAGGCCCCTGGTGTGCATTTCCACTGCCAGCAATACCCTTAACTGGTAGACGGAGTTTATGCCGTTGAATGGCACTGGCCCTTTTAAACAGTCAATGCGCTTACTGCCGCAGATTACTATCGTGGCTCCATAGCAGCCGGACACAGTGTAGCCGATATTTTTCTCTAAACGCAACACTCTTCACAATTGCCAAGGATGACTACACGCTGCGGTCGCTGCGGTTTATCTCTTGCAACGGACTGCAGTGTGTAGCTCCACCCCAACAAAAGTGTGCCAAAAATAGAAGGTTTGCTTATTTTGGTACCAATTCCAACTTTTGACAGTGTAAGCGCAAAGAAACGCGTGCCATGCCATAACGAACTGAACTGCTCAGTGGAAACAAGCTTTGATTTGATTACATTTTCTACTTTCCCTCGAGTGGACCACACCCTATGAACATTAATTCTATGAAGACTCTCAAGTTTTCATGCGTAATGCTCACTTGGGACCATATCCTCCGAGGGGTGAGTGTGTGTTTGTCTGTCTCTGTGCTAATTTGTGTTTGTGTAGGTTTGACCGCACGATGCACTTGGAACGTGGACCGCGGACCCATAATCATGTCGCCTCGCTCTGGATAAGGCATGTTGCTGCAGGGAACGGTTGCTGAAAGAAAGCGCAGGGCCTCCCCATTCAACACTGGTGCTCCCCTGAGACCGGCTGGCTTTCATCTCCCTTGTCTCCTCAGGGTGCCCAACAACACACCACCATTTCAGGAAGAGGGGAAAGAAATACAGAAGGAGAAAAATAGGGAAGTTTTAGCCAGGGGGGTGTGGTAGGGAGACGACAGCAAAGCTTGTGCATTCCCATAGGGGTCAAGCTGATGTGTTTATCTTAGTATGGCTGGATGTGTTCAAGAACTGGGTGTCAACACAACAACACCTTTTCTTTTTCTCTATTTTACCAGAGGTTATGGATATGGAACAGAGGAAGCTTCACGTGTGCGCCAAAGAAAGCATTTCATCTCTTTTTTGCTGCGAGCAACTGCCTGGACGAGGATGTTAAAAGTGTAACTTCTTAATATTTTAGTAGAAGAAGAAAGTGTGCCTATATGGTGCTGCTGGTGGTATAGCCCGGCTGAATAGTGATGATGCGTCTTTGTTGATGGCAGGAGTGAGAGAGGATGGGAATTGGAGGAAACAAGGAAGGAGCTGAGTAAGTCTACAATTAATTTTAATATCTCTAGTCTTAATTAAATGTATTTACTACATATTTCAACTACTTGTGCATATGTTAATATTTGCAATAACTACTGTATGTCAATACTTTACCTGACTTGTGTGTATATATTCTATTAAAACTATTTCATTTTATCATATATTATTTATATAACTTTTTTTATTAGAGCACAGTAAGACAGATACTGCTACACCAATATTTCACCGCACATAATTGCCTCTGACAAATAAAGTCTTTTGAATCTTTGAGTTGTGTCAGGTGTTGGACAATGACGGTTGAACAAAAGAGGGATTTGAACATTGCACTTAAAAAAAAAAAAAAAAAAAAAAACGTTCCCCTTTCTATTCTGTGTGAGCCACCGCTGAGTCTTTCTTCCTCTTTTAATTGCTGCTCGCCGAATCCCTTGTTCTTTCTTCTCAACCCCTCTGTGCTCTCCTCGTCTCCCTGTGTCCCTGTCTGTCTGGCTCCCTTCTTGCGTTTTAATGTTGTCCTCTTGAAATCTCTCCCTCCCTTGTTGTTGTCTCTTCTGATCTAACTCTCTCTTCTCCATCTTCTCATCTCCTTTTTTTCTTCTGCGATGAGACGGGCGCACGTGGTTATTTTTTTGGTGGAGGCAGTGAGTCGTCACGGACGAAGCGACTAAAGTTCCGATAAAATCAATGTTTAATTCAGATGACTGCGGGCCATTGACAGAAAAAGTGGAAGCCTTTCATCTATAAAAAGGACTCAGTAAAAAAAAGAGGGGGGATTGAGAGAGATGGAGGGAGAGGACTGGCAGGATTACTGGGATTGTCATCAGCGGTATCTTTAGTGATGGGAAGGGAACCGTCGGCCCTCTGTTGCCACCTCTCCACAACCTGGCTGCGTGTGAGAGCGACTATGCAAATGATTTCCCTTTTCACCTGCTGCTCGTTCTTCCTCCCATCCACTCGTATCCATCTGTGCCATCGCTCCCACTCCTCATGTCATAAATAACAGCCTTTCCCCCCCCCCCCCTTTTTCTACAGATTTAGATTGTAGGTTTTTATGCAATATACAGATCACATGTCACGTCGGAAAAAGCTAATGAACGTGAAAATTGACATCATGGTAAAGCCACACAGCTAACCATGCTCATATGTCAAATATGGAACGACGCAAGCAGAATGAGCCATTTGTTTAAGGTCACAGAGATGCACACATAACCCACACACACGACATGCAGGAAATGCCCACTGCCTGCCACGTGTGTGTGTGTGTGTGTGTGTGTGTGTGTGTGTGTGTGTGTGTGTGTGTGTGTGTGTGTGTGTGTGTGTGTGTGTGTGTGTGTGAACATCAGCCCTGCCGGCGCTGTGTTCAAATGTCAGACCTTTAACCTTTTGAATTCGACCCGAGGTGGCATCCAGGCATGTCAGTGCCCGACTACCATGCGCGCGGGAGACGAGATATATAGACGAACAAACGGAAAAGACACACATAAAAATAAAAAAGGAAATAGCAACAGTCAATCCTTCTATCTGCTGTAGAACAGATTGAAGTGCCATGTGGAGAGACAGGAGAGAATCTGTTCCCGTACAGGTGGTGAACAGAAGGTGAAGGCTGAGGGGAGGAAGGGGTGGAGGGGGGGATGGAGGGTGAGGAGGAGGAGGGCTGTTACTTCCATTACATAATGAATGAGGTGAGAAGTCCCATATTTGCTGTGGAGGCTCTATTCATGTTATTCTGCTGTACGTCTGAGCCATGGAACCCAACACTTCAATACACACGCTACTGTAGCTACCACTACTGCTATACAGGTGGAGACATTGTATTTACCTACATTTATTCTAAAGAGACCTATAGCACCCAGAATAAGACGCTGATCTTTATCTTAAAGCCAACCATAGCAGAAGTGGTTAAACTTGTGGAGACTTGATTTTTCCTCACGTGACAATGTTTATAGATTTGTCTATGGCGGCCCTCGACCATTCTTGATACTTTTTGATAATCATAGAAGTTGATTTGGAGTCCTGTACTGTATATATTTAGCCTTCCATTTGCAATAAAATGATTGAGTACCAAGTTTTAGATATCACTTTAAACTCAACTTCATGAATCATATACTTCCAGTGGGCAGCCCTAGATTTTTCTTTCCACAGCATGATGATTAAATAACATATACAGACCCAATAGTAGAAAAAAGCCTTGCTGTGTGTTTTAGGTTTTCTAGCTTAGTGTGTACATGCTCAATTACTACAAGTGAGAACAAACATGCCTTCATATGTGCCTGTTGCCCACATGTATTTGAGTTTTTGTGTGTATATTCACGCACATGCACTTGTGTCAGTACAAGCTTAACAGGCAGCTCAAAGAATGACAGGTGACCACACTACAAAGATAGAAATGTCAAGCTGAAGTGGGTGATTGGAGGGAGAGGAGGGGGCTGTCAGGAGAGGCGATGGGGGAAGACAGGAAGCCTGGAGTGATGAGTACATTGCCGCAGCCCCTGTCACTTCCCATTAACACCCCATACACACAAACACACTCACTGTGATTGTAATTAATTCATTAGGCGGGTTCCAAGTGTGTGTCTGTTAAGTGTGTGTATGAGTGTGCACGTACCAGCATATACTGTATCAATGTGTGTGTGTGTGTGTGTGTGTGTGTGTGTGTGTGTGTGTGTGTGTGTGTGTGTGTGTGTGTGTGTGTGTGTGTGTGTGTGTGTGCGTGCGTGCGTGCGAAGGACATGAGCGTAATTGTAAAGAATGAGAGCTGACAGAATCTGTGATGGCATGCTGTATAGGTTAAACCAATGGGATGCTGCTCCACACTGTGTCACCTAGTCTGTGTGTTCTGCCGTTGCCACTTTTGAAGCCTTGATAACTACTGTAGATGTTTCAATAGCCAACTATTAAGAATCTACTGATATTGTACCAAAAAGAGAATTTAGTTGGGTTATAGGGACTTAGGACACAAACTCAGTCTTTTTTTTTCATTTTTCTTTTTTATAACTTAATTAATGTTTTATGAATTTTGCTGAGGCAACTGGTACTGGATTCTGTCTGAAGAAAGCCATAATGATGCAAAAAAATAAATAAAGGCTGATGCCAGAGCAATACAACTTGAAGGCACAACCTTATCTTTATGAACAGATTCAAGCGACTCAGAGTTCACCCTTCGAGCCATGAGCAACAACTCGGCTCTCAAACTGGCCCTGTTCACACATTGAAGCACAAACCAATTTCTGGATGTTTTTACCAAATGCTTACAGTTATTATCAACATATCTACATAAAGTTTAGGAACCTCTTGGCGGTAATGCGTATCTATATATTTGTTGTTTGTTGTTTTCCTAGTGCTTGCTGGAGATTTGCCTTTGTAGAGACAATGAAAAAAATTTGTCTTGGGATTACACTGTTTTTCTTTTTTAGCTCTTCAGGCATGGACAGACCCCCAAAAATGTGATAGGGACTACATGCAAGAGGCTGTTAGCACCCCCAATCACAGCAATTTTAATAAATACCATTCACATGGACACTTTGGGCATGCAGATAAATCTCTTATCACACAGTGAATGCTCAATTTCAAGCCCTAACAATACTAGCCAATACACAAAGGTGCACACACTTGACATGCCTGTTTTCAAGAGCTGAAGGAAACAATATGAGACATCACAAATGAGTGCTCTGTAACAAAACAAAACCTCTGTGTCAGATCCAGGTCTGCCCAGAAACCCGTGGGTGGCGCTTCACAAGCTAGGCCCACTAATCTGAGAGCGGGCTCCGACCCAGGTCTCACTGAGTGGGAACCACCCTGACCATCTGTGGGTCTCCACACCGTCCTGGCACCTCACACTGCCCGCACACACTAACACGCACACACACACAAACACACACACACACACACACACACACACACACGACACACACACACACACACTGACTAATTACACTAAAGAAATGGCAAAGAGAGAAAGACTCACAAGGAGGAAGAAGACAGGACAACTGTTCTGTCTGGTCAGTTTGACACAGTAGTCATTTTTATATGTATTCACCTAATGACATAGATGGCACAAACTGGCTTTCAATACCATTTTCTGGCTCTTTTTCTTCCTCTGGCAAGGAGCTGTTGGTCTGGGAGGCAATGCAGGGCAGGCGGACGGCGCGGTCGAGTCGACCTTCTGCGGTGGGCTGGGCGGGAGGGCAGGAGGACTCCCCACGCTCTGGCCCAGGCCTGCCGAGAGGCCATCTGGACGGGGGAAACACATGCAGAGTACCTGGCCAAAACCTGGAGCTCCACTCTGACTCACACAGGATCGCACAGGCACTCACAAACACATACGCCGACACATGTATTCATACATGCCACAAATGTAGTATGATAAGTAATAGAACTGGAACCATAGTTACACAAACGCTCGTGCACAAGCACGTGCAGGCATACTTGAATGCCGATATGGGCGCATATATGCATCTATCTAACAGCGGTCAAAATGGGATGTATATCTGTGGGTTGTGTATATAACACAAAAAATTATATTTGTGCATTATATGTTTAATCAAGACTACATCAGTAGAATATATCCAGCCTGAAACTCCCACTCAAACCCACACATGCCTTGTACGCAGCACTCATCGCTCCGTGGTGATGTTAGCGTTAAGCCCCTCCGCCTGCCGATGAGTGTTTTACATTTGGTTAAAGCAGATTCTGCCAGTCCTGCTTTTGGAGAGTGCTACATTTGGTTAAAAGCCATTATTATGGTAATGTGAGGGTGCTTGAGATAATGGCAAGATGAGAGCAGCTCGACTGCCTCTGACATAACAACCCTACTCTATCCATCTCTTCAAGCTTCTTCTCTCTCGTACTCTCTGTACGAGAGTACGAGAGAGTACTCTCATACTCCCTCCTCTCTCTCTCTCCATACCTTGCAGATTGCAAAGCTGTTGTTTCCTTTTTTCCACAAGACACCTGCTCGCAGCAAAGCTATTTTGTCACCTAAATCAAACATTATTGTACGAGATGCTTGCGCTTCGGCCGCATTACAACAGTTTTTAAGAGACTACCTTTCATCTGGTTCTGTATATCTGCGGTACTGTTGAAAATGATATGACATCCAGCTTCAATCTGTTGCTATTAAGCCTTGGAGGTACCTGTGACATGAGGAACTGAAAGGGTTTGTCCCTTGGGAGAGGGAGGATGGCAGAATCACTATATACCAGTGGCAGGGAAAAAAAGGATCAGCTCAGAGAAGAGAAAGGGTACGGTATAAGTCACTGGCAAACACATTTTTCAGGTCACTAGCATTGAAGAATGGGAAGGCGATGGTGATGATGACGGATAGAAAGGAGGACAGGAAGAAATGGAGTAAGAAAGTCAAAGAGAGAGAAGAGCACAGAGAAAGAAAAGAGGAGAGATTGAGAGCAATGTAATGCCATGCACATCGAATTTCCCTTAATATGATTTTGTGTTCTGTGTCTATTCAAGTCAGCCCTGATTTGGTTGTGTGTTATAATCGCATCAGAGCAGGGATTTGCGCTGGCTTTTTCACTGCTGTTGTGTTGTGTTTTTTTCCCCTCTTATTGGAGTTGGCATCAGCCTTCATGACACAAATCCCCTCTGATAAATTAAAAATGATTGATTCAGAGTCAAAGATGGAAACTGCACCGCGGGGAGTGAGCGAGTGCCCCCACTTGAGTCCGGGAACAAGTGAATGTTTTTAACGTGCATTGCATTGCATGTGCACGAGTGCTGCACCGGAACGTTGTGTGCAAATCCTCGGTTCACGCGGGCATGTGAGTGGCGTCGCTGGAGTGGATCACTGTGTGTGTACAGTATGCGAGTACATTTGTGGGTAACTGCAAGACGGGAAGGGTGGGCTTATTACACAGGGAATTGTGACACTTTTAAAGAATGTGAGAAGATGGCAGATCTCCGACGTGTGAACCTCAAAGCCATCAGCGTGCGTGCAATGCTCTAAGCTGCGTATCTTTTGCCAACATCAACTAAAAGCGTGAAGTTCTGGACCAAAAAGTGTGAAAATCCACCAAGAACACAGAGTGAGCTGTGAATACCTATATTAGGGCATTATTACATACATTTATCCACCAACACACAATATGTAGGCTCAATTAAGAGAGCATATAAAAGTCTGCTGTGTCTTACATTCACTTACTCCTGCTAAAACAGATACACACTCTTTTTGACACACACACACACACACCCCTGGTTGTGGGCTCTGGCTCTCCCAATTAAGCGGAGGAGTGTTGTGGAGCATCGGTGTCGGGGGATTCTGCTTTCTTCTCCTCTGTCAGGTCCCATCACAAAGGCTCCTCATTAGTGTCAACCTCAGCTGTGCCACCACTTTCTCCTTTCCTCTTCCTCCCTCCTATGTCTTTGACTTTTTTTGCTCCCTCTCTTTCTTTCTCTCTCTCTCTCCACATCTCCATCTCCTTCTTCCCCCCATTTGACTTATTCACATTCGCATTTATTGCCGGATAGCTTTTTCCCAGAAAGCCGCTGCTGATCAGCCCGTTGTCACTCCTGTTGCGTCCGCCTCTCACTCTCACTCTGGTGTATGTAATCTCTCATACCGGACGCTGAGAGCGGTCGCTCTGTCACATGCACAATAAACAGGAGTTTGTTTTTTGTTTTTTACAGTGTTTTAACGGCAATATGGGAAGAGACATTTCAACCCCCCCACTCCAAAAAAAATAAGTGGCTGCACAGTCATTAAGACCAGTGGAAAGCATGCAAGAAAAGCTGATTTGTGACTCGACATGCAACACCATAGACACATAATGATGTTAATGATCAGCATGCTGCGAGCGCGGCGGCGGCAACAACATGTAAACAAGGCAACAGGGGAGTTGGCGAGTTCAGAGATCACTCCACGCACAGCGAGGACGAGATGTGGAGGCAACGCAGCAAGATAAAACGGATGATTGTTGTTTGTTTGTTGTTGCCTTTGTTCCCCTGAGCAACAGTTCCCTCTACACCTTAACCCCCTACTGTTACCCCTTTCCCCCTTATCCCTTCATTCCCTTAACAGCCATTTTTTTCCCCTTCCCTGTAGTCCGTCTCTGTCTTTTTCTATGTGTGTGTGTGTGTGTGTGTGTGTGTGTGTGTGTGTGTGTGTGTGTGTGTCTCATTTCAGTCTGCAATTAAGGAATCAAGCTTTGATTTCAAGGAAGGGGTTATGGGTGCAAAATTGGGATGGCGCGTTAAGATCCCCCTCTCTCACTGACTTCCACTCCCCAAGTCCCAGTCTGAACTTCCCCATACACTTATTTTCTCTCTCGCTCTTATTCCCTTTTCTATCGCTTGCTCGCTCTTTCACACTCTCTTTTTCTGCACAATTTGGTATCAAAGACATGATAATTAGGCTGAACACAAGTTCATCTAGCTTCTATTATTTCTTTTTAATTAATAGTGTATACTAATGACAGAGTTATATGTGTCCACGAGCATAAGACAGAATGAGAGAGCGAGAGAGAGAGGGAGAGGGAGATAGAGAGAGAGAGAAAGTGAGTGAACTGGTGCCTGTGTGCTTCTGTATGAATATCTTTTAGAGCGCAGTCAACTTTAAACCCTGAGATACCGCACCAGATAAAAGGCACCAAGTGTCAAAAGCTCGCAAACTTTTCTCTCCTCTCTCCTTGCCTTCTACCTCTCCTCTCCTCCCATGAGCAGCACGCCTCTCTTCACAGCATTTGTGGGGACCTAATGAGGACATTTCTGTCGCGCTGCTCAATCACACACACAGCTGCAAGCCCCCAGCCAGCTAGAAGTCCCAGGTATCTGAGACTTCACTCCCCCCCCAACAGATGAAAAACAACAAATAAATAAATAAACAAATAAAAGCACATTTAATGCAGCGCAATGATGTGAAGAAGAAGAAGAGGAGGCAGGGGGGAGTATAAGAGGGAAGACTTAAAAGGAGACACAGTGGGAACAGAGCAGGGCTGAATTCACTAATCTCCGAGGAGGCATAAAGTGAACATGCCAACCACCTTCGGCTCCGAAGGGAAAGAAATCCATTGGTTTGGTTGGTAAATAGGATTTAAGTTAGGGTGACAGCTCTTCTGTTTGTAAGTATGTGTGTTTGTGTTTGTGTGTGTGCGTGTGCACTTGAATGTATGTGCGCGTCCATGTGTTTTTGTGTGCCTAAGCACATTCGACTGATACGTGGCAAATGGGCATCCTTCCAGCTAGCCCCGGATGCCTTTGCTCTGCGCTCGTTGTGACTTATCTCTCAGAAACAAAGATGGATGTGTCAGTGCGCTTATTAAAACATGCTTTTAGCCCTGGCCGCCACTCGTCAGGAGGAAATCGCTTTCTGGCGGAGATTGACAGAAGAGAAAAGAGAAAACAACATCCTCATTTAGGGCCCAACATCTCGGACATGATTGCTCGCTTTAAGCTGGGTGTTCCTATTGAGGTTTTTTAATTGTTGTTTGCTTCTTTTTGCTCATAGCCATCCAGGCGGCCACGGCTTGAATCTTTAATTACCTTCAATACTTCCCCTCATTTCAAACAATTGCATGATTAAATGGTTGCTCTGCAATACGCACTGTATATGCTTTTTTCCCCCTTCCCGCATCCTCAAAAACAACACAGTTAAGTCAACACATTATTTGTAGCTTGCCTTGTTTGTTAAACTGTCAAGCTTTTGTTTTTTTTTAAAGCCACAGCACACAAAACCCACAAAGGTTCCACTCATAAGGTGGCAGAGCGGCAGCCATGGTGAACGCAGCGGACTACAGATTCAATCCAGCATCGCCTCTATCACATTATCGCGCCGACATGATGGTGTCAGCTTACAGAGGAAATGAAAAGATTGTTGTTGACAAATCAACGCTGACAAGGGATCCCTCCAGCTTCACACAGGATTAGCTGTGTGCCATCTTAAAGACAAACACACTGGCCCCATGTGTTGCTATTTCCATCAGAGATAAAAAAAAAAAACAGAGGCAATAGGGGAGAGGAAGGCTTGTGTTAAGTCTTGGCGAGATGATGGGCTTTCTTCATTCTGTATTAGCAGATTAGACGTGTTCTATGAGCCAATCACTTTGGATGATATGCTGGTGTGTGTAGACGGCAAGAACACAGCAGGGGGACAAAAATGGGATGGGGGGGGGGGGGGGGTTCACTTGTACAGTAGATTTATAATTAAAGATAGAGAACAATATAGAATGAAAAATATTTCTCATCTGTTATGATGATCTTCTGCAGGGCCTTTGAAGAGTCTGTCAGCTGAGGAGAAGTTCGCTATAACGTTTGATCTTAAATGGATACTTTATTCATGAACTGTGCGACTAAACTGTCATTTGCACCCATATGGCTGTCAGTCCTGTCAGTCCTTACGTTCAAATGCCTCTAAGTTCAAAGCATGAAAGGAGGAAAAAGACTTGAATCTTTTATTTGACCAAAGTATATTCTTCTCTGTGAGATGGCGTTTGCCCGCCAGCTACGATAAAGCCACTTTCTGTCATGCGGGAGTAACTCTTTGCTTTCTTTCTCCCTGTTCCCTGATTTCCTTCTGATGTCTTGCCAAAGTAATCGAGGTAATCTCTGGGAGGAGAAGAGAGGGAGAGAAGAGGAGATGAGGAGTGTGGAAGTGTGGAGAAGTAGGTAAAAGGGCCTGCCAGCACATCAGAACAGAGCTTACGTAAGTGCAGCTTAAACTCCCGGGATTCACCCCTCTCTCAAGCTCTTGGGCCACCGACAACTGAGGACTTCCACTCGGTACTCAGGTTTTGTGCCTAATTAAATGCAAAGCTGTCTCATATGTGTGAATAGAACTCCTGCAAAAAAAGGCTGATCATTCACCAAAGTCAAAAACATAGAATGTGCACCTGTCACACATACCATGGGTACACACATTAGGGTGGGTTCACACCTGATAGTCTGCTTCAAGTTCATTTCCTTGGTTTGCACCAGAATGATACATTTTTCCCAACCAAAATGCAGCGGCATAAGCCAGGAGAGAATGTTCTTGTCAATCATTGGTCAGATGTGTCAATACTAGCCTGGCGCTACCAGACCATTGTACTTCATTTCATTTGTACAGAAGGTCTGGAAGTGCTGTAATTGGCAAACGTTCACTCACTTGGAGGCGGGTGTCTGTTGAAGTTTAAAACTATTGGATCTGCGCAGTGCCACTCTGGATTATCCATAACGTTTGGTCGTGAGCCGGCTGTTGACGGTGCGTTCAGGGAACTCGGAAATTTCCGACTTCACTACATATTGTAGTCTATGGATCTACTGGTACCTGGCAACGGTAACTTGCTAGAGCCTAACGTTTAGTTATTTGGATGTGAAAGGTTGTAGGCGTCCATACTTTCCCGAGCAGATGCACTGGAACACAGACTGGTCGGAACTCGGAACTAACAAGTCGGAAGTTTCCGAGTTCCGAGCGTAAGGGAACGCAGCATTCAACTGAAACTGGAGCGCGACTTCGACCCTCATCGTTCTCAGCCACTTCTTCTGTTCGCTGATTGGATACTCAGAAATCTGTTCGGAAAAATCTCACTAATACGCCCCACCACCAGACTGACTACTGAAGGGAAAATGAAATTTGGGCGGAAGTAGGTAGGCGGGCGGAGCCAGGCTAGAGCAATACTGTATCTGCTCTACAATTGGTCAGAATTTCCATGCGGGAAAACTACAGACATAAACTACAGGAAGAAGCTTGTATTCCTCATCCCATAATGCATAGTGTAGGTGGCTATGGTAGCTGGTTACGCAGTGCTTCCTGCAGTTGGGTCAGACTCAGCCCGATCACTTTCTCATCTCAAACGGACCGCACTAGAGTTTGTTTGGAACCGTACCGAGACCACTTCTTCTACAAGGTCTCATTACACTTTTTGATCCTCTTTTGCTGCACACCTGACGTGTTCTCACCTGGCCAATTAACTCCTCAGCTGAGAACTGAACTGGTTTCACAATGATTGAGATTTATTAGATGGAGCAATGAGTAAACGCAGCTTTATAAATCTGATGCAAACATAACAAAGTTTTAGTTGTGAAACTACACAGTTTTATGCATCTGGCCCCTGCTGTGTGATACACCAGAACAGTATAGGAACAAGCTTAAAGAAATATGAAACAGGATGACTGATGGAAGTCATGTTAGCCTTTGTGAGTAAACAATCTGTCAACCAAGGAATAGGCCATAAAATGCACCCTGAATATTAAAAAATAAATAAATCAGTAGATGAAATGATCTGTGGAAAGTGCAGACAATATGATTTTTCCTTCAGCGTAATATAATTGTTCTTGAGGAATCCTTACTGTCAGACAACATTATTGGATGAGGAAAGAGCCCATCAGTCTTCACAGGTTTCATCAGAAGCCTGAGCTAGCGTTGCCACGGTAAAACACTCCGCAGAGAAAACAAAAACTCCACGTTCAATTGTACTGTCAGCTTTTCTTTGCCCAACTTTTAAGGTTGACACTTTAAATGTTACCTCTAAAATTGTGAATTTTTTTTGCCTAATCAAAACTCTTTTTCAGGTTTACTGGTGAACCGATGAAAATGTACTGTACGTACCCAATACTGTGGCGGTACTGCTTGTGAATGACTAATCAGAACAGACTGGTCCTGACAGAAGACTTTACAACAATCTGAAAAGAAGTTGCAAAGGAAGGAAAAAGTTTCGTCCAGAGCATGCTCACCTGGTCAAAGGCTATGGCCTCTAGGGGGCGCTGTTCTGAAGCTCAAACAGACACTATCATGATGGCTGTGTTCAATATCTATAATGCCTGACTTGTTCGGTAAAGACACTTTGCTTGTGCTGTCAGGTTCGACAGGCCTTTGCAGAAATCTGTAGAAACAGGACCCCAGACACGCTCTTATATACTCTCTCTCTCACTGTCAGTCACACACACACGTCTTTGCAATTCTATACTTACAAGGACCCTTCTTTTGCTATATTCAATTAATTTTCCCTATCATTAACCTTTAACAAAGCCTTAACCATCCTATTCTGACCTGAACGCTTATCCTAAACACTTGAATAAGTGAAAAGGTCTGACTGTATATGTCTCAAACTATTTGTTCTCACAAAGATAGAAGTACAAAAAATACACACAGACATAAACACACACAGCTCCATCAGGTCACTGCCGGTATCAGCCCCTAATCAATGTTGTCAGCCTTTAGTGTGGCTCTGAGTTTATGAGAGGTTGGTGCAACAGTCTGCTACCCATGTTAGAAACGCCTCTGTCTGCTTCCTGCCATGTCCAGAGGGGACAGCCTCTACAAGCCCGTCCTGGCCTGTGCTATGCCCTCATGTGCCACCCTGCCTAGTCGTGTGGACATCTGCCATTCTGACTGGTGTCAGTGCCTGTTGCCTCTCTTTGGCTAACGGCTTCTGACACCCCTTCACCCCGGGGCGCCACGCTGCTCTGAGTGGTGGGCATCTCGTTTGTGTGGCGCATCTAGAAAACCAGCAGACACATTGACCTATTCTTTTGGCTTTAGCATCAATGTCAGACTGCGGCCCACCGCTTGTTCACTCCAAACACCTCCCGGATGCCAGATAACCCCTTCTCTGGGAAACATCAAAGAGACAAATAAGTGTGCCGGCGAACACGTCTATCGGGTAGAACGTCGGAGTTAACCCTTTCAGAGGAGCACCTCTGGGACAACTTCAAAAACGTAACGATGCCAGGGGCACATGCGTCTAGTGATTACCACAGCAACTGCCTACAGTGGTTGCTATAGAGACAGCTCAGGATCCAAAGAAAGTCTAATCTGTTACTAGATGGTGAAATTCTGGCACTTGATACCAAACATAAACTTTCATGGAAGTGCTATCAGCACAAGTTTCTTCTAAGTTTCTTGAGGCGGTGGAAAATACTGTGGGATGCATATGCACATCAGCACATCAGGCTCCTGCAGGCCAGTATTAAATGACTCTACTGTTGACCAACAACAGTATGGATCCTCTGTGTGCTATATATCCTAGACATATTGTTATACAAGTGTTGGCCTGGGGACAGCTCTCTCTCCTGTCTGTCTGCCCGTCCTGCTTTCATGCTCACCCAGAGCACACATTTAGTATCAAACGACATGGTGTGCTTGTATTTCTGTGCACGCTGCTATGAAGACATGGTTTTAATGCCTCTGTGCTCCGACGCTATTCCTGAGTGTAAACACAAAGAAACATGAGTAATATGTACTTCTATTGCATTGTCTCATGGCCACCACAAAAATGTGACACGGTCAAGAGACTGAAAAGAGTATTGGGCCGCTGAATATTCCCACTGGGTTCAAGACTATCAAGCCCTGGCCTCTATATTAGATCATTGTATACGCATTATAAGAGAAGGGGGCCAAGGTGTATTTGTATGAGTCCCAGGTATGGCGGGTTTTGATTACCAATGGTGGGATAATTCTCAGCTTCATAAAGACGGTGGGTGCAGAGCAATGTCCAGAGGAGCGCGAGAGTGTGTACATTTGTTTTCTGAGTGTGTAAGCATGCATGTATACATTGTGTGTGTGTGTGTGTGTGAAAGAGCTAGGAGGGCATCGCCGCACCAAAAGATCCATTTAGAGGTAATATAGTCTTTCTTTCTAAAGGTGAGAAGGAGGGAGGCAAAGGAGAATAAATGGGAGATATGAGAGAATGTGTGAACTCAAAAGCCTCTGGGCCTTTAAGAGATTACTGCCTTATTGCTTTGAGACTATCCAATCTGACATCAGCTGTGTAACACTAAGAACAGCTGACCACACACACACACACACACACACACACACACACACACACACACACACACACACACACAGGATGCAGCAATAAAGACAGCAACACAAAACTGAGTGGAAAGAGACATAAAGCAATGACCCACAAAGCGATGGCAAAGAGAAACATAGAAAAGAGATAGAAAATGTTTTGACTTGGCCTTAAGGTGAGACACTGCAGGTTAAAACATAATTAACATTAGGGCTGGGCGATATGGACCAAATCTTATATCACGATATAGGTAATTTTATATCACGATATGGATATATATCACGATATAGTATGTTTCCTTAAAATTCAATGGATTACAATAACCGTACTGAACTTTAATCACATTAGATTATTTTCATTTTTGCTTGGAACTTAAATTTCCATAGAAAAGAGAAACTGGTGCAAAATACCACACCAGTCTGGCTTTAGTCAGTCAGTGCAAAATAAAAATGACAGCATCAACCAAAGAGCCTACATTTTCCAATTGATAGTAGCCTATATCAAAATAATGAAAGACTTGAATTTTCCTCATCTTCATTTAAAAAAGCTGTCAAAATTAACTAATGAGCAAATGTCTGGTAATACTTTAACTCCAGCTTCAACACAAATAATATTTTCAAGTTTGACATGTTTTAAAGTTACATAAAACCAGCCTTGCTGGCTGTCTACAACAATAACAGCACGGGGGTGAAGCCCCGACTAGGCTAAAGATGTCATTATTAGCCAGCTAGCTCACGAGAGCTAACCCATGTAGTTTGCGGCTTAAAACAAGCCAACTCTGCGTCACGGCAACAGCACGCTGAAGCAGCAAGCAAGTTTCCTTTGCCCAATGACATTTTTGACCGTTAAAAGCTGCTCTGCCACCGTGACAAGAGAGCTAGACAGCTAGAGCAACAGATGAGACTTCTTCTGTTGCGGGTAGGGAAGCTGTATTGCAGCCCAGAACTCTGCTGCATAACCTCCGTGTGGCGCGGCGGTGTAACTGCAGTGTAACTATAGGGACTCGGAGGGACAGCTGCCTCCCACTCCATATATCCTCCCGCCACATGAACTTTTTTTCTCCGCGATATAAACGGTATGGCCAAATCTCTCCCGGTAGACACTTTCATATCGTCCACGATATGATATCGTCATATCGCCCAGCCCTAATTAACATAATGTCAAGCCCTGGTCAATTTTGAAATCTTTTTTCATACTACTTTGCGCCTGCATACTTCTCCTATACAACCATTTCCAACAGCCAGTATCTCAACATACGTTTTTTTAATACTCCAAACCGAACCAAAGGTCTCAACTTTTAAAGCACCAACATCAACTAAACATTCTTAACACTCTTTGGAAGGTTATTACAGAAGGATTCCATCATACACTCAACAAAAATATAAACGCAACACTTTTGTTTTTGCTCCCATTTTTCATGAGATGGACTTAAAGATTTAAAATGCATTCCAGATACACAATTGTACCATTTCTCTCAAACATTGTTTGCAAATCTATCTAAATGTGTGATAGTGAGCACTTCTGCTTTGCTGAGATAATCCATCCCACCTCACAGGTGTGCCACATCAAGATGCTGATCTGACATCATGATTAGTGCACAGGTGTGCCTTAGACTGTCCACAATAAAAGGCCACCCTGAAATGTGCATTTTTTTGCTTTATTGGGGGTCTGGGGACTCAGAACCAGTCAGTATCTGGTGTGACCACCATTTGCCTCATGCAGTGCAACACATCTTCTTTGCATAGAGTTTATCAGATTGTCAATTGTGGCCTGTGGAGTGTTGGTCCACTCCTCTTCAATGGCTGTGCGAAGTTGCTGGAGACGGCTTATGGTGGAGAAATGAACATTCAATGCACGAGCAACAGATCTGGTTGACATTCCTGCTGTCAGCATGCCAATTGCACGCTCCCTCAATGCTTGTGGCATCTGTGGCATTTTGCTGTGAGACAAAACTGCACATTTCAGGGTGGCCTTTTATTGTGGACAGTCTAAGGCACACCTGTGCACTAATCATGATGTCAGATCAGCATCTTGATGTGGCACACCTGTGAGGTGGGATGGATTATCTCAGCAAAGCAGAAGTGCTCACTATCACACATTTAGATAGATTTGCAAACAATGTTTGAGAGAAATGGTACAATTGTGTATCTGGAATGCATTTTAAATCTTTAAGTCCATCTCATGAAAAATGGGAGCAAAAACAAAAGTGTTGCGTTTATATTTTTGTTGAGTGTATGTTGTTAATCGTCTGATTTATGATACATTTTGTATTTAAAAACATCCCGAAAATGCATTTCTATGTTTTTAAAAAGGAAAAAGGGGCTGTATCCTAAATCTGTTCTGTAAAAACTTTACAAAGTTTAACTTTGGCTTTATCCAACATCTAGATTTTAGTTTTTTAAAGAGATGCAAATGTTTGCATAATTAGTGAGATAAATTTACATTATGTACTGAAACATTTCTGATTACACCGTGTTCCAAATTATTATGCAAATTGGATTGAAGTGTCATAAACATTTAATTTTTGGTTTTTCAATGAAACGTATGTATGATATTGTGTCTCAGCTTGGATGGCTTGGATCATTGAAATCAATCTCATACACCTGTGATAATTAGTTTGCCTGGTGATCCCAATCAAAGGAAATCTACTTAAGAAGGACGTTCCACATTATTAAGCAGGCCACATGTTTCAAGCGCTATGGGAAAGAAAAAGGATCTCTCTGCTGCCTAAAAGCATCAAATAGTGCAATACCTTGGGCAAGGTATGAAAACAATAGATATTTCAAAGAAAAAGAAAAGTGATCATCGTACTGTGAAGAGATGTGTGGCTGATTCAGAGCACAGACGGGTTCGTGCAGATAAAGGCACAATGAGGAAGATTTCTGCCAGACAAATTCATCGGATAAAGAGAGCAGCTGCTAAAATGCCGTTACAGAGCAGCAGACTGGTATTTGAAGCCGCAGGTGCCTCTGGAGTCCCGCGAACCTCAAGGTGTAGGATCCTCCAGAGGTTTGCAGTTGTGCATAAACCTATGGAACCCCTAAACAATGCTCACAAGCAGAAACGGTTGCAGTGGGCTCAGAAATACATGAAGACTCATTTTCAAACAGTCTTGTTTACTGATGAGTGCCGTGCAACCCTGGATGGTCCAGATCAGGGGTGGCCAACCAGTCAGAGACAAAGAGCCACATTTTTTACTGTGTTACTGCTAAGAGCCAAATCGTACACACGGGTACACACAGTGGCGATTCCAGGAAATTTTGACTGGGGGTGGCCAAGGTGGGCCACAGAGTTAGAGTGGGGTGGCCATCGCACCCCTGAATGAATAGCATGTGATATGCTGTACAACCAATTCAAAGATGATTTATAATCCCAAATGCCCAAATCATGTTAGTATCCATTGTAATGTTTGTCAGAAAACTAAACCCCTGAAGGGGGATCTGGGGGCATCCCCCCCCCAGAAGATTTTTTTGTGTTTTTAACATGTAATCTAAGCATTCTGGTGCATTCTCGCGAAGATAATAAAGGAAAAAGTCGATATTTATTTCAGCTCAGATGAATAGTAAAATTAGCAAGACAACATAACTTGCTAGCAGCCAGATGCCTAACAACTGGACAGAGGGACGGATGACAACTAGCTTTTGACCAAATATCTTGCTAAAAAAAAAACCTTTATTTATGAAAGTCTGCCCTTGCTAAGAACATGTTACACTCGCTAACTACAAACTTTAATTTTTTTATTCAGATTTCAAAAATCTGCTGGGACACGTGCCTATACACATGCATGGGTGGCACGCATGTCACAAGCACACTTATGCTGTTTTCAAGACCTTTGCTGACCAGAGACCAGTTCTAGTGGCCACAGTCCTACCATTAATTTAGTAATAGAAAATTGCAAACTGATCTCATATCAGTGGATTGGAGTGTTTGTGTGATGAACTTGGCAACTACCTATCAAAAAAAGTTAAGAAAGAAAAATAAATAAATATCATCTCTGAACTAGGATACATATCAGGAAAAAAATTTAATCAAAAAAATAAAATGTAAATAAAAAATAACATTTGAACTGGGGGGGGGGCACTGGGGAGGCCAGTAAGATTTCAGGGGGGGGGGGCGTTTTTATTTTCGCGGGGAGCTTGCACACGCATGCACAAGCATTATTTATTAAAAAAAAAAAAAAAAAAAAAAAGGGGGCCCCACACTAGGACTTGAAACGGGCCCCCAGATCGTTAAGGCCGCCCCTGTGATAATGACAGGACTGGACGAAAGACGACAGGGCAGTCATTTTCAACAATGAACATTGTGTGCACTGCCTCACACACAAACTCTCAGTTCAACCAAGTCCACAAACAAAAATATAACAATTTAAAATAGCGTTTTTCTCTTACTATGCATGTTGCTTTGTGGGACTTACTTGTAGCATGGAGAGAGCTGAAGTGGCGCTGCAGATTTTAAGCCTTGAAATGCGCAAATGACACCTGGCATATAAAGCAGAATGGCTTGGCATAACGTTCAACAAAAAATATGAACTCTCCCACTCTGTTTCGGAGCGAACTTGACACAAATAGTTTACTCACGGAAAACCTCCCTCCAAGCTGAGCGGGCAGTTTAATGTTGCGTCCGCACCAAACGTTTGCGAACGTTATGTTGCGTCCTCAATTAAACATTTGCGAACAGGCATACACATAGGGCCTACACATTAATAAAATAAAAAATGAAATAATAGACAACATGTAAAACGAACGTAAGAGCCGCATGAAACGTTTGCGAACATGCACACACATAGGCCCACACAAAAAAAAAGTATATAAAAAAAAAAAAAAATTATAATCACATAATTTGATATGAACTGAAGAGCCGCACGAAGCTGGGCAGAGAGCCGCATGCGGCTCGCGAGCCGCGGGTTGGCCACCCCTGGTCCAGATGGATGGAGTAGTGGATGGTTGGTGAATTGCCACCATGTCCCAACAAGGCTGCAACGTTAGCAAGGAGGTGGTTGAGTAATGTTTTGGGCCGGAATCATGGGGAGAGAGCTGGTAGGCCCCTTTAGGGTCCCTGACGGTGTTAAAATTACCTCCGCAAAGTATGTTGAGTTTCTGACTGACCACTTTCTTCCGTGGTACAAAAAAAGAACCGTAGTGAGCCTTCATTAGTAAAATCCTCTTCATGCATGACAATGCACCATCTCATGCAGCAAATAATAGCTCTGTGGCATTGGCTGCTATGGGCATAAAAGGAGGGAACCTCATGGTGTGACCGAATCTTCCCCTGACCTTAACCCTATTGAGAACCTTTGGAGCATCCTCAAGCAAAAGATAGATGAGGTTGGGAGGCAGTTCACATCAAAACAGCAGCTATGGGAGGCTATTCTGACATCCTGCAAAGACATTCAAGCAGAAACTCTCCAAAAACTTCAATGGATGCAAGAATTGTGAAGGTGATATCAAAGAAGGGGTCCTATGTTAACCCATTGATGACTATGGCAATCTAGGATGCATGTCCTTAATGCCTGAGGGTTTTCTGAAAAAATAGTATGAATTGTAAAGTCTACCAAAACCTTAATATCTAAGCCTGTGTAGCACATAGAAACATGAAATAAAATACATTTAAAAGTTAAGGTTCACAGGTTTTATTTAAACATGCTCCCTTAGCGCTTACAAACCAACACATTTTTCTAAAAATCGTCAAAATTAGATGGGAGAGAAAAAAAAGAATAAATAATATAAAATATTTAAAAATAATGTGCTAAACGAGGTTATAATCCAGCTTCCTTTTAGCATGGATAGTAGTGACTGAGTCACCTTGCTGGGCTGAATTTGAGTTGGAGCAGCAAAATATAGCCTAAATTCATAAATATTGTTAATAAATAGATGCAATGTGTTGTGTGATTTTTCGTCAGTAGACTATAGTAGACCTTAATTCTGCACTCCGAACGCCACTAACTGTTTTCTGTAATACACTATCGCCGACACAGCTGGCAAATTTTTATTATTATTATATATTTATTAATTTTTTGATTGGCGTGATTTTCGGCAAACCATGTAACTTGGCCTGTTAAGATGTTTTTGACTGAAATAGCTTTTGATTTCAATAAATAGGACCTCCACATTCTGCATATTCGACAAATGGCCATTTTTAGATCTTCACAACCTATAAAATGTTTTGAAACTCTGTTGTGCATAATCATTTGGAACAGTGCATTTAGAGTTGTTTTATTTTTGAAAAGAAATACTGTTATCATCGGGGGGTTTGTTAAATAAAATTTGAATCATACTTTAAAGGTTGATGACTTAAATTATACTGACAGTCATTTGCATCGACTATTTAGGAAAATCTGAGGAAAAATATAATTTGCATAATAATTTGGAACGCACTGTAGGGGAGAACGGGGGAATTTCATTTCATTTTCATTTAACTTTTATTTATCCTCGAGAGACCAATTGAGGGGTGACCCTCATTTTCAATGGTGTCGAGTTCAAACAAATTCCAAGGAAAAACAACAATGCATACACAATATTCAATGCAAATACATCAAATACACAACAACAGGTGACGAGAAGAAAAAAACAAAAAGCAAAAAAACAATTGAAACATTTACATAGTGGTGAAGAGTGGCAGCAATTAAAATTAAATTAAATGGGTGAAAGTACAATATAGCCTAATTAAAACAGTTACAGGTAGAGTTTGGCAGATTTAAGATAGTTTGTTTAAATTGATTAAAGGATATGAAGGTATTTAGTTTAATTTGTTGCTGTAAGTTGTTCCAGGAGTCGGGGGCACCGAAGCTAAAAGCTGTCTTTCCCAGCTCAGACCGGGCTTGTGGGACATAAAGCATGAGCATGTCAGTGGAGCGGGTCTGATAAAGCCCATCTGAAATTTGCAACATTTCTGTTAAATAACGAGGAAGCTTCCCGGTCCAGGCTTTGTAAATAAAAATATGCCAATGTGCATCACGTCTCTCTTTAAGGGAGTACCACCCAACCTTTTCATATAAAAGACAATGGTGTGTGTCATAAGCATCTCCTGTGATGAACCTTAAAGCAGAGTGAAAAACAGAGTCTAGGAGTTTAAGACATGAATGAGATGCATGCCGGTAAACCACATCACCGTAATCAACGACAGACATAAAAACTGCCTCAATAATCATTTTCCTACTAAATAAAGGGAAGGTGGTTTTGTTCCTATAAAAATAGCCAATTTTTTGTCGTAGTCGACAAACAAGATTTTTTATATGGAAATTAAAAGTGAGTTTATCATCTAACCAGATGCCGAGATATTTGTACTCTGTGACTCTTTCAATTAAAAATCCATTCTTTGTAAAAACATTAAAATCATTCAAATTTGTAGTTCTTGCTCTGGAGAAACACATATATTTGGTTTTGTCTGTATTAAGAACAAGCCTGAGGTCTACTAGACAGTCCTGCAGAGTATTAAAAGAGCTTTGTAGGTTCTCAATAGATTGGTGCACCGAATCGGAAATGCAATACAGTACTGTGTCGTCAGCGTATAGATGGGCGTGACAGTTTTTTAGCGATGAAACAATGTTATTTATATAAATTGTGAAAAGAACTGGACCTAAAATTGAGCCCTGTGGGACACCATTTGTAACAGTTAAGAATTCAGATTGGTATCTTCCCAGTTTAACTGACTGCTGTCTATCAGAGAGATAATCCCTAAACCAGCTACATGCAGACTGATCAAAGCCAATGTCATAAAGCCTCTGTAAAAGCAAATGGTGGTCAACAGTATCAAAGGCCTTTGAAAGATCAATAAAAAGTGCTGCACAGTGCTTTTTCTTGTCTAATGCTGCAACAATGTTGTCTACAACCAAAGTCACAGCAGAGACAGTACTATGGCCTGCCCTAAAACCAGATTGGAATGGGCTCAAAATGGAAGCACTAGTTAGAAATGTTTTTAACTGATTATTAATAAGTGATTCTAGATTTTTTGCCAGGCATGGGAGTTTGGAAATTGGCCAGTAGTTATTAAGATTATTTTTGTCACCACCTTTATGTAAAGGAATTACATGAGCTATTTTCCAGATTTTAGGAACTATTCCAGAGGAGATGGAAAGATTAAAAATATGGTTAATTTGTTTTGATATTATATGTGTAGAGAGCTTGATTGAAAACGGATCCAAATTGTCCTCTCCCATGTACTTCTTGGGGTTGATGGCGAGGAGCGCATCTACAACAACACTTGTGGGAAGAAGATCAAGGCTGAAAATAGGAGTTTGAGAGACAGGCGGTACGTTACTACTGGTGGTAGAAGGCGTATATCCTCCATTCTGAAAGAGTTGACCAGCAGCTACAAAATGTTTATTAAAAGCTAAGCCAATCTCTTTTTGATCATTGAGAGTGTGACCATTTAATTTGATCTGAGTGGGAACTGTGCTAGAATTGTTTTTATTATAGTTCACAGCTTTCCAAAATAGTGCAGGGTTAGAGTAGCAGTTTGAGATTAATTCAAGGTAGTATTCAGATTTGGCTTTCCTGACCATGGCTGTGCATTTATTCCTAAGGTGTCTAAAAATTGTCCAATTGGTATTATCTCCAGAGCGTCTAGCTAGAGACCATGCTTTATTTATCTCGGAAAATAAATCAGACAGTTCACTTGTAAACCAGGGGTTTGATCTATTTTTTACTCTATGTTTTTTTTAGGGGCGCATGCTTGTTTATAATTGAGGTGAAAGTATTGATGAAATGGTCTAAGGCTAACTCAACATCCGAAATTTGCGTAGTCAGTTGAATGTCACTATGATGGAGATCACTTAAAAAGGCTTGCTCGTTAAAACCTTTAAAATTACGCTTAATTATGATTTTAGGTTGAGATCTTTTTAAATGAATACTTCTGATACAGGCCACTGGGCAGTGATCACTAATCCCAAACTCAAAGACACCAGCTGAGGATATTTTATTTATTTTATTTGATAAGATTAAATCTATTAAAGTTGATTTTGCTGGGTTTTTTAGATTAGGTCTTGTGGGCTCAGTTATTAATTGTGAAAGATTAATGTTGCTACAGATTTCTTTGAAAGATTCAGAGGCACCAGAAAGCCAGTCAATGTTAAAATCACCCATCACAATTACCTCTCTATTTACATAACTGGAGAGCATATGTGCTAGGTCGTTTAAGGAGCTAGTTACAGCTGAAGGGGGCCTATACACACCAATTACAACAAAACAATCATTTGACGATAAAGATAATTCTAGCGCGATAAATTCAAAGCAATTTGGAACAGAGACGGCATGTAAAAGTGTTACAGAATAACAGGATTTAACATATACAGCTACTCCCCCACCCCTAGTGTTTCTATCTATTCTGAATAAGTTATAATCATTTATTGCCACAATAGAGTCATCTGTACTCTTCTTTAACCAGGGTTCAGTCAGAATCAAAACATCTCGGTCTGCCTGGGACACTAAAATCTTTACGTGGTCTAATTTATCATGCTGCAATAAACTTCTAATATTTAAATGTAGAAAACCCAAGCCCTTTCTTGATTTAAGAATTTGTGGTGAATTTAGCTTACAGCTAGGAAGCATTGCTTGTTTTTCAGGGTCATACAAAACAGGTTTGTGCCTGTAGAGGGAGCCAACGTTAGAAGCAGCAGGTGGATGGGCCGTTGGAGGTGAGGGAGGACAGTCAGGTGTGATGTCCAGAGCTGGAGGAAGGTTTGCAGCACAGATGGAAGGGGAGTATAATTCATGTTGAGCAGGGCTCCCGGGGGGATCTTTTTTAGTGATGTCTGTGATTGAAGGACAATTTGAGGTGTTGATATGAGTTAAATTGGGGGATACTTCAGCAGGACCCCTGGGGAGATCTTTTTTAATGGGGGATGCTTTGGTAGGGTCGTGCTGTGGTAAATATCAGTCCAAATTATGCCAAGATGCGATGTGATGAATGTAGTGATTAGTAAGTTCTTTAATACCTTTGGCATTGGGATGGAGGCCGTCAGATTTAAGTAGTGTGTGTCTAGAGAATGAGTCAAAGTTGTTAATATAGCCCAGAGAGTTGCCCGAGCACCAGGACTCCAGTCGTTCATGGAAATCCAGAAGACGGCTGTAGCGCTCAGGGCTTTTGGATGACGTGGGAATGGGGCCGGAAAATATACAGAATTTCCCCAGGCTCTCCAGGGTGATGGCCAGACTCTGTAGATTGTCAAACAGTTGGTATGATCGTTTATCCATTACATCATTAGTTCCAACATGCAGGATGACTGTGTGGGCAGTAGGGTGGAGGGCGACGAGGGCAGGTGTTAGCTCCATAATGTCAGATGATTTTCCTCCAGAAAGGCAGTAGGTGAAAGCACCAGGGAGACAAAGAAATCTGACAATAGAGTCACCGATGATGAGGATCTCAGGTTGGCGATTCAAGCAGCTCCCACAGTAGAGAGACAGCTTCGATGAGAGGGGAGGAGGTGAGGGCAGGGCACAGCCGCGAGAGAGAGCCCCACCCGTACAGCGGATGTCAACATCGGGGGCACCACTTCGAGGAGGCACGGAGGGGTGCACACAGGGAAACACACTTCCGGCTGGAGCTGGTAAACGGCGGCGATCTCGACATCCAAACTGGGAAGTGGAACCCCGACGTCCCCGTGCCACCCTGGAGCAGGTCTGGACCGGCGAAGCAGATGGAGAGCCGGCAACACGAGCCACAGGTTCAGCAGCTCCACATAGCACCTCCAGCGGAGCAAATGGATTCCGCGTCAACACAGGATCCAGCGAATCTGAGGCATCGGGTAATGTGAGCCACCCCCTGTATCTAGGCAACGGAAAACATTTGTGGTCATGTGAGATATATGTTTTCAAGCCCCTCTCATTTCCCCATGGCCCTGAAAGAGAGGACCTCATGGTGCTGTGGTAAGCATGTTTTGTTCACCAAAATAGGTATTTTGCATGTAAAAGTAAATTTTCTTGCAGTCAACTTAATCAACTGTTGTGCCAAAGCAAATGTATTCACGTAGAAAAACCTCTATCATGTGTGTTGATGAACTACCAACATATGAAACCATGTGATGATATTAGCTAAAGATTAGCCTGAAATGCTAGAGAGGTAGTTTTTTTTCAAATTGTGGTGGTGGGGGAAAGTGAGCCAAATGCTGTGGGGGAAAGTGAGCCACTGTCTCACTTTCCCCCACCATGAGGCACAAGTTAAGTTTAGTCTTAAACATATTTAATGTAATATTACATGACATATGTTTTATTTTAATGTCATACACATGTAGAAAAGCCATCATGCCAAGGAAATACACCAGGAAGACGACCTGGGGCAACCACACGGAAAGAGCACCTTCTCATCTTTCCCTGTAACCTTCAGGGCTGGAATGTAGAGTAGGCCTAGTTGTAGATTATGACAGGCTGATTTTATAATCCAGTTGGGTCTTCTCCTGTGTTCTGAGTCCCAGAACTTTCTCGCTCGTTCTGATTTTCCTATGCTTTGACCCCCAGACACTAGCTGGCTCTAAGGGTCCTGTGTTCTGACCCCCAGACTGTGTTCTAATCTAACTGGTTCTATCTTTCATTTGAATCATATTAAAACCTTTTGAATTATAATATGTTGTATTTGATTTTGTTCAGAGTTACTTTCAAGTGTTTAGAAAATGTGCTTTGCTTAATCGACCAAACCCCATCATTCTTTTACTAGTCCGACATTAGTTCTGGAATGTGTGGCTAGCTTTCAGGATTCTTACTGTTACAATATGTGTTGTGAAGGTAGTTTCAGAGTGGAAAAAGTAAGTGGATCAGTTTACCCCACAGCTGGGGTAAAGTGAGCCACATGACAACTTTTTTTACAACAATCATATTTTCACTGCCCTTTGTCTTGAGAAAAATCTGCTAATGCCCATTTCTAGGAAACATCCTGAATTAATGGGAAATGTGTAAATTTGAGTGATAAATCATTTTAGCTAGCTTAGAGGGGAGCAAATGTAAAAAGTGTCTCAGATTACCCCGTTCTCCCCATAATAAAAAAATATTTTTATGATGATATTTATAAGTTAAAAATGGTATCCTATTCAGACGCAGTGTCTCACCTCATAAGAAGAAGGGTCAGTGACATTATAATCATATACTAAAGACAGTATAGGTATACTGTGGTGGTCGGTGTGTGGTGGGAATCGATAGGAGAGAAAATAGATACCCGGCTGGTAGGAAAACATGAATAGAGAGGAAAGCGACAGGTGGAGAAAGGAGAGCAGGGGGTGCAGGCAGGTGGGTGGACAAAAGGTCTTTCCTCTGACCACTGCAAAGTTCAGAAACCTCCATTCAAGACCAGAGCGTCGGGGGGGTCGGCGTGGGAGAGAAGCCGAGGAAAACCCATAAAGAAACAGAGTCGAGGGACAGCACGATGCAGTGGGCTGATGTAAGAAAAAAAAGTGAAAGATTGTGTGTTGGTGGGAAAGTATTAAAAAAAATTAAGAGGGCACAGGAAGGGTGCGTGGAGTGCGACTCAAACACTGAAAAAATATATTATAGTCCTGGACTTAATGTGCATTTGTTTGTAACACAAGAAATTGTACATTTTCTCTTTAACAAGATGTATTTATTTACGTAATCACAGCGTTCCTCGGTAAACCCACACAACAAGCAATAGTCTTGTTGTATCTACTCTGTTTCAATATAATTGTCAAGTGGGAGGAATTAGGTTGCTTCGTGCCTCTGGTCTGTCATTTTGTCTGCAGTCAGTTGGCAGAACACTTGGCACGTAAAAAGAAAGGAAAAGCAAAGTTTACTTTATAAATTAATTCGACTTTACTAGCTAAATTAAGTTATTTTTACTGTATGAAGATTATACTAACGCTAGTCTTGTTTTGTCTATATAATAATCTAATGCAAAAAGTTCCCTTAATTTTTTTGAAGCAGATCAAGCAGGATATTTTTCATCAGTGAAGAGGCAGAGAGATGCAGAGAGAGAGAGGTAGTCCCGTCCGTCGCCCCCTCAGCTCAGCGACAGAGGAGAGAGGAGAGCCTGGCTGCTAGCCACCCACAGAGCAACAGTAACCAGGGGAGCCCTGCTTCTGCCTCCCACTATACATCCAATAACAGCCAGTACCTTTCCTCCCACCACACTGCTACTTACAGGCTCTATTACCTCACCCACCTACACCTACACCTACACACACACACACACACACACACACACACACACACACACACACACACACACACACACACACACACACACACACACACACACACACACACTGTATCACTCCGCACACAGGCAGACGGCTGATTAGTCAATAATGGTGGGAAAGAATTCAGAAACAAATGGTGTGGACACTGTCATGTGCCTTGGAGTTAATGCTGCTCCTCCGTGGGGTTTCCTACAGCATTTGGCAGAGAAGGTGTCACGTTGACATTCAGAATCTTGTTCCATGTTTTTGTGATTACAGCCAGGATGACAATGCATTTCTGTTGGTTTCAGCAAACTGGACAGCTCCACAAGAGAACAGCCTCTCTTGCTCGTTAAAGTTGTGAAAATAAGGGATGAAGATTTAAAGACAGCATTCCTCTGGAAAGTTTTTGACAACTCTTTGAGAGTTTTTTTTTTTTTTTGGAATTGTCAGTCAGTAAGCTGTTGCATTTCTGAGCTTTATTTCTTTGTGTACATATGAACTGTGCAGCGTGAAAGTTTTAAATCATGCCTGTGAGTCATTGCTCAACTAATTGTGTCTTAATACTTAATCTCCACAGAAGACAGAAGTCAAACCCAGTCGGCGCCCTTGGTTTGCAGGCAAGAGTAAAGTGGTGACAGGAAGTGGGAGAGTGCAAACATAAAAATAATATCGATTTTGAAAAGGGCAGAGAGAAGAGATGTAGAAAGGGACAACGAGGGAAAAAATAAAAAGACATTCAGAGGCCAATCTGCCATTTGCATGGGGATTACTCCCCGAGAGCGCGCACACACACACACACACACACACACACACACACACACACACACACACACACACACACACACAGTCATAGTGATGCACAGGAAGGTATCCAGAAACAGTGAGTGGGTGGAGGTTAGCCCTTGGGCTTTCCCCAGAAACCAGCAGCCTCATTACAAAAGCAAACACACACACACACACACACACAATCGAGTACATACAGATGTACAAAGGGCTTCCCCAATGCTCTAACAGCTGTGAGGCCTGTGATCAGAGTGAGATATCAGAGCAAACAACAACACTTACAGTTGGCAGGTAGCAAGTAAAATCTGTAATTGTGTTGTCTAAAAGTCTTAAAATATACTGTGTGAGGTGCATCTTGCGAGGCGGTGACTTTCGAGGAGTTTCTGTTGTTTGCGTGGCTGCTTTGAACAAATAAGAAGGCACGATTACATGGAAGGAAAACCCATTAATGTCAGATTATTGATGTAATATTTATGAAGCCATATCAAGAGGGTCGCGTTTCATTATTCAAGGCAGCCGTTGCAGTGCGTGTGTGTGTGTGTGCACACAAACTCGACTCTCGCTAACAGACTGCAGCAGCGGATGTGGGTGGAAAAGGGCTTTCCCGATGCCACGGAACAGCGAAATTACTTCTCTTATGCAAACATGTACTTTACAGTACAGCACACACCTACTCAAACACACGCACACACACGAGATGTATGTCAGCTGCTCGGGGCAGCTGTTACATAAAGGAAAATAATGAAATGTCCCGCCCTAAATAATGCAGACACAAATACTTGAAGCAAAGAGTGATTACAAACAAAACACACACACACATCGATGGACATTTGCAAACAAAAAACGGAGTTCAAACCTTGTACACATAAAACGATACACACATACACACACACAATGTAGTTAAATTGAAATAGTACAAAATAAACCAAAAACTAACTTTGATCACAGCTTGCAACCAAATACTTTTCAACAGCCTAAAGATTTGACTTTAAGATTGAATTGAAAAAGGCAACACATGCAGGCCAAAAAGTTGTTCCTTCACTAGAGGTGCATCAATAATGCAAATCTTGGAAAAGATTTAATGAGCAACAATAGTAAAAAAAAGAAAGAAAGAAAAACATGGTCACAGCTAGGATCATATCAACTTTTGAAAGAAGAAAAAAGAAAATCACAGCAACCTTTGAAACTTACAACAGAATGTAATTAACACCTCTGTGACACCGACTCAACAAAAGCTGCATGTCAGGAGCTTCACAAAGCCTTTAATCACAACACAGCCCAGACGCCAGCATTCCTGAGCTGAGGAGAGCATCTCCTACATCTTGATGAGTGGACACGGAGAGAGTGAAATGACAAACATGTCGACTGTTAATGTTGATCACTGTGATCCACTGCTGCCGTCATATAGGATTCATTTGTACTGATGAGTACTTTGCATATTCGCTGCAGTCGCACTCGTACTCACTGTCGACCACAAGTGGGGGTTTTTGAACAGCATGATTAAGGGGAAAACCTTCCGTGATCTCCATTGAAATCCTGTTTCAAATCGGCTAGAGTCGATGCTCTCAAGTAACAATGTATAAAATGACGACGTGAACACAACGTCAAAATGATGGTGATTTATGTAGTAATTCAGCTCATTGTTTGAATGTTCCGGCCTGTACCTGTAACATTTTGGTTTACTCTTGTATCATTTTTGGAGCTCTTAGCGACTAGCTTATTGACATAGTGGAGCATTTGGCAGCAAATATTATGCAACATTTTAACACGCTCCAGAGCTCCACGCTTTACGACGTTTAGCTCTAACTTAAAAGGTCAGATATTCTGGAGAACGCCAGTTGTCCAGATAACTTTTTGTCCCAATCAGAGAATCTCTCCTCACAATCTCAAATACCTGTCTGTGCTGTATGTGTGCGCTGAAAAAAATCCAATATCGTATACTTGCCTGAATGTATTCTGCACTTTAATTCAAAGCGCTTTACCACTAGACACACTCCCTTACCAGAGGCAGCGCTGGCGTGACCATCAGTCTAACCAAAGGACGATCAAAGGACTGTTTGACGTGTGGACAGGAAGTGGTGGGGATCGAACTGCCAACACAGGGAACATTGGACGACCCACTCTGTCCCCCGAGCCACAGCCGCCTTGCTCTTTTTTGTCAGCTTTCTATGAAACAAAAAAAACACACACACACACACACACACACACACACACACACAGCAGGTGTTAATGCTACCAATTTGTCTGCTTTGTTCTCCGAACCAGTATGATTCATTTGTTCTGTTGTCTTCCAAATTCTCTCTTGTTCATTATTGATGAACGCTGCAGTACTTTCTTAATTCGTGGTGGTGCACTGCATATCACACTTGGTGTGTGTGTGTGTGTGTGTGCGTGTGCGTGTGTGTGTGCGCACATGTGTTTTAAATGCAAATTAAACGTCCCCATAGTAATAACAGCCTTATTAAAGCACAGATTATTTGAATGTTAATTAAATTCTGCTTTATGTTACATTATTATGTATTTATGCTACAATCAAGCTGCAGTATATCTCTTTGTACTCCTCCGTAATCATCCGCCACCTCATAAACCCGACGATCATCCTTTCCTTCATTTATCCTCCTTTTCTTAACCTTGTCTGTTCTTCTCCTCCACCTCCAGCCTCGCTTCCCTCTTTCATTCCTGTCTGTTCAGCACATTAAACCTCAGCGGATGCCCCGAGTTCTCGTGACTCACCCCTCCTGTGTGACTGTTTGTTTATGCCCGTGTGTGTGTGTGCGTGCGTGAGTGCGTGCGTGCGTGTGTGCGCGCATATGAGTTTGTGCCCATTGGCTTGGCATGAGGAAACAAATTGGTTTGTTTTCACTCTCCTGCTCCAAACCCTGAGAGGTCTTCTAGGCAACTGTCAGGATGAGCCCGTGTCACTCATGCACGCCTCAGCAGGATTGCCTCATTCACTGTGTGTGTGCTCAGATGACTACGACCACGTCCAGTGCCTCTGTGTGTATCTGTGAACTGTACTTGTGTGTGTGTGTGTGTGTGTGTGTGTGTGTGTGTGTGTGTGTGTGTGTGTGTGTGTGTGTGTGTGTGTGTGTGTGTGTGTGTGTGTGTGTGTGTGTGCGAGTGTATGTCAGTCCGTGATAGGGGGAGGGGAGCCACGAAACTGCATAACTTTTAAAAAAGAGCCATAAAGGAACATTATTGTGTAGTAGTGTTTAGGAAAAACAAAAAGAATCAAAAGTTAAATTACGCAGCCATACTCTTCAATATAAGGAATACAAATTACATTTATTAATGAAGACCTTTTTAACAAATGCAGTAGAACAAAATCAAAGCCTTTTCCTGGGGTTTACTTTTGTTACTTTTTTTGTCTTAATTTGTTCTACTGCATTCATTCCACTCCTCTCCATTTTGTCATATCGTGATAATTAGCCCACAAAATCTGGGGCTTATGGGAAATAGTGTTTGTCAAAGGCTGCTTAAAACAGAAATATGAACTAAAGAATTATATATATATATATATATACAACTTTAGTTTGGAAAAAGTATCTTAAAAGTAACAGTTTCCAATTTTTTTCAGAAGTTAGACATTTTCTAATCTAAGAGATGCTACTAAGGATATACAAACAAGACTGGTGGATAATGTAATGTAACACCAAGGCTCTTTGCAGTGTTGGGTTATGGAGTGGGACACTGAGCGACGTCGTCTTTTTGAAATGTGCCAGCAGCAGAAAAGCTACAGTTTACATATATCTCATCTTAGTTCTGGAATCAAACATGTAGCTCCATATATCAAAAGAGGACTGCTGCATCTCTGTTGCATTTCTAGATTGCTCGCAGCATTAAGAGGAACTAGGAAACCTCGGCGTGGCCTCTTGTTAAACCTCCCCATGTGTACACTACTCAGCAGCAAGGGAGAGGAGTTGCTTTCGTCTGTGCGCACACACATTAGATTACACCACCCACCCATGGCCAACCTGCCCAAAACATTCCCCCAACCCCCCACCCCAAATCGGTGTCGGTTATGTAAAACGCGGGGCGAGGAGTATGGGAAAGGTCCCCGGAGAGCGACGTTGTCATCATACATTAAACAGCACCCCAGGTCTGACTAAACACCCGCTCATTAATAAACAATGAGGGAGAGTGGTTAAATATAGATCCCACCCCCCCGATTCTCTCCCTCTGACAGGAGCCTCTCCAGAAGCAGGCCTGCCCCATTCTGCTCAGCTGAGGGCTCCTCCATGTTGGGTTCAGCACCATGGAGAGTGCAACTGTGACGGCGGCTGTGTGTGTGTGTGTGTGTGTGTGTGTGTGTGTGTTCGTTGACAGCTCACCAGGTGTCCTCTCAGCAAGAGTTCCTCCGTAAACAGGAGCAGAGTGGTAAACACAAGCCCTGCTGACGGTAATGATGTAAAAAGCTAGCCTGGTGAGACCAGCCTCATCGTGCTAGCTTTACATGTGTTTCTCTCCCGCAGATCAGTCTGGCTTTTCTCCAATCTCCGTGGGGAGGAGTATGGTCAAAAAATGGCTGGGGCAATAATGACCCGCATTCTGACCTAACTTTCCTTTAGTGGAAGACAGCTTCTGATTGGTTATTCTAGTAGTCAATCTAGCTTGGTGCAACCAACCATATTTCACAAGCTTATTCGCCGATCAATGTTTACTTCAACGTCTACACCAATCGTGGGCTGCCTTCCACTAACGGGCTCCTCCCCCACGGGGGTTGGAGAAAGACCAGACGTGATCTGCGGGAGAAAAAAAAGAATGTGAAGATCTCGGTCTCACAGGGTTATGTCAAACCAACTCTCCAGCTCTCTCATTGCTCACTCTGTCCATCCTCTTCCTCATCTATCTTTCTTTTTTCCTCTAAACATCCCTTTTCCCTCTGTCCTCTGTTCTACCACACTCTCTGGACCTCTCTTTCACCACACTTCTGACTTTCGGTCCTCTCCTTACATCACTCTCACTCGCCTTCTTTCCCTTCTCTGTCCATATGTACACGGCTCACTATTTTTCCACCGCCAAACATTTCAATGATTCCTCACCTCGGTGCCCCAGTGAACACTTTAGTTTCCACCATCCACGTTTTTCTTTCTTCCTAAGGACCCCTATCCATTCTTCTGTCTGAATTAACCTGCCAGACTATTTTTTACTCTTTCCCCTAAAGGGCAGATGGATTTCTTTTTCATGAGCCTGGAGAACAAGAAAGATGAGGAGAATTTGAAACCCCAAAGAGGGGATGGGAAGAAGAAGTGGGTGATCTGTAGAAAGAAGCAGGGACCTAGAAAAACCTTGTCAGCAAGGAGGAGAAGACATTGGCAAGTGCATGTAGAATAGACTTTTGGAAAATTGGATTTCAGGAAGACAAAAAAAGCATATATACTGTTACTGCATGGAAACATTTTGATATTACCTTGTTGGCTTGAAAATAATAGTTTCAAAAATACTATGTTGTGCTTTTCAGGAAAGTGGAGAGAAATCCACTTCTAGGAGGAGAGACTGAGGACAAAAAGCTCTGCCAGGCTTAAATCCCAGGCCGGCAGTGGCAGATGTAGTGCCAAAGGTGATGCACTAAAGTCACTCCAGGCCTACTCTCTGTGGGCATATGATTGAATTATTAAGTTTGTCCCCATGTCGCCTGAATTGTCTTCAAATCAGGGTTTGCTTTGCTTCGGGCTTTATTGCTTTAAGTGCAGCTTCATGCATCTCTAAATAAAAATGAAAGAATCAAGCTCAACTTCTTTTTTTTTTAAATATAAAAAATATATATTTTGAGAATTGGCAGCAGAAATAAAGCAAAGAATAAAGCTTGTTTAAAAAGGTACAAACACTCCTGTTTATCGCTGCCATCTCAAAAGGCACAAACATTCCAGGCGAACACTACTAGGTAAGTTTAATCGGATGCTGCTGCTGTGGACTCCCGGAGACTGTGAAGGTCAAAAGCTCCACCTCTGGTTGGCAGCCAGCTGTCCGTCTGCCCAATCAGATGGAGCGGGTCAAGAAGGGGGGGGGGGGGGGATTTTTTAGGGATGGTAGCCAAAGGGATCCTGTGATAATGCTCCCGTCCAAAACAAAACCACCAAGCAGTCGCAGAGAGATGAAAAGTAACGGCCCTTGTCGCTGAGAGAAAGATACGGAAAAGAGAAAGGGAAGAGGGGAGGAGGGGAAGGAGGGATGGAGGGATGGAGGCTGACCAAGTGGGGTGAAGGTGGAGTAGCCAAGTTTGCAGCGGATGAGAAAAGGAGCGAGGGGAAGGTAGAGGAGAGGGTGGTGGATGATGCGGAAAGGTGAGCCAATCGTCCTGCTCACTTGACCCTTTCAATTACCACGGCGACGGTTAATTAGCGCCGAGGTAAGCTCCGGTAATTACCACATTGTGTCTCGGACAAGAGGCCACACACACACACCGCACACGTACGCACACACACACACCTCACACAATTGTAAACATGTTGCTATGGATACCTGCAATCCTTTCTATCACTGTGCTGGAAAAAAACTGAGGAAGAAAAAAAAGATAGAAATAGATAAAAGAGATGAGAGGAGATAACAAGAGCTGAAACAAGAAGCAAGAAGAAAGCAAACAAACGCTCTACAAAGCCCAAAGCAGAAGCATATACAGTAGTTCAGAGAGGGTGTTTGGCTCCGTGTGCGTCGGCCACATTGTCGGAGATGCAAGACAAACTCTCTCTGTCTAGGAATGGCGCTTGTGAAGAAAAATCTACTAAACGATCACCAAGCGCACACAGTAGCATTAAAACCTGTTGAATCTAAAGTACAGATCTCTTGTAAGGGACATAGCAGGTTGCATAAGCAAGCAATAATGCATTCTGATGCATCTCGCCGTAAGAAAACAAAGGGAAAGGTGGATGCAAGTAACCCCCCACACCACAGCATGTCTAATATTGTCTGGTAATTATCATGTGTTTGCCCTGTTAGATAGCCTATATTTGACATTTCTCATCACTGGTGCTACATGCCAGGAGCCGCTGCGGACGTTTTCTTTGTGTATGATCTGACACACTGACCCCTTGCTACCTTACTGAGCAACCTCCCACACCCGTACTCACAGTAAGTCCATACACGTATGAACACACATACACACACATACAGGTTCACTTTTAACGCCACAAACACAAACAGATTGGACAGATAGGGCCTGACACTCCTTGGCCCTGCCAGCACCTTCAACCCCTCTAAAACACTGATATTGTATGCCCTGAAATCCACTTGTGCACATACACACACACACACACGGAGAAATGTCTCCCCAGTTTAGCTGACATGTTACATAAGCTGTCGAAAACTGTAATTCTCAGAGGTAGAGAGTTGTAGGAACTGTAGCCTCCTTACACTTCAGTGATGATGTGGCCAAGAAGCCTCTGACAGACCAGTTTATAGGGGCCATGTTTAGGTTAAAATACATCACCTCACTTTTGATACCTGGGAGGAGAATAAAGCGTGCGTCAACAACGCTGCAAAGCAAACTGACCCTGAAACAGGTTGGATGTGGAAATGAATTGGATCTTTCGGAAGAATTATTACTTAGTGAAAGTAATATATCAATTTCCTGCAAAACTCTGTTCAATTGTTTTTATATTTATAATTAAAACAGGTTCATCATATTAAGCCAGCTGTTCTCCACGGAGTGTGACTGCCCCCTTGGCTCAAAGCTAGCTCTGGGTTTTGTGGTTCTAACTCACCATGGTCTGATGTGTTTCTTTGTTGGGCAGACAGCTCCACCAGGTGTTCAGTGCCGTTACATCTGTTCTGTTCTGCGCCTGGTATCATCTTCCTTGCCTGATCATTTAAAAAATAAAATAATGAAGCACAAAGTTGGCTTTTACATTGTTAAATGATGTCTACATTTTGGCTTCTTGGTCACTACAATTGGTTTGAAAGAAGGACATAGAGGTATAACTTAAATATACATATCTTAAAGTTAATGTATATAACAAGCATACGGTGAGGTGAAAAAGTGAAACCACTGGGCAAGATACATCTGTTTTGCATATGTGCAGAAAGCCTTCCAGACTTGAATATCCCCATTGTCATGTTTCAGTGTGGATTTGATACATTCATTTTCATTTCAACTGTATTTACTTGAGAGACCATTGAGGGATGACCCTCATTTACAATTACGTTGAGTCACTGCAATATCATTCTCTACTTTTTTTCCGCAGATAAACACTTCTGTTACTGCTGTAAATAACTCTAAAACTACAAGCAAATAAGACTGTTATCCAGTCATTCATTGTGAATGACACTACATGATATAAGTCAACATATCCAAGAGATCCGGTGAAAACTGCCATGCTTTGAAACAATCTCGTAAAAAAGAAATCTCTTTATTTATTGGTTTCCGTCTTATTGTTATTTTTTATTTATCGACCATTAATGCAATGCAGCTAAGTTATTCAGTGCCGGTGTCCAACACAAGTTTCCCCAAGGGGACAATAAAGTAGAATTGAATTGAATTGAATCATTGACTAAAGGTGACCAAGCTATTGCTGTAGTTTCAGTGATGAAAAAAGTATTCAGATCCTTAATGTAAAACTTAAAATACCACACTGTGGAAAAAACACTCCACTAAAAATAAAATCCTGGAAAGAATGCAAGGATTATCGGCTAAATTTACCTCAAGTATAAAAAGTTATAGTTAGTAGCCTACTCATAATGCAGAATCATGATTTTCCCAACCCAAAAAGGAACACGTAACACCTACTGTGCAAAAAGTAAGCCAGGCAGTATACACCAGAGAATAGTCAAACTTAGTTTTTATTGACACACTGTTCAATTATATTATTTTATTTTAGTTCACCCTACCACAACAGTCCAATACATCTTGGAAAATTCAAATAAAATAATGGATTATACATTACACAGTAAGCTACCCTGATGGTGGTGCCAAAACAGCCATCCTATTAATACACTTTGAAGGACCCATGATGACAAATTACAAATAATACATTTTTTATTGAAATGCCTAAAGCTACAGTAAACATATCTCCTTGTGTAGGCTATAGATGCCACTAAATTATTTAAGGAATGGATAAAGGAAGTGTCTGGTTTAATATGACCCTTGACCTTCAGACCACTGTAAAAGAGATACAGTGATAAAGAGATACAGTGGAAGGGACTGTGGAATTTTAACCAGTTCATTTGCCAGTGCAAAGCCTAAAGCTTTGGCATGAACTGTTCTAGGATGCCTTGAAGGAAATTATGCATTTTGGAAAGAGAACAATGCAATTAGTGTAGAAAAACACAAGACAAACAGAAAATACTGCACACACTATTTGACTATTGGAGTATGTTGGAGTATTGCCACCAACATAGGCATTACCATTTCAGGAAAGTGGCTCCTTGCAATATATTCTGTTTATTTACTTTTTTTGGGGCCAACAGTATTTGTGCAGCCTATTTGCTTGTGGTGTGAAGTGTTAGAAATTTTTAAAAAAAAATCCAATGTTATGTAGTAAACCGATGCTATAGTGTGATTATCTGTACACTTTGAATACTGCAACAAATCAGCAATAAATAAATCATCAGCAACTGTGTAACAAGTCATAAGAACACACCAAATGTACCATGAAACCTCACCATTTACCAAGTATTAATCTAGTAACAGAAACAAACATGAAATTAGAAAAAAGGAAATTAAATACATAAATTAAAACTGCGTCAAATAACAGGGTCAAAGAAATACTGACAGCTAACTGCTAGCAAACTTAGCAGATGTCTCTACTTAGCTAAATTGACTTCTGAACGACGGGTAACTGAACTACAACCAGAAAATACCAGCAACGAGACACGGTTAAACGATACAAACTAATACTTATTAGGATATTTATAGGCAACATTATCCGCACAAACTGGACAATTAAAAACAGGAGATTAGTGACTAACCTGTAAACCTGAGACCACACCACCAGGTGTCGGGCTAGCTTAGCCTACTTGATACTAGGCGGTGTGCCCCTGGCCGCGGGCGCATATGTGGATTTTTTTTTTTTTTTTTTTGTGCATGTATTCAGAGAAGGTGGATTCTCATTACTAGTATATGCATCGATGTAGCCTATTATATGGACTTAGGCCTAAGTGCTTTATGGACTTGGACAGACCGTGCCTAATGCCTAAATAAAATCCTTGATATGGAGAAGTCTCTACTTTCCAAGCAACATGTAGGCCTAGCCTATAGGGAGATATAGTCCTACATTAGCCTATTTCAGACTTTTTTTCATAAACTCTTCCATGAAATGTTTTCCCGTCAATCAAGCACAGCCTGACCATCAGGTGCTTTTTTAAGATACTAAGTTAGATCATGCCTCAAACCGAGGACAGGCTGCTCAAACCCTTAGTGAATATGGAGAAGTTCCTAATGTATTAGCAAAAGTTAGGCAAGGCCTAAATGAGGGTAAACATTAGGCCTAGTTGTTATTATTTTGAGTGATGTTTGATTGTTTTTCACATTAAAATATGTCCTCTCTGGGTTCTAATTATTAATATAAATCTAAATAGTCAGTTCTTTAATTAAGATAACTTCACTGTGCATTGCTGGTTTGGTGTACAGGGCACTTGGATTTTTCTCTTGGTTTCTACAATCTGTATACTACTTGAAAAACCTGGATCTAGTGAGAACAGTACAATGGCTATTCTGTAACAAAAACACAACATTCTCACAAACATATAGGGGAGAGTGGCCTAAGTTATGCATTTTGGAAGTTGTGCCACCCCTTGTTTCTAGAAAACCGTGGAAGAAATTGGAAATGTGACCATATTTAAGAAGAGCCATCCATTTGACTCATCCTGTATAGAAGGGAGACACAAGGAATAAGGTATAAGCACATTTAAGCTCAAAAAAATGTGTTTTGCCTCAAAGTAAAATGTCCATGATCAAGGTTTTTTGATTATTGTGTCTGAACAATTATAGACACGTTTGAAGACATTTGACACATGTTTTAGTGCTTTGGTATGCTACACTTTGAGTCTATACAGTTAGCACAATGTCAGCCCTAAATTGCTGCGTCATGCCTATTATCCAAAATTCTGGGGATGGGGCGATTTGTGCCAAAGGGCCTAGGTGAGTTATAAGTAAGTAAGTGAGTAAAATGTATTTATAAAAGCACATTTATGACAGTTTGCACTGTCCAAAGTGCTGTAGGCTACATAGTGCATTCAGTAGATAAACAATGAAGGTAAAATAACAGTAACCAAAATAAAAGACGTAAAGCCCATACATCCACATAAACACAGATAGTAGTGCAGAGGTAAGATAGTTAATGGGGAGGAAACACCAGGGTGTACATATGGGTTTTGAGCCTTGATTTAAAGGCAGAAATGTAGGGGGAATCACATTTGTCAGGTGGCAGTTGGTTCCACAAGCACGGAGCAACTAGTGCAAAGTACATTTCTGAGAGTTGTGCCAGTGGCATGGCTGTATACGCTGGTCACCAAAAGAAAGTGATTGTCTACAGTAGCTCAGAAGAGAGTGACATCTCAATTCCACTTAACGACACCACTGACGAGAGTTCAGATGGCCAGAAAGATGATGATGGTGACTTTGTCATTGTGAGCTTTGCAGGCAAAACCACCTAGATCTGCTAGGCCTTGTTTAAGAAAATTGTCCTTCAATCTTTGTCAACTATTTACTTTATTTACTTTAAATACACCTTAAATAAGTGATTGTCTAATGGATTTGTCTTGCATTACAGTTTATGAGATATATATCAATGGCACAATTCACCCCATGGTATTCTCTCCAACTGCACAACTTACACCACACAGGGGGCAAGTTGTGCAACAAGACAACTTTTTTCCGAAAGCTATATTTCTTCTACAGTTTATTCCAGATCCAAAGTTTTTATTGCCAGGGATGCACAACACCCTGAAATATATGTACATATTTGAGTTGGAGACTTTACTGTCAAGGCCTTACTTTAAAGTCACTTTGAGTGCAAAGTTGCACAACTTAGGCCACTCTCCCCTACTACTACTCAGTTTGGGATTGAAACTATTCCATCATGTGTTAATAAATTTATTTCGAGGATGAATCCATCATCTTCCAGCAGCTCTATGTTGGTGCGAGGAGCAGACAGTGTTTTGACTAAAGATAAATCCTGCCAATTGTCATGGGTCATTCCTCTGATCAAACAGAGGGTGGCAGAAGAGAGGTTTGATATGTGTGAGATTGTTGATCCCTTGAACTCTGACCAAGGAAACTTACTGGAAAGAAGAGTTTAATATTGGAGTTTTTACCAAGTGGAGACAACAAACCGTTCTCTAAAAATGATCTAAATGCAGACCAGATGAACTACCGTCAGTCTCACAAAGGTTTTCCAAAATCTATTATGCTCACTCAATTTGTTCAGATTGTGTCGGTCAAGTTTGAAAGGATTGTCTTTGCCTTTCTCAATATGTGAATGAATATTTTAACTTCCTCTTGGTATAATGTCTAACTATAGAATATCATAATCCATTTGTCTTTATATCTACATTGTTGGTCTGTAGTGAATTCGAAACTGGGCGTTTCCTCTGTATTGAATTAACATGAAGTAAACCGTTGACGTGACTCCAACCTACATTGAGAATTTGTTTTTGTAACTTTGTAACTGAATTTAACGTCCCAAATATAAATTAAAACTGTAAATATGTATTGGCCATAAGTATCTAGGCCTATCGCCAAGTTTTTACATGGAAAGCCATCGCGTACAGGTCCTCCAAAGCATGTTCTTTCACATTAGTTGTGTATAGGCTATAAATCCTTTATCTATGAGAGATGGTTGCTTACTGGAGAACTTACAACAGAGGGACTGTCTACCTCTGGGACTTTGTTGTAACATTTCGATATTTTCTAAAATATTTGTCACTGGGCAAAAACGTATTGACAGGTTGCTGACATATGAAACTGGTAATTTCTTGATATTACAATATAGTCCGAGTATAAAGTGTATACCTAGTGGTAACACTCTTCTATGAAGTGTTACTGCAGTTCAACATGGCGTTGACTCTCTGCCCTTCTATCTTTACTCATCGGTGCTCCACCCTTTAAACTTGAAAAGCAGCATTCTTGAAACATTACATGGCAACAACTGATTGGTTGCTTTAGGAATGAAGAAATAAAACAAGCAACACAGTATGATGGATGCTCCATGGCTAGCAGTGGGTAAATGATATAAAGAGAGGATAATGGCAATACATTTTGTAATGTATTGTAGTACAAAGGGAACTCTTGTTTAATGCTGCTCAACACTTTCAGTTTCAGCAGCTTATGCTTCTGTTTATCCTATTTCAACTCCAGTACCTGCTTTTCATCATAGCGTGAGAGCAAGATTCATCAAGCCAATTGTAGTCTGACCGCAACCACAGTTGCACCATGAATGTACACCACACCAGTTGAAAACTAAGGTGAAATGCTGAAACAAACAAAATCTTAATCATTTCCTAAATTGAAACAAGGATGGTTTTAAACATTATTTGTGCCGTTTAAAAATTAACAATTTTTTTAACAATGGAATGGATTCCTTTTTCTTTAAGATCTGAAGGAGAAATTATCCTCAGAAAATAGGAGAAATGGACTGTATTTATATAAGAAGAATTGGACGTTGCTTCACTGTGACAATTTATGGTCATTTAACATATGGAATCATGTAAGCTCAAATGTAGTGCCCCACACTTTGTTCTTTGTGTTGTTAGTAGTTTGTGTAAGCATGTAAAAATATTTTAAAGAGTTTTTAAAAAATTACAATAATAATTGTGTAATTTGTCTAATCTCTATAACTGGTATTGTGAATTATCCTTATGACTCTTTTTTGCTAAATAGATAATAATAATGATGATAGTGTACCTTTCTAAATATTGCCTGACACCTCCGCACAGTCATTTAAATATGGTAAAACCAGTGATCAGAAAACAATCTGGAGTAATTTGTGGTCCAGAACGTGTCTTGCCTTACTCAGCACTGAAATGCTTATTGAAAGTTAATTGTGACCAAGAAATTTTAAAAAATCTAAAGAGGAAAAAAGGGGAAGCACAAGCTTTTTCAAACCATATTTTTGTACTGCTTTTTGAACTGGGTCATGCTTGGACATTGCTTTAATACTTTACTCAATCCATTCCACAGCTTTACTCCACATATTGAGATGAAAAAGCTTGTTGATGTTGTTTGCAGAAACAAATATGTTTTAGTCCTCACTTCCTAAATAAAATTCAACTTATTGTTCAATCATGACTAATGGAAAATGTCGTATGTCATATTGCTTGTGGATCTAAACATAAATGATGGTCATAATTACACTGTGCACCCGTTTGACTTTAAGAAAGATTGTTCTCTCTCTGCACACACACAGCCTCACATCCTGATCTTGTAAACTTAGTTCTGTTTCCACGAAATGTGCCTCACACCTAACACACCCAAACCGGTTAAGTCAGCAACTGTATATAGATATATATACACTCACCGGCCACTTTATTAGGTACATCTGTTCAATGGCTTATAAAAACACAAAGCTTATCAGCCAATCACAGGGCAGCAATTTAATGCATTTATGCATTTATATGTGGTCAAGACAATGTACTGAAGTCAAACCGAGCATCAGAATGGGGAAGAAAGGGGATTTAAGTGACTTTGAACATGGCATGGTTGATGGTGCAGATGGAGCCATCCTTTCATGTTGTTAACGCCAAATTCTGAACCTGCCACCTGAATGTCGCAACTGAAATCGAGACTCATCAGACCAGGCATGATTTTTCAATCTTCTATTGTCCAATATTGGTGATTCTGTGAGAATTGCAGCCTCATTTTCCTGTTTTTAGCTGACAGGAGCGGCACCCGGTGGGGTCTTCTGTTGCTGTAGCCCATCTGCTTCAAGGTTGGTCGTGTTTTGCGTTCAGAGATGGTATTCTGCATACCCTGGTTGTAACAAGTGGTTATTTGAGTTACTGTTGCCTTTCTATCATCTCAAACTAGTATGCCCATCCTCCACTGACCTCTGACTTCAACAAGGCATTTTACGTCCACACAAATGCTGCTCACTGGATATTTTTTCTTTTTTGTACCATCCTCTGTAAACCCTAGAGATGGTTTAGAGTGAAAATCCCAGTAGATCAGCAGTTTCTGAACTACTCATACCAGCCCTTCTGGCACCCTCAACATTGCCATGTTCAAAGTTACTTAAAACGTCTTTCTTCCCCATTCTGTTGCTCGGTTTCAACCTCAATAAGTTGTCCCGTCCAGGTCTACATGCCTAAATGCATTGAGTTGCTGCCATGTGATTGGCAGATTAGTTATATGTGTTAACAAGTAAATTAACCGCTGTACCTAATAAAGTGGTGAGTGTGTATGTGTATATATAATATAAACGCAACACTTTTGTTTTTGCTCCCATTTTTCATGAGATGGACTTAAAGATCTAAAATTAATTCCAGATACACAATATTACCATTTCTCTCAAACATTGTTCACAAATCTGTCTAAATGTGTGATAGTGAGCACTTCTGCTTTGCTGAGATAATCCATCCCACCTCACAGGTGTGCCACATCAAGATGCTGATCTGACATCATGATTAGTGCACAGGTGTGCCTTAGACTGTCCACAATAAAAGGCCACCCTGAAATGTGCAGTTTTGTCTCACAGCAAAATGCCACAGATGCCACAAGAATTGAGGGAGCGTGCAATTGGCATGCTGACAGCAGGAATGTCAACCAGATCTGTTGCTCGTGCATTGAATGTTCATTTCTCCACCATAAGCCGTCTCCAAAGGCGTTTCAGAGAATATGGCAGTACATCCAACCGGCCTCACAACCGCAGACCACGTGTAACCACACCAGCCCAGGACCTCCACATCCAGCAGGTTCACCTCCAAGATTGTCTGAGACCAGCCACTGAGACAGCTGCTGAAACAATTGGTTTGCATAACCAAACAATTTCTGCACAAACTGTCAGAAACCGTCTCAGGGAAGCTCAACTGCATGCTCGTCGTCCTCATCTGGGTCTTGACCTGACTCCAGCTCGTCGCCGTAACAGACTTGAGTGGGCAAATGCTCACATTCGATGGCGTCTGGCACGTTAGAGAGGTGTTCTCTTCACGGATGAATCTCGGTTTACATTGTTCAGGGCAGATGGCAGACAGCGTGTGTGGCGTCGTGTGGGTGAGCGCTTTGCTGATGTCAATGTTGTGGCTCGAGTGGCCCATGGTGGTGGTGGGGTTATGGTATGGGCAGGCATCTGTTATGGACGAAGAACACAGGTGCATTTTATTGATGGCATTTTGAATGCACAGAGATACCGTGATGAGATCCTGAGGCCCATTGTTGTGCCATACATCCATGAACATCACCTCACGTTTCAGCAAGATAATGCACGGCCCCATGTTGCAAGGATCTGTACACAATTCTTGGGAGCTGAAAATGTCCCAGTTCTTGCATAGCCAGCATACTCACCGGACATGTCACCCATTGAGCATGTTTGGGATGTGCTTGGCGTATACGACAGCGTGCACCACTTCCCACTAATATCTAGCAACTTCGCACAGCCATTGAAGAGGAGTGGACCAACATTCCACAGGCCACAATTGACAATCTGATAAACTCTATACGAAGAAGAAGTGTTGCACTGCATGAGGCAAATGGTGGTCACACCAGATACTGACTGGTTCTGAGTCCCCAGACCCCCAATAAAGCAAAAAAAATGCACATTTCAGAGTGGCCTTTTATTGTGGACAGTCTAAGGCACACCTGTGCACTAATCATGATGTCAGATCAGCATCTTGATGTGGCACACCTGTGAGGTGGGATGGATTATCTCAGCAAAGCAGAAGTGCTCACTATCACACATTTAGACAGATTTGTGAACAATGTTTGAGAGAAATGGTAATATTGTGTATCTGGAATTAAAAAACAAAAGTGTTTCGTTTATATTTTTGTTGAGTGTATATATATACACACACACACACACACACACACACACACACACACACACACACACACACAAAACCCCATATAACCTTATTCATAAGGAATTTATTATTAGGATAAACCCCTTGAGATGAATCATCTCATTTTCAAGGGGGTCCTTATCACAAATAGTATAGTATAACCTTTGTATTACTCTGTATTCTTTGTCATTCTACTTGCAATCCTGTTTGAGCTGTATGATCTGACTTACGATTGTATTTGCCTTATAATAAAACTGTCATAGGCAGATTTTCCATCAGATGTCTCTGTCTAGGTGAACAATTCCGATTGAGTTTTTCAGTGCTGAACTTAAACGTATTGCTATCTTCTCAGTATTTATTTCCTGGTTTAAAATGACTTCAGTATCATTTTAACACACGCAAACATTTCCAACAGTTACCCCCGTTCAAATAAATTTAAATTGGAGGCTGCTATTTATCATAGTGTGCTAGTAAGATTCATAATGCCCCACCCTTTTAACTCTACAAGCAGCATTCCTCTATTTCCGTAATGGCAACGTCACCTCCAAAATGATTGGCCAAGGAAAGGCTTTATAAGCAGGACAAAACTTTTACCAAGCCCTCTTTGGGATAAGTACCACAGACATATTTTATCCGTAAGTCACGACAATTTATCTTCCTAATTTTCAGAGTTGATGTTGTGTTGTATACAGGGCCTGGGCATTCATGTGCAAAAATGTTGCCTTACTCTCTAGCTCAAGGCAAGACCACAGCCTGTAGGCTATATGATATGTACATGCATTTTTTTATTTAGAAATGCGCATAGGTCGTTCATCCGGGTTAGTTTAGCTCAAACACTGGTAAGGGGAGAAAGTCAAAAGAAAACTTTACAACATCACTTAACGCTCCTGTGTGCTTGTTGGGACTTGTTCATTTACCACATTATGTTGCATTATGTTGCATTCTAAATGTTTAATTTTATGTAATTTTAGAATAAAAAACATAGCCTGATTAAGGAACCCAGGAACTGCCGGTGATGGCTGGTTTCCTTCCGAGTAAGAACAGATCCTAAACACAAAACTTGCAGCTGCGGGCATGCATAGTCAGCCGCAATTAAAGGGCAGAACATGGAATCTGTCAGGTTAATAGCATGCCTTTAAAAACACCTATTGACTAACTTTAACGAATTTCATTAGTTTAAATAAAAAGAATTGTAAAATATAATTTCGTACGGCCAGAATCTGACGGATCATCAGTAATAAGTAAAGCATATGTAACTTTTAAAAAGGGAGCAGTTGAGGAGACTTTACTTTTTTTAATTTACACATGTAGCCTAATACGTCTTTCACAGGTTTGTTACATTAAATAGATTTGTTACATCGCCCAACGTAAAATTAGGACATTAAGGGTGTATTCACACTGGGAAAGTCCGCTGGCGACAACAACACTTTCCCATAATGTGAAGCTGACGGCAATTTATTAAAAAAATAAAATAAAGAAAAGGCTCAGTGCTTCCTGCATTTTGGGTGCTTCCTGCATATGGCCTACCATTCTCACTCGATTCCAAATGACTGATTGAGTTTACAGCTTTAAAAAGTAGACATAGATCTCATGACAGCAGTGCAACTACTTAGGTCTCTGCGTGATTTAGTGTCAGCACCATAGATGATATATATAAGGTCAGCACAAAGAGATCGTTTTGAAGACTTTGAAAGGAAAAGCGCTTATGTTCCCAGGCGTGTGCCAGTCTTACAAACACGACCTCCAGCGCAACAGAAAGCGCAAAAAATTTGATGATGAATGTAGAGCAGAAAATTATGATTCAGATTTACTCGATGGGAAAAGAAGATTCCACAACACAGTAATTAAAAAAAGTTAGTAAGCTGTCTTTGCCACAGACTTGATGTGTACAAGCAGGGCCGGCCCAAGCCTTAAAGCTGGGGTGGAGAATTTGGGGAGAAAATAGCAGTTGGGATAGAGATTTGAATTCAAATACCTCAACCGCTCGACTTGTTCTCTTTGGTCCCTCCCCTATGGTCCCTCCCTGACACGCTCTACACCAACAACGTCGGTGCCAAAGTTAATGGACAGTCCCAACAGCCAATAAGAAAAGAGAATCGGATTTTTATTTTTTATTTATTTTAGAATTGGAGCCTCGCTCTGATTGGTCAAAGTGTACCGCTCATGTTAATTTTGACCAATCAGAAATCACATACCCCAGCTTTAATGGGGCCCTAAGCAGAATTTGATTAGGATGGCCTTTCTTCAATGTAAGCACCAGCAAAATTATTGACTATTATTAAATGTCATTCACACACCCAGTGTTTTCCGCTAGAGCCTCCAATTTCCAGCTAGGGGAAAATAGTAGCCAGTCGAGATCCCAACCCTCTTTGGGAGGTCCGGGGGTATGCCCTCCGGGAGATTTTTGTTACCTTTTTGAAGTGAAATGCATGAAACTGGTGCACTTTGAGAGGAAAATTAAGACGAAATCTGAGGAATTTTGTGTGAACAAATCATTTGGAGACACTGGGTCGGATGAATTAGAAGCTATTGAAGAAAGACACATAGATTTTCCATTAAATATTAATTCAAAAATAAATATTATGTAGGGTCCACTGGGTTGGGCTTGGTGCTCTTTTTCTTTTATGGGACATATTTCTCTGTAATATAGGTGATGTGATCAGTTAACCCCTGATTACCTCCCAGATGAACTGATTCAATTATTAGGCTTATTAACTATACAGACAAAAACATTGTATTCCTATATATTGTATGATAACTTACATTTTCATAATATGATGTTAATATCAAACACATACACTGAAGTAACCAAAAAGGCAAAACACTCCCTCGGATTTAGACAAAAGTCTGGCAGAGGAACTGATTCACTTCAGATCTTTCATTAGAGCAGACGGACTGAACACACCTCCATCCAAGCGTGGATTACAGTCAACATTCCCCAAAGTTTTCATTGTGTTAAGACTGTATCTGACCCTACCAGTCAGTATCTGCGAGGGAGAGCGGTCCCCGTGAAAGGGGGCGTTGGATGCGTTAATTGACTCAATTTGACACAAAATGGACTGATCCTGTGCTGCTAACCTTACATTAAACGGACTGATTGCAAACAGCTGAGTATAAAAAAATATGTGTCGCTGACTTCATTCAAGAGGAAAACAGCAGAACACAGAACACAATAAGGACAGAGAGAGTGGAATGCTGTCAGAAAATTAGGCTACTTAATTGATTAATTTATTTTAACGATCGTTCTCGCAGTGCGTAACACAACATTATAAAGCAATTAAACTTTGAACTCAGCGGATTTAAACACTTCACCCTTTAATTGATTTGCACTATGACTGTAAATAGGCTACTTTGCTATATTTATAGCACCAGGCCTATAGTCCCACACTTAAGAATGTATTTTAAGTCTGACACTGTCCCAAAATGAATAGCCTATGTGGAAAATCACTATTTAGGCTAATAGCCTTTTATCTGCATCTTTCAAATACCAATAAATTAAGTAGCCTAAATACAAAACCTGTGGTCTGTATTTTTCGAACAAATATGAAAACCACTGTGCAGAAGCTTAACCTGCGAGTCGGCAGCGATGTCCTTATGTGACAGCTGTCACGTCCCAAACAGTTTATTCATAATTTCATAGCCCTTTTCTTCCCCTGATGTTGTCAGGAATTGAATTTAATTGTAGGCTATAGCGCCTTTCATATGTTAAATAATGTTGCAACCTGTGAAAACTCTGGCCTTAGACTCAACAGGCCTCGCTCAGCCGTTAATCTCGCTTCGTAGTATGCCCTTCTGAACTCACATTGACGAGATCCTGGCCTCCTTTCACAAGATGGCTGCTCTTTTGCTGCACCCCTTTCCATTTGATTTTCATTTTATTTACCAATGTTCTTCCCCTTTAACATCGCAAATTGTTTGGGTGCCATGGTTTATCCTGGATGAGCGACGTATGCTTATTTCTTAATCAAAATTGGTTGCACACTTAAAAGGAACAGTTTTTGTGGCCTTTTTATTGAGCTGGAGAGTAAGGCAAGAAGACTGGGAGAAACATATTGAACTATTCCTTTAAAGCAATACAATTTGAATCAGTAATCTAATCTAACTTTTCCTTTCTCCTCCTGTCCACAGCTTATTGCATGGAAGTAAGTGGATACTCTACTCTTTATATTAAAAATGTCTGAACCAAACATCATTTTATCAAAATGTATACTGATGACTATTGCTTGGAGTTACTAAAATACTGTATTACACTAAGATTGATGTCTTTTCACAGTGATGTGTTATTTGTTAACCAGCTTCCTTAGACATCTTCTGAAAACTCATTTAGACCCAGTTTTATATATTCACTTTGTAATAGATAGTCAAATTTTTCCCTCTCACTAAGCCGGACAGACGCAGACAACAAGCTCCAGAAGAGATGTATTCAGCCCCCTTACACAAAAGGTATACTCTATGAAGTGAAATGCTGTATTGACTCAGCCTAGTTATGTCTTATGTCCAGTGTTCCTATGAAAATTAGCATTATTTTTTTTGATAAGCCATGCAGGGATCAATTATGGTGTTCTTTAGTCTATGGTGTTGATCTAGGCCAGACGGGATTTCACCCGCAAAAAAAACATGCAAGCTGATCTACTGACGTTTGCTCACTGAGGATTGCGCGTCAGATAACATGCGCTTTCCATTTAGTACGTTTGCCTTAATAAATATGCAAAATCAGACGTTTCTTCCCGAGTGCGCAAAATATGGGAGGAGTAAACGCTATAAGGTAGCCTTCATGCATAACTATGTAGTATTTACTAAAAAAAATCAAACTAAAATAAACCTATGTATTAGGTAATGCATTACTACATTAGTATTTACTAAAAAAAATTAGAAATATGTAGTTGACTAAAGAAAAAAAACTTTTTTAGAGGTTAATGCATAACTATGTAGTTACAAAAATATAATTAAATCAAACTATGTAATGCATATGTAGTAGTTACTACAATTTTGTGTAACTTATTATAAAGTGTTACCGCTAAAAGTTTTTTTAGCACAAGCACTGTGATTTACAAAGCCTGAAAATATTTGCGGTTGTTGTGATTGCGTCTTTATTTAATATTTTGAAAAGTTAAACTGTTAAACACAGACGGCTCGGCTTGTGAGTAGGAAACATAAAAAACAACGGATAAAGTTTTTTTTGGGTTGTTTAATGTTTGGATTGACATAAACAAAAATAATCCAGACATATCACCTTTCCAGCAATGCAATTTTGGAGCTTTTGGATGAGGAGCTTATTTGAGCGACTAACAATAAAGAGTTGCTCCAAAAAGGCATTTCCTTTGCCGTGCCAAAAGGCATTTCCTCTTGTATGGGTCGTTCCAGCGCCGTACGCACTAGCACTAGCCCCTTTTACACAGAGATTGCGGCATATTGACGGAACAACAGCACGCCAATATGCCGGCTTTGCTTGCTTCTGTGTTATTTACACAGAACCAAGCAAAGCCGGCCTGGCGCATCAGTGTGCCATTTTACACAGCGTCCGGAATGAAAGAGGTGCTCCGGTGTGACGTAAACATTTAGCGTCGCGCCAGTCAGCTGCTTTACAACAACAACACTGGCCCGGTGAATTGAGAGCAGAAGTGCTGGAGCTTGCAGTAAGAGGGCCGTATGTTACTGTCCCCGTAGTCTCGCAAAGCCAGACCAAACTACAGCAAGTAGTATGGTCTGGAAGCACTCCGTTTAGAGCCGTCTATTCGGGGGGGAAACTGGGCTGGCCTGTTTTTATTTCTTTAAACCAATCACAATTATCTACGGCGGGGCTAACCCCGGGAAGCAGCCAATGGAGGCATAGCGTTGTTTGCCGACGCCAGCGCTTAATAGACGCTGGCAGAAGTGGTCAAGCCAGACTACTGTCCCCGTGATGTGCCAGTTGATCTCCCTACGCACTGAGTCCAACATCTCTGGGACTGTTAACCAAACTGACAAAATCACTCCGCTCACTGCTTCACCTGTCTGTCTGTGTGTGTGTGTGTGTGTGTGTGTGTGTGTGTGTGTGTGTGTGTGTGTGTGTGTGTGTGTGTGTGTGTGTGTGTGTGTGTGTGTGTGTGTGTGTGTGTGTGTGTGTGTGTGTGTGTGTGTGTGTGTATTTGTGTGACAGGTTGGCTGTGAGCAAGTCTCTTTGACCCTGTTTCCACCTGGCATTAATATGTGGTTTTTAGGATCCGATCGCGCTAACTACAGGTGGAAACACGCTTGAAATTATCCACATTCGGAGGTGGTTTGAGACCACTTATCCACATACCCATTAACAGTGGAAACGCGTATGCGCATCTCATACACATTAGGCCCCGCCCACTCAACTGCGGCGAGTGACTGGGCGGAAACGCGTACTCATTCACGCGACAATTCACGTCATAAAAGCGCACCGTTGCAGGTAAACAGACAACAGAAAACAGAAAACATTGAAGATGGAGTGTATAAGCGGAAATGATGTACGAGCTGATTTCCATACAGCGCGGGGAATTCGAATCCGGATCGCAAACGCGCATAGAAGACGCACAGTTAAGGCCAGGTGTGAACAAGCATATTACATTTACATATAACGATCGGATTCCTCAGAACCACATATTAATGCCAGGTGGAAACAGGGTCTTTGAGGGCAGCACTCTGCCATTCAGACATACACATACACACAGCGTGTGAAGTCATGTTACTGTAGACAGAAATAAAGTGTGGATATATACGCTCAGACTTAGGATAACAATAGCGGCGGCGATCCGGTCGCAGTCTAGCCTAGTCTAGCTTTCCCACTTCATTGTACAACTGCCCCCGGGCAGAAATACACTCATAAACTCTGGGAAATGAAGCATGGGGGTTTGGATTGAGCAGCGGACCTTATTACCAGCTAAATTATACGCCGTTCCTTTTATTTGGTGATTTTTACGGGACATCAGGCCGCCGTGGTTAATGTTAAACACACGTCCTTCAACTGCTAACATGGTCGCATGTTTAGAACGTAGGCTATGGAACGTCAAACCCGCCCCTGTTCCGCAACAACAAGCAGACACATTTATACAGAGAGGCGGAACAGATTGTGTCGGCAATCTTACTACCCCCCGAGGTAGTAAAATTCCCGGAACAATCTGTTGCGCCTCTCGGCCCCCGTTCCGCAACGGTCGCATTTATACAGCAGGGCGGAGGGCCGAAATTCCGGCATATTCCCGGCTTTCACTGGCTGTGTAAAAGGGGCTACTGTTTATTTAAAAAAAAAAAAAAAAATGGGATGGGATGGGATGGGATGTACTTATTTTGCAAATCAAAAACATTCAAATCTTTTTATGAACAAAGTCTTGGCTGCTTGAAAAAAAAAGTAAAAAAAAAAAAAAATTAAGGGCCCCCATTGGCCAGGGCCCTGGACATGTGCCCACTTTACATATGCGGTAATCCGTCATTGCTCTCAGTACCTACCCATTAACTAACCATTCCTTCCTCATTCCTTCCTCAGTAACAACTCACTTGTTGTCTACGTTATTGTAAAGTGTTGCCAATATTCTTTCTTTTGTTCTTCTTCTAATGTCCTGCCATATTCTCTTAATTTTCACCAGTCCTTGTTTTACACACAGCATTTATTTTCTCACATATTCTCCCCCATATTGCGTATATTATCTTTGAGTAATATGAATATATATTGGCTGTTGCTCAACAGTGCTTGTGTTTTCCTCTTCTAGTAACACCTCTAATTCAATGGCATTACATCTCTCTTAGCGCTTGCTGTCACTCTGCTCTCCGTCCAAACACGGAAACCATTAACAAGCCAAACCCTCATTTTGATCTCCTTCCTCTAACATGTTTGCCCCATTGTCATTTGTGCAGTTACTCTTTATTGATCACACGCAAAACGCCCACAAACCAAGTGTTTAGATTGGATCTTAGTAGATCTACCCCTGTGTGTGCTTTTTTTCATAAATCAGATGTTAGCACACTTTGCTAGCTACAGTGGGCCTATGTTTGCAAACCCCTGTGTTTATTTTCTGTGAATTCAACTAAATTCAACCTTTTTCATTATGCAGTGAAGAGAATGAGAAGCAGGAGAATTTTCACTGGGACCAAGAAATCGATCCATCTTTTCCTCAGGATTTTGAATATGATGAAGATCAACATTTATATGAGCTTAAACCTCAAATATGTCATGAAATTTATGAATTCTCTAAAAATCCGGCAAAATATGAACAAGCACTATTTGATCTTTTTTTGACATATACCAGAAATCAAGGTTTACGTGCCACACCAACAACATCCAACAATTTAGATATATCCCTATACTATGAAGAAGTACGTAGCCACATTGAAAACCACAAAAAAAAACCCCAGCCTAACGCAAAAAAAATCCGGAGCACAATAAAATCAGTGCCGGATTTACAAAAGGAACCAATTATTAAGTCAGTATACGCAGGTGCACTAATGCAGCGCATCTTGAAATGTAACGAGAAAGAAGGAAAGAAAAAACAATTTGGGTTTTATGTTGTTTTTTTTAAAGATGGTGGAGTCAAGATCTCTGTTGCAGCTGATCCAGATCCAGATACAGAAAAGCACAGCGAGGAAATAATACTTAAAGAATTGAATACATTTATTCGGAAAAATGAAAGGGAAGTTTCACAAATATTAATTTATTCCTACAACTCCCCCTGTTTCACAAGAAAAGAAAAGGTTGAACCTTGTATGTTACAACTATTTTTGGCAGCCTATATTTGGTACTATCATTATAGAATTGTGACTGTCGTGTCATTTACAAAGTTTTGGGGAACATATGGGTCAAACTACTTTGATTTTGTCAAGTTTTTTCACTTAACATTACCCAGCAACTCTTTCTACAAATTCAAGATCTCCTTAGAATTGCACACTAGAGCTTTCAAACCTTGGGCGGGAGAAAGTGACACACATATTCATCTTAAGAATCTGATTGAAGCATCATCTGGTCAACGTATAAGTCTAACTGAATATTTAAAACATCTAAAGAAAAAAATTCTAGAGGAACATAAAGATCATGAATCCTCAAACACGTTCAATAAACTTCGCGATAGTTTAATGTCAGAAGTTCGAGAACAACTACAACAGGATTTTAACTTTTCAGAGGTTCAACTTTTTTTTAAAGATCTACCTTTCAAAAACGACTTTATACACTTTTATCATATTGCTGAGGGAAGGCCGAATCCCAATTCCTCTTTAGCCTCTTAGCCCTTTTTTAAGGGCTAAAAAACAAGAAAAAAATAGGTGACATTATCCTTTGGAGTATCCCGTTTAAAAAATAAATAAAAAATAAACTATCGTTAACTCTGCCTCCTAAGGCGCTTATCGTGACACTTAGAATTTATATATAGGGGGCAACTTAAGTCCTCACCATACAAACCATATTCATCTTTATTTTAAGGATTTTAACCCTTTAAAGTTATATGACAAGATACTAATTTAAATGTAAAATGTGTTTAAAGGGACACTGTGTAACATTTTAAGTAATTTATTAACTTAAATCAATATCCTCATTCATAAATATGTCTTTATTGGTGTAAAATCACCTCTGCCAATAATCAGAATTATCCTCCTGAGCGGAGAATTACAAATATTAATATTACATGTTGTACATTGAGAGGGTAAGTCTTATGGAGGAATCCATGTTTTTGGAATGTCATCAGGTGCATTGTTTAGAATTTACAATTGTCCTTGTCCTTGAAGGCCACTGTAGCTTCTGTTATTATTCAAAAGGGGTGGGGTTACCCAGGGAGCGTTGCATTCTAGAACTTTCTTGATGATGTCATATTACACAGTGCCCCTTTAAGGCGCAGTGTGTAATATGACATCAAGAAAGTTCTAGAAAATTCTACAAAGTTCTAGAATGCAACGCTCCCTGGGTAACCCCACCCCTTTCGAATAATAACAGAAGCTTAAGTGGCCTTCAAGGACAAGAACAATTCTAAACAATGCACCTGATGACATTCCAACCATGACACTTCCAACATGGCGGCGCCCATGCCTTGGTCCATGGTATGGAGAAATATACGAGATATATGAGACCCTTTCTAAGGGAAAAAAATTCAAATCTAAAAAAAAAAATCAGCTATTATACACTAAATTAAACGTACTTATGGATATTACATTTATTTTCTACCAGGTCTGCTATGAAAAATTCTACAAACTGCAGGTTTAAGAAAACGTATTAAAACATAACAAGGCTAGCATATTTTGTATCTGTCCTGTCAACATATGCAGAAAACATAAGCAGAATGGAGTCCGAATATGCTTGATGATTCAAAACAACAAACAATTTTCTCTTTATTAAATAGAAAAAAAAATTGCTTAGCCCTAAACCTTTAAGACACCCTACCCCTCAACTTGAAATTAGGAGGGTTATGGCAAATGTGGGAATTGGGATAATAATAATGATAATAATAATAATGATAATAATAATAATAATAATTTCTATTCTTACATTTTTTTGAATATATTTTAAAAACATTAACTTTGGCTAGCAAAAGTCATTACATAGGTAATTACTATTGTAACCAAAAGAGTGAAAACTTTGGAATATTAATCAAATGGATGTGTTTAATTTTTTAAAGAATGGCTTTCATTTGTTTTTGTCAATGAACTCAAGTTTTTCTGGATCTTGATGTCTGCTCTGTCCGGAGCTCCATGCAATAAAAACTTACATTGATGTGCTCTCTTGTGTGCTTCATTTCCTCATCATTAACATGTACAGTGGAGGAAATAAGTATTTGATCCCTAATTGATTATGTAAATTTGCCCACTTACAATGAAATGAACGGTCTATAATTTTAATGCTAGGTTTATTTTAACAGTGGTAGACAGAATATCAAAAGGAAACTCCAGAAAATCACTTAAAAAAAAGATAGACATTATTTTGCATTTCATTGAGTGAAATAAGTATTTGATCCCCTATCAAAACACTGCTTAGTACTTGGTGGAGAAACCCTTGTTGGCAAGCCAAGTACAGAGGTCAGACGTGTCTTGTAGTTGATGACCAGGTTTGCACACATCCCAGGAGGATATTTGGACCACTCCTCTTTGCAGATCCTCTTCTAATCTTTAAGGTTTTGACGCTGTCGCTTGAGCTTCAGTTCCCTCCACAGATCTATTGGATTAAGGTCCGGAGACTGGATAGGCCACTCCATGACCTTAATGTGCTTCTTCTTGAGCCACTCCTTTGTTGCCTTTGCTGTATTTTTAGGGTCATTGACGTGCTGGAAGACCCATCCACGAGCCATTTTTACGGACCTGGCTGAGAGAAAGAGTCACCCAGTATTTCATGGTACATGGCCCCATCCATAGTTCCCTCGATGTAGTGAAGTCCACCTGTCCCCTTAGAAGAGAAACACCCCCAAAGCATAATGCTTCAACCTCCCTGCTTGACTGTGGGGATGTTCTTGGGGTCATAGTCAGAATTCCTCTTCCTCCAAGCTTGGCGAGTGACTATGATACCAAGTAACTTGATTTGGTTCTAATCTGACCACATCACCTTCTCCCAAGCATTCTCTGAGTCGTTCAGGTGTTCATTGGCAAACTTCAGACGGTTCTGTACATGTCCCTTCTTGAGCAGGGGGACCTTACAGGCACCACAGGATTTCAATCCATTATGGCATAGTGTGTTACCAATGGTGTTCTTGGTGACTGTGGTCCCAGCTGCCTTGGGATCATAAATAAACTCCTCCCGTGTAGATCTGGGCTGATCCCTCACCTTTCTCATGATCATTGATACCCCTCAAGGTGAGATCTTGCATGGAGCCCCAGACCAGGGGAGATTGATGGTAATTTTTTTAAATCGCACAAACAGCTGTCTCCTTCTCACCAATGGTCTTATAGTCTATTCCGGCCTTGTGCAGGTTTACAATCTTGTCCCTGATGTCCTTAGACAGCTCTTTGGTCTTGCCGATGATGGAGATGTTGGAGTTTGATTTATTGACTCTGTGGACACTGACAGGTGTATTTTATACAGGTAACAAGTTGAAACAGGTGTGTTTTATACAGGAAAGTGAACTAGTTGAGATTAGGAATACTTTTTTAAAGCACGAGGACTAATCTGTGGCAGCCAGAATTCTTTATGGTTGGTAGGGGATCAAATACTTATTTCACTCAATGAAATGCAAAATAATTTCTATCTTTTTTTATGTGATTTTCTGGATTTTCTATTTGATATTCTGTCTATCACTGACTGTTAAAATAAACCTAGCTTTAAAATTATAGACAGCTCATTTTTTTGTAAGTGGGCAAACTTACAAAATCGGTGAGGGATTATTTCCTCCACTGTACCTGCCCATAGGCAGTGACAAAAAAAAAATCAATCAGTCAAAAAAGCCAGTCAGGCCAATCAGTAATTTTTTTTAGGAATGCTCCCTGTAGGAGTGTGAAACGTAGTCACATGAAGACAGGGCAACCGCTAACACAATAGACTAAAAATATAAAACAACCTGAATGTCACCTATATTTAAAAAGGTGTCAGAGAACAGACAAGGGAACAAAAAACTAACATGGATGCACCACCGCACCCAATATTCCGGTATCTCAAGTATTTCTCATCTGCACAAACAGCCAGACTATTCTGTTAAGTGAGTTAAATTTGCTCTGTTATGGGGAGAAGGGCCAGGTAATAGGAGGTTGGGATCCCCTGGAAGTAAGTTACATTTCAATTAAATACACTACTTTAAAGGTGAGTGAAGGTTTTATTTTTGTCAGTGCAGATCTTTGCTCTAATTGGTTGAGAATGTATTAAAAGAAAGACTGCAGTAAAGGAGACATCAGTGTAAAATAAAAGCACTATACTTGACTGATATAAAAAGTCTAGAAAACTAAATCCTATTAATTTGATGTTTCTTTATAATAGAAAAAGAGATGAAATCCCTGAATAACTGAGTTAAGTGGACAACATGCACAATTGGTTTCAAGTGTACAACAGATGATAACACACTGATTTAATTGCCTTTATTAGTAGTTTTTATTACCGTTACATGACCTTGTTAGATTCCATTGATACTGGAATCCTTTTTGACATGGCGCTTTGAGAATTGGCACAAACAATAAACAACCTTGGATACAATACTGTTCTTAAAACAGAAAATAAACAATAAACCAAAAAGACAAAATGCAGGGCCGTCTCTAGATGAGACAAAATCCCTTTTAATGTTGTGCCATCTTCTCTTCATTCAGTGCAAACATTAAATTAAGAAGGAAAGAAAACAGGCTTTTTTTCAGCATCTGGCCCCTAAAATAATTTATTACCAGTCAGAGTGGAGTACATAGCTGGATGTCAATGTACAAACATCTGGTTAGACTCAGTCTGGAATTTCCCCACTATGTCATGGGAAGAGTTAAAACGTCTTAATGAGAAAATAAAGAAGAAAAAAAAAATGCTAAAAATACATTTTTAAAAATGACTGGTGAGGTCTGAACTTCGTCCGGTTTCAGAACACAGGAGTTGTCAAGACTAAGAAAGAATTTAAAAAGAAAGAAAACACACGGACAATAAAACAATTAAATGGATTCAAGTCCAGAGAATGAATAAGGCAAGCAAGCTCATTCTGTATACATACACAGTCATTGTTACTATTTACAATGCGTTTACATATCGTTTAGTAACTTCTCCAACATTTGAGGTGGGGCTTTGTCTCCTCCTGCTGGTCCACACTAGTGTCACACACTACACACAGCAGTAATGAGAGCACAAGTCGTCTCATGCTTTCTAGACCTCTCATTAGAGCACTCAGGAGACACCGGGCCCAATGCAGAGGACGGCCACCAGAACAGAAGTCCATTGTGTTCAGAAACACCCACAGCCCGCTCCGACGCTCCCTCCACATCTGAAACTACAGCCTATCGGTATCTAATGTGCAGTAATATTATAAAGTGTGACCACACAGCTGGGTAAACTGAGTGAAAAAATGCTGAGCTACACTGTGACTTCCTAATGTTGAACAAATACAATATGCAGACATCACTTGTGTGCTGAGAAGCAGATTATGTCACCTCACAAACACCGGCATCTCTATGACTACTGGATTCAGTTGGAGAGAGCGCTTCCATCAACTCAGTTATGCACACGTGATCATACGTATTACTAATGTCACATGACCAAAAAACAAATAATTTACCACCGATAAGTGAGAGATGTCTAGATGAAGCATAACTAAGCCGACTCTAAACAAACCTACTCCATCACCAGCGCTGTGAGTGACTTGTAATGTCACCTTACAAGCGTTGTGGAAGAAAGTTTCTGTTACGTGAGGCCTGAACTTAGCAGAGCCAGACTCACTAAAGAGGAGGTATACCGTCTTCATGAGGGGAAGCTGAACTTAAAATCTCTGTAATGGGCTGTGAGGCATAAAATGGATTCCAAAAAAGTGTAATTAAAATAGGTCAAATGTAGAACCAAAACCGGTTTGATCACAAATGATCCTCTGAAACAAGACAGTCACACGAGTTGGACTTTGTTGTGGATGAATGACACAACTGGCAACCATCAGGTCTCAAACAGTCACAAGGATGTACAACTAAATTGGCAGATGTAGGCCTTATATATATATAGATAATCTCAACTCCCTTCGTACTCCTCCTTAAAAAGCCAATCTGAGCTCCGGAAGGCAAAAACATCTTGGGGTTTCTAGTGTCTCTGCCAGGTCCAGATAACCATGTTAGAGGAACCAAGACAACACATAGTGGACTCAAATTTAAAGAACTAGGGAGTAAAGAATGTAATATTTTACTGTTGATCCTTGAAACAAAAACAGCCGTGAATGGAGAATATCACAATGTCGGCAGCAGAACATGAATCAGCTCCATGAGACTGAAACACTGTCTGGCGTTTGACCAGGTTATATTCTCATCTAGTACAGGGGCTTACACATATGGGTTAAAAGGGAAAAAGCAGCCATCAATATATATCACTTACCATTAATTAAATGTCTTAGAAATGGCCCCTGCTTTTAACTGGGCCAACAGTAAGTAAAGAGTGATACAAAATATACAGGTAGACTTATATAGTAACTGTTCACAACTTAAAAGGTAGGCCCTGTACTGCTAAAAAAAAAAAAAGCCAACAGCAGTGACACAGTTTGACTGCTTGGTGCATATACAGTGTACATGTGTGTTTGGGGAGACCAAAGAGAGGAACAAGGGCCTGCAGGCTGTGGGTGGAACGAGTGTGTGGCTGCTGGATGTGGACAGCAGGCGTCAAGGTGGCGTTTCTGCGTTAGTAACAGTGGCCTTTTTCTTTGCCGGTTTCTTTGCCGTTTTGGTTTGAGTCTAGCAGAGCGAGGAGAGGGGCAGGGGGGACAAAAGACAGAAGAAAAGAGAGAGAAGGAATTGTTAAAAAAGGAAGACAGGTCCAAAGGTTCGACTAAAGTTGACTGATGTATCCAATTCAAGAGACATAGTTTATTTTTCAGACTTGAGCCCTGCAGTAAACAATGTGGGCGTGTAGTTTGAACGATAAGGGCGTGTAACATGCAGGGAAGATCTAATGAAATATAATACTGGAGTTGCATGATGGGAATTGTAGAATCCCTAAAAAGGCTGAACTTCTTTTTTTTGTACATTACACGTCACAACTTCCTTGCTGGATAGATTAATAACAAATGATAGCAAACCTTTAACTACTGCAATATGAAATTGTTTGCAATATTTTGGCCAAATGTAGGATCAAAATCACCGATTCAAAAAAGAAAAATTGATAACAATTTTTATCATAGTGTGTGTGTGTGTGTGTGTGTGTGTGTGTGTGTGTGTTTTTCCTGGGCCCTACCTCTGTTTTAGCAGCAGCAGGTTTCCTTGTTGCCTTGACGCTGGTGGTGCGTTTGGGGGCTCGTTCTGCCACGTCCTCATCAGAGTGCTCCGTCCTTGTGTCTGAATGCTCGGAGCTGTGTTGGGATGATGTGTCGTCAGCCAGGGACGTGGCCGCCAGAGAGCGAGCTGCAGACAAGAAAACATCAATACATTAAAAAGGTGTGGTCGGGTCAATGAGAGAGGAGATCACAGTTCAGACTTATGACCAGCAGATTCAGCAGATAGGTGACAGACCAGAGAGACTGAGCCAATAGGGGCCAAAGTTAACTGTGTCGACAGCTATTATTAGATTTATGAATTTCCTTGCTTATGAGCCTATATGATTTATTTTAATTTAACCACATTAATATGCAATCCTATGAAATTCCTTTACCAATAATTTACAAGACTGCAGCAACTCTATTTGAAGGGCAGCACATGCAGCCTCTATCACCGCCCAGTGGCCACATTTCAAACTACCGTTTGTTTCCACCAGTTCCAGAACTGGATGTTGACCATATAATAAAAAGGTTACACTTAAAAGTTTCTCTTTTTCCCCAGCTACTATTAAAGCCTTTAAAGCTATTTTAGCCACTGCCAGTGCCTGCTGCTATAAGTAACCTGGATCCCAAAGGGACTCAAAACAAAACCAGCCTCTTTCACTAGAATTAAAAAAAAACAAATCCAACCTTTAACCGTCTACAGCAGGGCTTCCCAATCTTTAGTTGTGTTGTAAGGCATTTCAGTTTAATGATTAAAGAGATACACAGATACAGTACAAAAGTCTTAAAGAGGACCTATTATGCTACTTTTCTGGTCTTAATTTCTTGTTTTACACTGCTATAGAGCAACCTGACACGAATCACATCACAAAAAACTATGTGGATTTTCGGGAAGCTCTTTCTCTTATTTTGGCGATCCAGCACATCCTGTCAACACTTGAGTGTGTGTGCTTCGGCTCCCTCCGCCTGTGCTTCGGCCATCTCCGCTCCCCTCCCCCCCTCCTGCAAACCCCACTCCGTTGTGATTGGTTACCTTCCTTCCGGAACACTTTCAGTGGCGGGAAGCGCGAGCATGGACCTATAAGGGCGCGAGGCAGACGCGAGGCAGATGCGAACAGGGAAGTGACAGCATTACCATACATGGAAACATCCGCGTGGAGACGTCACAAAGTTTTATGCGACGTCACAAATTATGAAAGGGTAGACCGCTTTGAACACGTGACTTCTCGACTGGCTAGAATAGTGTTTAGTGCTCGGCACAGACACCCCAGACGGTCAGCAGGGAATATGTCGAAATGCATGTAAGTCATTATTTGATAATTTAGTATGGTTAAGCATGACTATGAATCATCATAACAACGTTTATAGGTCATAAAAGTCAAAAAGCATCATAGGTCCTCTTTAAAGATAAAACACGATTTTGTGTCGCAGAATGTGTTTTGGATTCTTTCCTTACATCATATATTCTAGTCAAAAAATTATGTTCAACATGTTGAGATTGTTTACATGATTTTACACAGTATAGCATTATTCAAATTTGTACAATTCAAAACTTGCTACTCTTTTTTATAGTGTGGTGGCTTTGTAATGGTGAGTATAAAAAGTATCCCTCTGCTCCACTCTTTGAATGAAGAATGAGATGAGGTGTGTTTGAAAGCTCTGAATTAGAAGACCTTTGAGTTTGGATTCTTTCCACTTCTGCTTTGTTCTCCAGAGGTTATTCAAACAACATTCATGGACAAATTCCCCTTCAGAGTTTTTGCTTTCCGTCTTTCTCTCAGACTTGGGTTTTAAGTGCCACTTCGCCCTGCCCGCTGGTTGTTTCACTGTCTGTTCCTCCCTCTCTGTATTCTGTTCACAGCTTGTCACCCAGCCGGTCGGCTAGCCAGCAGTGTAGTTCAACACAAAGAGTCCTGCTTCCAAGCCTCCCACAGGAATCACATGCCTTCACCCCCCCCCCCCCCCCCACCCCACCCCACACACACACACACTCTCTGTACTTGTTTGCTGCTCCTCCTCTTGCCTGCCATCCTGCAGTGCTTTAAATCATATGACTCCACTAAGCCCGACTAGCCCACACTCTGGCCCGATCAACATACCGGACAAACAGGATGTATGTACAGGTGCAGCTAAACAAAATATGTCAGTTCCATTTTTTGTTTTAATTTTGATGATTACGGCTTAAAGCTCATGGAATAAAAAATATCCAGTATCTCAAGATGTATGAGTATTTGGCAATACTGTTTGCAACAATAGTCATGCCAATAAAGCTCATTGAATTGAATTGAATTGAATATTACATATAACCAACCAGAAAAGGGATTTATAATACAGAAATTTTGACCATCTGAAAAGAACGTTTATTTTAGATTCATTTCAGTTAATGTGTAATTAAATCGAGAATATATGAAAACTTCACTTTTTGAATTAAATTACGGAATTTTACTTTGCATGGATATACTATTTTCTTTTAGATTGCACCTGTATGTATATGTACAAGTGTGTGACTCCAAGTGAAGCTTGTAATGGAGTAGTGTGTTTTGTGGCTTGTGTGTGTGTGTGTGGCTTGTGTCCCTTACTCTGTCGTGTAGTGGTGCTCTTGGCACGGGGCAGAGTGCTGGCCCCCGAGCTCATCTCATCCATGGGCTCACGTCTCATGCGAGAGTCTGAAGTGTGCAGAGACAGCTCGTCATCAGCAGTGATGAGAGTCAAGTCCTGCATGCTGAAACTCCGCAGTTTGTCTGACAGCACGCCCTGTCCCTGAACGTCACAGCAAAAAAACAAGCACACACGTCAAGTACACAACAAAATATATATCACTGACGATATATTCCTCATGCATCACTCAGGTCAGATTAAAAAAAAGGTTATTCAAGATTTGCTTTTTAAATAGGCTAATTCTCAGTTTTGGCGAAAGTTTGTCAAAAGGTATACAGGATTATTAAAAGATCTGATTTTGACAAATGTATACCCATAATCCCTGACTCCACCGTTAAATTGATCTAGGCAAAGCTTACAAGATAGGACAGACATTTTTGAGTATGTGTAACGTAGCAAACCTCCCAGAGGGCAGGGGTCATTTTGCTACACCAAACAACTCGAATGATGTTTTGAAGTCCAAAATTCAAAATAAAGATTTTTTTCCTGGGGTCAAAGTTAACCATTGATAACATTTCACTTGAGCAGAGAAGCACAAAGTGATCCCAGCAGTCCGTTGGGAAGGATTTGAGAAACATTCTACACTAGCAAGTATGTGGATTTTTAAGTCCCTGTAAACCCACAAGATCCTTCTAACTGTCATTTTGGGAGTGAAAAAGGTTGAAGACCCCTGGTCTAGACAGTCAAAAGCAAAGCAGTTTAACAAAGTTTTCAAATATTTAAGAACATTTATCTTCAATCAGATTTTTGTAAATGCTCATTGAGACCCCCAAGTTGATATAATACTGTATATGATTTTTACTTTACACAACAAAGATATTATATTTCCAAAATTAATGAGAACATGCATTAATGAATTTTCCTATGAGTTAAAAAACAAAACAATATACTGTATATTATCATGCTGTTCAACTTGATCAGAGCTCACCTTGGAGGCTGCGGTGACAGCAGCGGTAGCAGCCAGGTTGAGGCCCCGCTTTCCAAACCTCATCATGGTGTCATAACTCCTGTCTTTGGCCTGTGCTATGTACTCATCTATCTCCTGTAGGGGGACAGGAGAAGACAACAGTATCAGCAATAGGGATACATTATAAATGTGGAAATTAGAGTGAAATCAATGTAGAGGATCGAACCGATTTACATTTTGATATTGGGGTCTTAAAAACTGCCTATGCTCCTACCTTTTCTTTGTTGGACAGGGTCGGGTGGACAAACTTGCGGTAAAGAACACTGGAGCCCTTGGTGTATGGGGACAGGAGCCAGATCACAAAAGCGATCTTTAGCTCAAAGTAAAATGGAAACCTGCGCAAGGAAACAGAGTTATACCATCAGCAAAGAGGACCTGACAACATGAAACAAAAGCTGCAGATAACCAAGTCAAAGAGAAAGACGAAATAAGAGGAAATATTCTGCAAGTTTAAGGAACCTTGCTCAACTCCCTGGGGCCATGTCCTTTTCCTTAACATGACTTTAGATTTTTTCAATTATTTTGCATTAATGTAGTCATTATTATTGATTTCAACTATAGTTAGTAAAAAGCCTGGTTTTCGTCTTTGTTTATTTTTGTTTTCCTGTGCTTTTTATACAATATCCAAACATAGCCAGGAGCAACACACACTGACTTTCTCTACACATATACTACCCAAATCCAATAATTCGATTGCCTACCATATCATTTACATGTTGGACTTTGGTGCTCATGTTTATTAATGTGCGCTGTCCCTTTTAAAAATAAAGAAATCTATCTTGTTTAATTTTTTAAAGTTGTGTTTATTTCATACCATTGCGGACCCTATATTTGGTTGCCCTTGTCGTAGTTAAATTTGTTGTAGTTATTTGTCACATGATTGTTTTGTTTTGTACAATATCACAATACAAAAATAAAGTCTGAATCACCGCACGAGTTGCATTTGATGATGCTAAAAATCAATACCCCTTGGCACCAAACACACACATGAATGCCTTTATTGATATTATATAAAAGCTTCATTTATTAAAAGCTAGTGGAAGGTCACGCTCATGAGCAGCTCCTGTCCTGACTCACCATGATAGGAGAAGGTCTGTGGCCATCTCTGCTGTAGTGAATAACGCAAAGACTATCCAGTACATCATCCATTTCACCTGGACACACACACACACACACACACACACACACACACACACACACACACACACACACACACACACACACACACACACACACACACACACACACACACACACACACACACACACACACACACACACACACACACACACACACACACACAGGGGTGAGTAGATAGAACATCACAAAAACAGCACGTGAAACCCCAGAGCCTCCAGTGTACACCATACACATGCTGAGACACGTGGAGCTAAACAGACGTGCCAATGCCGAGATGCAACATATGTTTCAGGCCTATCGGATCACATCAGTAACGCATGGTTTGACTCCCCGACACAAAGGAAATGTAGGCCATCATTGTCTCCACTAAAAGGAACCCAGGCACTTAGGAGGTAAACAAGCTTTAGGAGACAATAATACCATAAAGCCCCATAGATTTAGTGGGAAAACATTGACACTTATCGGACATACTAGTATATGAAATGCTCTGCATGGTGATGATATAGCGTGTTTAAAAACAGGCACAAACAGGCCACAGGCTTGTGATGCTGAATCATTCCACTCGCGGAGGGAGAGGCGAAAGAAAACATCGGTTCTAAAAATGGCGTCTCCTTCTGTGCCCGGCCGCTTGAGAGGAGGGAGGGGGGGGTTGCCGTAGTAACCAGCCAGGAGGAGACTGTTCTCTATTGCAAATCTAGGCAAAGGGCCAGACTGCTTCCATCTCCTCCTTAACCCACCCCCACCCTCTCTCTCTCTCTCTCTCTCTCTCTCATCCCTTGCAGTGTTGATGAGGTAAGCAGGGAGGACCCCGAGTCTCAGCCAAAGACAGAATGGGAACGCACTTCTTTTTGCCTAGTTTCTATTGGCAACACTGGACAATGCAATCACTCGCACTAATTGGCACTTTTATTTGTTGCGTTACTTGACAATATTTTCCGATTTATTTATTTAATAGTAATGCCAAATCCCAATATTTTCTCCCAGCTAAGTTTTGAATGTTTTCATACTCAAGGAAGCACTGTGAGTTTACGAGTGAACTGAGAGGTGATATAGGGATTTGTGCAGAAGGCCATCATGACTAAACAAGGGATTGCATGTTTTGAGCTATGGATTATATTTTTATCAAGGGGTTAGGTATTCTCACACACTAAACATGCTATAGGTGTTGGCCCCCCCCTCCTCCCCCATCCACCCAATACTTTTCTGTCCACTTAATTTTCTCATGACGGGAATTCACAATCATGGGAGGCTGTTGTAATCATTAGGAGGAGCATGAGAAGGATAAAAATGATCTGCTCAAACAAAAAGAATACCTAGATGCTACTTTCTTGTTTCCAATGAGGTTTGAGACTTGATGACTTTCGAGTCATTTGACACAGTTTCATGAAGGTGAAGCTGCTTTTCCATTACATCTTAGCAGCCTTACTCTCCTCAACTTTTTTGTTTTCCCACCACTACGTTTAAGTTCCTGGTAACTACTTTTTTGGTACCTACTCGGTCGAGGTTCCCAAAAAGTAGGCAACAGGTACTGAAAAAGTGACATGAAACACTGCAGACCATTGGTCAGAGCGTCATCAGCGGGCGGCACGCTGCACCCTATCCTGTGCAACAAACTGCTACTGATTCGGTCGCAGTTTTGGATCTTGCCGACAATCCAGGGTTTGTTCTTTCTTTAAAAATTGGCATCCAGGACCACCATGCCGTGTTGGCTGGGCGAGGTACAGCGGTTCCTAACCTTGGTGGCAGATGAGAACATTTTCTGGTATGTGTGTGTGTTGTCGTATTTGATGACTAGCTACACTGATACAGTACTATCATGGGTTCTTGTAATGGAAAACAATGTCAAGTGTGTGTCTGGCCTGAATTCTATCTGTGGGCTTTGTGTAAAACATTCCCTCTAACATTGCACATTTGAAACCTTAGCGTGAAAATAGCTAGCAGCAGCTTCGGGGTTTAAAAACGTTGAACCAGAGGTGATACTCACATATTCCTTCACATTCTTCGTTTTGACAGCCTTGTACGAGGAGTACGCTGGATAGAGGGTCCCGAAGGCGAGGCTGCAAAAAGCAGAGAAACACAGGTCAGAGAGAGGATAGAAGTTTCAGCTCGAGGACAAAGGCCTCTGGCTGTTGATTCTGACACCTAACTAATGTGTTCCTGCTGAAAAAGCTGGTTAACCATGTTTGCTCTGACCCTTCCAACACACACATTTGTCGTCATTTGTCATCATTAGGCTGCTTACTCATATTTAATCAAAGTCGGTGTCAGTGGTTTTGAACATAATGCGAGGTCGCAGTAGAAAGCTAACGGGCAGCGGCTTGTTAAAACACTGACCTGATAAAAATCAGTAAAAAAAACCTTTAGTGGAGATCGTGGAGTCAGGAAGACTGCATAGAGACAAAGTGGAAAAGCACATAAAAAGTCTGCCAGGGGTGGGTCACCATGTGTTTGTCCACATGCCGACTGGGACACTATGCACACACACACAGAGGCCAGTTTTTCATGTGCATTTGGGTCTCATCCTGTGCCACTGCTGCGGGGATTTGCGCTGATGTGACAGGATGCTAAATGCTGAGTGAGGGGAGATTATGGTTCAGAGAGTCACTAGTTTGTTTGCTTACAGTGTAAACCTGGGGTACTTTAAAGGTCAGATAATGTGCTCATTTTCAGGTTCAAAATTGTAATTTGTGTTTCCAATAGGAACTGTTTTCATGGTGTAGTGTCCAAATAAAACTCTTTTAAGCCTCTGCCTGAGATGCTCTGGTTAAGAGGCTGTCTTTTTAAGCCCTGCCTTCCAAAAAGCCCAGTCTGCTCTGATTGGCCTCAAATCTAGCTGGCAGTTAGATTCACCCTGCGTTCCAAATCGCATTCTCTTTCCTTTTTCTATTCTACACACTACATCTGACCATAAAAACAATCTAGTTAGGATGCAGTAGGCATACAATTGGGACATACTTGTACTTATTTATTTCATTTCCGTTGCATCCCTGTTTGTTTTCATATGGAGGCTCAGACGATGTGACGTCACTTCCGGTGCGCACTGGATTGTGGATCAGAATCACCATAATAGGATGCTGTTTAACAGAACAAATCTTGGCGTGATGTAGTAGACATCTAGGTATTTCTAACCACAATAAATCAGGCCTCAAGAATCGGGAAATCCTAAAAAAAAAAATTCTACCATACTAAATAGTAGATAGTATGGGTATTGGAACACAGCCACAGTATCTCGGGGTGAGCTTATCACAGGTGGAGGTAGTGCTAAATTAGGTTAGCAATGAGCGGGCGTGACTTTGCCCCCTACGACGTAATACAAAGAGGAAATCTGACTGGGGTTTTTGAAGACAGGTTTTCAAAAACGTGAAGGGGAAGAAAAGAGGGACGGTTATTTTTTTCTTATACTTTGGGAGTCTGTTGACACCAGGGACCCATATTAATGTTGAGAACAAATTGATAAAGCATAACAGGTGACCTTTAAACTAAACTAAAGATTGAATGTTTTTCACAGCGAGTTCCACCTAATGAGGCTTAAGTACATCCAGCTGTCAGTAGCCTGAGCATATTTACTGTGTTTTTTCTCAGCATTTAAGTAGGTCTTCTGTGCCGGTAACTGCTCAGTCATGTGCACACAAAGAGCCTCAGCTCTGTACAGTAAGCTGGGACGACTCGTACAAAGGCCTCTAGGCCAGCAGATTTCTTTAGCAGACAGCCGGTGTGTGACGTTCACGAGGGTGTCTTGTCCCTTTGCAGAGACTTTTAATGGTGACTTAAGGTACGCAGCTAAAATCTCTTAGCACATATTTTCAGTATTTATATAAGAACAAAAAAACTATCTGTTTTGCACAGACTGATTTTGATTAGAAGAAAAAAAGAGGCTGCTGCATGGTGACAGTGCAGAGTACACAGATGATAAATGATTGATCTTGTGTTAGATGTGCAGCAGCCATTATCATGCACATCCAATCCAGTCACATTTTTTTTTCCACCTGACTACCTGAGGTACAGTAAAGTGGAAGAGGCAGCCACTAAAAGTAGCCACTCACCAATGTTACACTTTATTTATGTAATCCAGGCGGGCACAATTTTTAAAGGGATGAAACATCAATTACATTCACCACCGGCGCCTTTCAAAGACACCATTATAGCTGTGTCTGGGACAGTCAGGTAGGCTATAGGTCTCCAACATGCTGCTTGAAAGTTTTAAAAATAGAGACACTTGACATCGAGATAAGAATAATGCAGCAATGCAGGCTCAGGGTGAGGACAGCCACTGGCTTTAGTTGAGTCATTCACACTATTGTTGGTGTGTGTGGAGGCTAAGGCCTGAACTGCTGATAATCATCTGATCACATCTGTAGAGTCACTCCAACGTGATGCAATATGAATCTGGGCTAGTTCCTGAACGTAGATGCAGTCATGGATGGATGGGTGGGTGGAAGGATGGAGTGAGAGAGAGACACATCCCTCACTGACTGGCCTGCTGGGCTTCAGCCTTCATGCCATCAAAAAATCACCATCTTCTGGCTGTCATGGCCCATTCAGGTTCTGATATATTACATATGGCTGTGGTGTTGTTTTTGTTTTTTAAACCATGGCAGACGTTCTGTAGTCTGTTTAGTTGGCTGTAGAGAGGCTGGCATAAGAAGTAGGATTTTCTTGATTTAATGTGGCCGGCTAACATTTCCTCTCAATGCCAACAAGCCAACTGTCAGGTGCAGGCTAGCCATCATATGTTAGCCACCAGCGGCTAGCGCGCGACTGTTGTTACGGTTAGCATTGATAATGGCTTAGCTCGTATCCTTACATAAAAAAATTAACGCAGCATTTTCTGCCTCTACATTAAATGAAATGTAAATACACACGGACTGGAAATGTATACCAGGCTCACGGGGCGAGCTAATAGTTGTCGCAGTGCTCAGCATCAGACAGACAGCTGATGAATGGAAGAGCCGCTACCGTTCAAACACAACACAATATGCAGCAGACCCAGCCCAGCCCATGTTACTCACACCACCATCCTCGAAATAATCCACGATACCATCTTCTTGCTGGATCTTTGCCCCACCGACAGCCCTCTTCTGCTTTCTAAGGAAATCTAATGGGTTAGCTTAGCGGGCTAGGTGCCCCCCATTCCCCCTCTCTAGGACGCGATGCGTGGTGTGAATGTGAACCGGGAGGAGGCTGTGGGTCAGGTGGGCGAGAAGCAGCTGAGGATGTGCTACTGCAGTCTGTGGATCCAAGCCGCTCCGCTCTGACTGCTCAACTCTCCACCACTGCTGGAAATACTAGCTCTTAAAGGGCCAGGAACACTCTGTACAATGTGTCATGATGTTTAACGGTTTTTGTTACGTTCTTCACTTTGCTCCTCCATCGAGAGCATCAACACCGACACAAATGATTAGAGGAGATCAATTCATTATTGGCAATGATATGACAGAAGCCAGAGAACCATTACTAAATACAGTTAACAAGTTTAGTTGTAAGCAGGCCTTGTTAGTAATAAAAACAATGACAGGTATTCATGCTTGCGACTTGCGAGCATCCTACTTGGTTACTTGTACATCCAAGAGCCCCCCCCCTTTTTGACCCAATTTCTGTGATCTATTTACTAATTCAGACATGAGCAGTGAAAGCTGCTAGGTCACACAGGACTAGTCTCGCAAAGCCAGACCAAACTACAGCATGTAGACTCATATAGCAGTATGCAGTGTTAGCTTTGGTAACCAGTTGAAAAAAAGGCCAGTGTTAAGAGCCTGTTTCATGTTTCATGGTGATCCATTTGAAAACCATTATTGTGCCAATTAAACTGAAAAGTAAGATTACAAATAAGGAGAATAAAAAGCAAATCAGAATAGGTATACATTTGTCAATTAAGTCTCTAAGCACTGTCATCAATTGAATATTTCAACAACTAAGCTTAAAATGATAACATATTGAACATATTCACCAGACAGGAGCTTCAATTTAAAAAAGACAAAAAAAAGACATTCAGACCAGTGCTGATCCAATTACATGATTAAACATGAAAGAACAAAAAATATTTGGTCTTAAATGTGATTTTCAGTTTGATCATTTTAACATATGGGAGATCCTTACTGGACTTTTTGATAAATAATTAACAGATTAATTGACCATAAAAAAAGAAACATTATACCACATGGAGGGTTTGTGGGGAAAAATGACCATTTAACAAACAATAGTTTTTGTAAACTTTATTGTGAAAAATCAAACAGACTGCTAAGATCAATATATATATATATACATATATATATATATTGATACATTGTTAAGGGACAGTAGTTCTGTTCAGTTGCAACTGTGAATCTTGAACAAAGTTGTTGGAAGTCTGTAATTCATTCAGCCCATGGGACAAAGACAGGTGACCAAAAAAAGAAAAGAAAAATAACAGAAAAACAACAGCCCTCTCTGAAGCCCTCCTGATCATTACCTTGTGGTGTATAAAAAGAAAATACTTAGTAACTCTAAAAGTGAAATAACAAAACAAATTACAAAACTTTGGTCTGCTTCCCCTCACTGGCTGCTTCGCAAATTCACTCCAGCCCCAGAGGGCAGAGGCAATCAGCTGATTAAAAACTCCAACAACAAAACAAATCTACAAAAACAGGTTAACCTCGCTCCTATTGAAGAAAAAAATCATATCAACGTCATCATAATAGGAAAGTTAGCCCAGTACTCACATTTTGTCAGTCACTTATATGGAAGCTGAACCTCTGCTCCAAAGGCACGTCAGCTTTTTACCTCCCTTACTCTCACATCTTACATGTACAATGAAAACAACAGAACAAACACACTGACCTTAAATACATTGTTAATTAGAAAAAGAAAAGAAAAAATTGGAAAACAACTAGACAAGTTTGACCGTACTGTGTAACAGTGTTGAAGGACTTCCTTCATCAAAGCGCTGACTAGCCCCTCCTCGTTTAATCCCTCCCCAAATCAAATGTTCTCGTTCCCCAAATACCAAACCTTCACTGCCACTGCCCACCCTTCCCCCCAAAAAACTACTCTATATTTGTACTCTGCACTATGCAGTCTTTACTTAAGTATGTAATGCATACTCGGTGTGTGTGTGTGTGTGTGTGTGTGTGTGTGTGTGTGTGTGTGTGTGTGTGTGTGTGTGTGTGTGTGTGTGTGTGTGTGTGTGTGTGTGTGTGTGTGTGTGTGTGTGTGTGTGTGTGTGTGTGTGTGTGTGTGTGTGTGTGTGTGTGTGCGGGGAGTGGACTCAAAGGCTGGTTGTTTTGGGACAGCGTTGAGTGAGAGGAACTAAGGGCGTGCTAGTTTGGGCTCGTGGGCCTTGAGCGTCCCAACCGCGTCCTTCACTGCGTGATAGATGATGTTCTTCACCTGAGAACAAAGAGCAGGACAAGTGTGTTAAATAATGGCAGACATGGAGACAACCTCCAAACACAGAGCGATACATAGCAATGCCTCACAAACACTGACTGGGTGTTGTTTGAATTTTTTAACGATAGCAGTGTCAGTAGGAAAGGTTATCAATTCTTTACTTTAAGAAACATAACCATGCTTTTATGCAAAATAATCTTGTCCGGCTAACAAAAGAAGCAAAACCTCTCAGATGTTGCCTGAACATGAGACGCTGTACATAATGGTAAGGTAAATGGACTTGTATAGCGCTATATCTCCGTTTATCACAGACCCAAAGCGCTTTACATTGTTTTTGTACACATTCACCCAGTCACACACACATTTATACACCGATAGCAGCAGCTACCACGCAGGGTAGGCTTAGCACTAGGGTGCTAAGCTAACTAAGCTAACTATCGGGAGCAATTCGAGGTTCAGTGTCTTGCCCAGGGACACTTCGACATGTGGCGGGGAGACGGGGGATCGAACCTCCGACCCTGCACACCAGAGACGAACTCCCTACCCACTTCGCCACTGCTACATGAGCTTAGTCAACAACAACAAAAAGATTTAGAAAAGAAGAGTACAAAGATTCAGTGATGGCTTTTGGTGAGAGAAAAGCCCACGGACCTGTAGCTTGTCTTCGTGGTTTGTATGAGTAGTGGACAGGTGTCTGAACTCCTGCGTCAGTCTGAAACAGTGCCTCACATGCTCAGGAGACACAAAGTCCTCCGCCACCTTAATACAGCTGTACAGGTTGTGCACCTGGGAGGAGGAGAGCAAGCATTAAGCAACTATGTCCACGAAAATGGATCAATAAATGGATATCTGTAACAAGTTTTATGAATATAACAACATGTCTGACCTGGTGTGGAGCTCCAGCAGGGATAAATACAGCATCTCCTAAGAACTGCACTATGGCCCAACCCTGGACGCCGTACTCTTCATAGAGCCGGCGGCGGAGGGCCTGGTCCAGGTACCAGCTCTGGTCGTGAATGGGGTCGTGATCCGGTGGATTCTCTTGACCCTGCTCCTCTCCCACCTGACGATCAAGGAAACAAAGAAAAAAAAACGCATTAATTAATAGGAACCACTTGATTATCTTTGTCTGTTGGAACATATCAGCAGAAGATATTATTTATTATTCATTAAGTATATATTAATATTGAAAAATAAGATGTTATGGAGAGTTGAAGAGTAGTGTTTTATTTGTTTTGAACCATGAACGACATACATTTACACTAGTCTTAAAATAATGCTGTTGAGCCTACGTAAAGAGTTTTCAGCAAAGTAATGCTTTTAACAATGTCATTTTTCTCTATCTGCTGATATCATAACATAGGGAGTGCACTTTTCATTCAATCCATTCCATTTCGGTAAAGCTGAGGTTAGAATGTGTTACAAGCTGAGCCAATGACACTGCAGCTCGAGCGATCGCATGCTGTTTTTAGACAGGAATCTCTACTGGCTGCTGACCTTGCGGAGCAGCTCTCGGATCTTCTCTGCGTCCTTGGCAGCGTAGATGTGCCAGAGAGCGCCGGGCTTCTCCTTCTGCTCGTACACCCTCCTCTTGGTCATCTCATCCACATCGCCCTCCTCAATGGTGGTCATGACCTCTGGAGAAGCCAACGTAAACAACAGAGAACACACGTACAAGGCCACCCAAGGGTCATCAGCAGGGTCTCTATGACAACACGACTTTACAGTAGACTTTCCTCTTCCATTGGCCTCCTGAATTAAGTTCTTGGATGTGATTCTTAATGCTTCGACATTACGTGAACACTGCCTTTTATTTTTGCAAGTTCGATGACTGAATAAGTCCTGACAATGACTGGAACTCTTGAGACACGTCTGCATTTATCATCTTTAAAATCATATTTCTGTATGCAAGTGAATAAATGTAGTGTTTTACAAAAATGGACAGAGCAGTAGTTCTCAACTGGTTTGCAGCTGCATCATGTGTTACCATGAAAAAAAACATCCCAATGAGCATACCTGTGTGTTGATAACTGTGATATAAGAAGAAGAGTGTCTCAACAAACAGCACTTGTGTTTCTAGTGCATTAAAGCATTGCAGATTAACACACATTTTACTGAACCGTTTCAAATTATTAAATGTTTAGGATGTGGCTAATGGTAAATGTGGATATTTTGGCTGAACCAGTTGAGAACCACTGTAGCAAATGAAAGGACTAGTTACACAACCACGTTTACTGACATCAAGTTCACATCCACAGCCTATAGTTGATCGTACAGAGCAGCTACTACTGTCTAAAATCACTCACCTCTCTTCAGTACACATTTATGAGTTATTCAGAAAGGTGCTACGTGTGAACTTTTCCCCAGTGTTTCCCTTTGCTCCCTTACCACGTGTTCACATTTAGACAAAAGGGCAGTGACATAACCCATGTTAATAATGTGATTATTGTGTACTGGTAATCATAATCATAAGTATGTGATCACTCTGACATGATTCCTTCACAGCCGTTAATTCAGTTACCAGGATAAATCAGTTAATATGGGTTTATTTTAGTTGAGCACAGCATGTCTATTGTCATATTGTTGGGTGAGTATCATTGTAAGGAATGACAGCAGGGGAATAGAGAAGCCAATTCTACATGCCCTTCTTTCAATTTTGTTCTCTTACAGTATAAGGACCAGAGCACAGCTCACCTTAAGATAACAGGAGACTCCCAGTGGAGTTATTAGATTAAATATTGGCTGAACTCAGTCATATTCTCGAATGACTGAACCACAAATTATACACTTTTTTTTACCCAACCCTGAAATCTACCCACATAAAGAAAGATTGTATAGCCCAGAGCAAAAATGTAATTGTTGAAAAATGAACGTTATTCATTTAAACGACTACGAGGAACTTTTTTCTTCAAATTAGCGCCCGTTATGGACAAAGGTGGTAGTGTTTCACGACACCAGTGCCTGCTGTCTAAAGATCTTTGCTGACGCGTGCCGAGAGCGCGTGCATTTGTTTAGGAAGAGACTGAAAGAGACCACAGGATGCGTCGCAATGAGGTAATGTTATTGTATGTGACTATTTCAGATTAATAATGGTCATATTACAATGGTGTAGCAAAGTGAATTTTGATAAATACCGTTCTTGAACACAGGATGTTCCGGTCAGCCTGCAGTAAATCGTTTTGACTGAGGTGGCGGAGATTAGGACACGAGCAAAGCCATCAATAAAAATGATATAAAAATAGCATTCTTTTCGCTGAAGTTCTTGTTTGTTGTTACAGGTCATTTGATCATCAGAATTGTTTTGACAGTTTCATAAACATCCAAAAGTTCCTTGTAGTCTCTTAAAGGTGTTAATAAAGGTCGCATTTACACAGAGATGTACAAAACATGCCACAAAAGAAACAGATGGGTCACAGTGCTCTGGCCCCTACTTCACAGATAACAAAAGGATGGGGGGAGCTGGGAGGGCGGGGGAGTTAGTTGGTAAGAAGGGCATGCTACTAAAGTGATACAACTGAAAGTCTACAGACCTTTGCGTCCATTGATTTCTGCCTCTGTAAATGAGAAATTTAGCCACATTGTAAATGAGTGAGACCCACTGAAGGGTCCTTTTCAGGGTCCTATCCAAGCCAATCAAGCCCGGAGCAACTCAAAACAGTTAAAGCATGGTGTTTGGGAAACAGCAGTGAAAATATTTCCTAAGATGGTTAGGGAGGGTTCCGTTAGATGAAGGATGAGTGAACAGTATCCAGTGATTGAACCGAGTTATTTATTTTACGTCCTACGTATATTCAACATAATGTGTTGGATACGATATGGGGGGATAAAACTTTTTAAAAACGTTCTGCATCATACATTATTGTGTGTTTTAGGAAGTATGCAGTGCTTTTAATAACTTTTAAAATCTTAATTAATGGTGTACCGTACAAGAGTTGTGTAAAATTGTTTAGTAGATGTGTGTATGAATGAGAGAGAAAGAAGTGTGTGTGTTTGCATCCACTCACCTTGTTCCTGGTCATCCTCTGGCAGAGGGATGCCAACATAGACCATGACGTTGACAGCGTCAGACACATCAAGGTGGAGGTTAGTGGTTCCAACCTTCCGGTCTTCAGATGAGATTAAGCCTGAGGTACAGAGACACAGTGATGGAGGGAGAGAGAGACGATAAAGAAGAGCGATATATAATGGAGGGAGAAGGGGAAAGGCATGAGACATCTAACCGAGGAGACAGGGAACTAAAGATGTTTGCCACACTCAGCAAAACCTTCTCACCATAGGCGTTGTACATCTTAGGTCCAAGGTCGGGACGCACAAAAAAGTTGGGCAGACGGGCTGCAAGGTTTAGCCGACCATCTCTCTTTGTGTACTCGGGCAAGGGGAGGTTTTCCATCAGATCTTCAAACCTGGGAAAATGACCAGAACATTTAAGAATAACAAAAGTAAGATCTGGGTAGAACATCTCAAGTACCTTTAATAAGCACAACAGACTAGAAATGTGCCAGGTGATTGAAAATGTGTAAGGTTTATTTTGGTGTGTAAAAATTGTATTAATCCTGTATGTGAATATAAATCATTCATATACTATAACCTCAAACAATAGACATTATTTTATAGAATTTGTTTCATACATATTTGTTAATGACCCTCACTGGGGTTGAAGCATAAGCTTCGGTTTGTGAGTAAATGCATTAGACACACAAGAAGCATCATATTTACGAGCTCCTCACCTTGTGGGCATCATGTCCCTGAAGTCTTCACCTGGGGGCCAATCCTTTAATTTTAACACCATGGGCTGGTTTTCGGCATCTTGCAGTCGCTCTGGCATGGAAAAAAAAACATTAGCTGCCATTTTCAAAGAGAACCAAGTTCTTAACAGAGAGTGTCATCCAGATAAAATAATCAATCTAAACAACACGCAAAAAAATTTGGGGAAAAATTAATCTGGGCACTCACTGGAGATGACCTCGAAGCCGTCCCAGAAGTCTCGCACCTTCACATCAGAGATGATAGCACAGTTTCTACAGTTAACCAGGTCTACATCCTGGTCTCCAAACTCTTTACTGAAGGCGTCCGGCCGCCACAAATCACCCTTCAGGCGTTTATGTATGGCTGACACCAACACGGGCTGGACACAAAGGAGAACAGATTAAAACAGATGACAGAGCAACCGTTCAGGAGGCACATTTTTATGTATTGTGTAACTGTCTTACCTGTCCCTGTTTCCAGCACTCTCTGAAGATCTTCCAGTTGTTGCTATTGCTGGGATCCTGCAGGCAGAGGAGACGTCCGTCACAGAGCCAGGAGTGTGAGGTGTGCGGTTCCAAAACACTCAGGCCCATCACTCCGTCTTTGCGGCCCAACACGCCCAGCTCTCCGCCCTCAGAGGCCCCGCTCCGACGGCCTTCTGCCTTCTTGGTCTCAACCACCGAGGCAATGATGTGATCCAGGAAGTTTGGGAGGCTGCTCTTCAGCTTGTCACTCTGATAGACAAAAGAGACATTTTGATTACCCAGCCATCAAATTGTACTTCGGGTTGAATCATATTAGGTAAAGGCTCAAGCTTAGTAATGTTTGAGTGGTGACAATTTTATAGTGAAAAATGATGGTACTTTTCTCATCACTATTTCCTATTTTTCTATACAGTAAAGGTGTGAGGTGCCCATTTCTCTTTCTGCTGAAATACACCAAGATGTAGCTTTCGACACTATAAAACACTATTTCAATACAAAATCTATAAAGTGCTATTTGAACTAAGTATTTTAAATGTTTTGTATCTACAGCCGATATATATGTTTAGATCTTGTTTTTACAATGTTGCAAATGTTTTTAGGCGCACTGAATTCCACAGCATAGGACAAGTTCAGTAACTGATCTTGCTGATAGGACTGTTAGCATACATGCGTACACTTTAAACACTTCATAAAACTACAAGCAATAAGAAAAGCTTTGTGCGTACCCCTGCTGAGGTAAAGACAGAGGGGAAGGGAACCCCACTCTCTCCTGGGCCCTGGGGGAGCTTGCCCGGTCCGGAGTTGAGCAGGTCCCGGAGACTGGAGCCCTCGGGTTTGGACTGGGCCATGCTGGAGCCTAGCAACAGGCTGTTAAATAGCTTAGGGCTGGAAGCAGAGGGCTTTGACAGGGCACTGAGTGAGTCCAGGCCGAAGGGAGGCCGGTTGTCTCTATTCATCATGGAGCGAAGTGAACCGGATTCTGGAAAAAGATGGTAAGAAGACGGTGATGTAACATTAATACTCAACATTACACTGAGTCAGCATATCGTCTTTCTTATGTACCCTTGGTGTCATCCTTGGCTTTCTGTGTGGCCAGGTCTGCCAGCCAGTGCAGAGCAGAGCTGTTGCCCTCTCCTGATGAGCGCGCCTCCTTGGCAGAGGTCTGGTTGAGGTTACAGGGGGAGGGTGTGCCGCTTGTGGAGTTACTGGTACTGCACATGGTCTCTCCTCCCCCACTGTCTGACGTCACTGCTGTTTGTGTAGATTCTGTTTTGATGGCTGACGTTTCCCCTTCTGATTTTATAGTGGTGGTTATACCAGAAGAAGAAGCTGCGAGGATGCCACCGCCACCACTGCTCGTCGTGGACTGCAGAGACAAGAACAACCAGCCATGAGAGCGGATTAGTTTAATACTTAACGAAAATACAGAACTATGGAAAAGAGGATGTGACCCGACAGTACCTGTGAAATCCCGTTGTGGGGACCAGGGCGCACTAGAGGCTTGGAGTGTCTACTGGTACAGGGACAATTGGCCTTAATACCCCACTTGCCTCTGGCTGAATGCACCATGTCACCTATGTTGTAAAGAGCTAAAGGACAAAGGTAATCAAATCAATCATTACAAGATAAATGCTGATGCTTGTGAGGTGGGCATTGAAGATTTATGATTAAATTAAAACATAAATGTTACCTGTCCCAGGTATAATCTGTGTTGGCATGAGGTTCTGTGGCTCGTGAGGTTGGCCTTTGGCACACTTCAACCAAGCAAAAACCTCATCCTCTGGACCGTCATCTACATCTGAGGGAACGAACACATTGACATGTGAGTTTCAAACGCACTGAACCACAAAATAACTCACCAAGTCTAAAGCTTGTCAACACACATTTCTAAAATAGAACAAGTTAGTTTAACACTGCCACACAGTAGTGAACTGGTAAAGTTGGCTCTTAATGTCATTCTAATGACTCACCCTCCCTTGGCCTGTTCCTGCGGAGCCGATAGCAATCCAGACACACTCCGAAGCCACACTTACGACACACCCAGTGGATGTTGAACAGGGTGGTCTCACACACGTCACACATTTCTCTCACGCCTCGCACAGCACGTTTCCACGCCACTTTCTCTGAAGGACAGGCCAATTAAACAGTATGTTATACTTGATAGACACTTCAGAGAGTTATGACAAATGTAGAAAAAGCGCACAAGACAAGATAAAAAACTAAATTGTACAACAATAACAATGTATTTCTACTCACGGTGAGGCTCCACCATCATCATGGCCTCCTTCTCAGACATGACCAACTGACAGAACTGGTCTCCCACATTGGCCAGGATGTACTTTGACGTATCAAGGTCAAGGCCTTCTTGGACAGCTGGTGCCGGTAGCCACAGACCCATGGCCATGGAATCACTTTGCTGAGGGCTCAGGAAGCCTTCCACACGCAGTATGCCTTTACGAGTGAAAGCCAACCTGGTCACAGGCAAAAAAGGTACATTTCAGTGTAATCATTGTTTGAAATTACGGCTTCCTCTATTCTGACAAAACTACCACTATAGTATGATATCATTAATTACAAACAAGACTTTGAGCAACTTCAGCATGTAAACATGTACCTTCTAAAGTGAAAGAAACGGCAGGATACATTTGGGTCGTCGTCATCATCGCTGTCATCGTCTGTAGTTCGATATTTACGGTAGCGCTCCAAACGGCACTCGCGGCACTTGTGCAGGTGAGGGGCCACATTGATACAGGAGCCGTCTTGGAGAAACGACTCCCCAGACTGCTTCAGACGACGAACTTTGCTCTGGTCTTTTAGTACAGACTGGCCCACTGTAAACGTAATGTTAATTTCATTGTTTAAGTTGTCACTTAAAACGATTATGGGTTTTCCTTGAAAAGGTGGAGTCAGCAATTCTGGAGAATGCCTGTCAAACTATTTTTTCTCAAACTCAGTGAATGTTTTCAATACCTCCCACTACCGCTGTGAGCTGAAAAAGATTGTGATTACACACAACCTAGGCTATTTGAACTGGTATGTAAACTGGTATGTAAACAAAGGGACCAACTGTAGCTAGCAACATACATTTCACAGCCTATGCAGTGTTTTAACATATCTCAGTGCACACACACTACGTAGTGGTAGAGGATTTGTGAGGACATTCCCTGATTTTGAAAAAAAGGGAACTTGACAACAAGTGTTCTCCAGAATTGTGACTCCACCTTTAGGTGGACAAGACTTACCTTTGAAAGGTTTGTTTCGTGGACGGCTCTTAGCGGCCCCTTGGACTTTAGCTTTCTGCAACATGGCCCCGTCCTTGGCAGGGTGTGGTGGTCCTCCTGCCACTTGGTCTTTCTCTGGGCCCTCCTCGTTGTCACTCAGGTCTGACAGGTCACTGTTGCTGCTAAAGTCAGAGTCCCGTTTAGACGATTGGCCCCTTTCCTCCAGGGTAAACTTCTGAGACTGGCTCTGGTCAAAAGACACAGGGGCCTCCTCCATTCCACCAGGGCCAGTGCTTCCAAACATGGTGCAGCCTGAGGTGGATGAAGGCATCTCCCCAACGTCTGGCTCCTCCTTTACCACAGTACCTTCGGTCTGTGACCTCTGTGAGGAGACCAGCGCTGGAGAGGAGGAAGAGCTGGGGGAAGCAGCTGCTGGGAAAGGGGAAGACAGAATACCCTTAGGAGGCTCTGCCATGGTGAACAGGTTAGGCTTGCTGTCTGAGCCAGGACCGAGGGTCTGTGGCTCAGCCCCGGTGAGGCCAGCAAAGGAGGTGTGGGAGGCTTTGTCCCCATATGCCAGAAATGGATTAGCAGGCTCCTTGGAGGCCTGCAGAAAAAGGTTCTGGTGGCTGTCTGAAGTGTTAAAACCAGATTGCAACCCTAAGCCCCCAGCAGAAGTTCCATTATTACTGCTCTTCTTAGAATTACTACTTTGAGCCCCTCTTCCTCCTGCAGAGGCCCCCATGCCCTGGAAGGCAGATGACGATTTGTTGAGAACACCATTCCCCGTGGGATGGGTCTCAGGCACTTTGGGCTGCTCAGTGGAGGTTGCAGGCTTGAAAAGGCTTGGGGGCTCTTTACTCAGGCTCTCAGACACTGCGGTGAAGTAATTGGTGTCCTTGGACTGGGTCTGACCAGCAGCAAGGCTTGGGCTAGAGCCAGAATTCTGGGTCATGCACTGGAAAAACAAGTTTTCGTCTTGCTTGGATTGAGTCTCGTTCTTTTCTCCACCAAATCCAAAGCCGAAGGACCTGGGAGTGTCCTTGGAGGACGTGGTGGTGGTGGTGGTGGTAGGAGCTCCATTGTTCTGAGGGGTAACATCTCCAAATACAGGCGCGGTGGTGTGGGGTACCCGAAAACCAGATGCAGTTTTAGAGCCCTGGGAAACAAAAAAATGTGGTAAAGTGAAATGATATCTATAACAAAATACAAAACTGTGATGTCAGGATCACAAAATTGGCCTGGAGAGACCAGCCTGATCTAGGGAGCTTAACATTTGTTTCTCTCCCGCAAATCAGTCGGGACTTTCTCCAATATCCGTGGGGAGGAGCCCGCACAAAAATAGGCAGGGCTATTTCACGACCCACGTTCTGAGCTTAAGTTTGTTCCTTCTAGTGGAAGGCAGCTTCTTATTGGTTCAGGTAATCGTCAATCTAGCCTCCTGAGACCAGCCAAATGTCACAAGCCTATTTGTCGATCCATGTTGACATCAACGACTACATAAACCAATCAGGGGCTGCCTTCCACTAAATGACAGGGCCGGCCTCCTCCCCGCAGAGATTGGAGTAAATCGAGTTTGATCTGAGGGAGAGAAACAAATGTGAATCATATAATGTTATTAACTATACTGATCAAATTATTTGCCTTACCTCAGTCTGGCTTCCCCAGGTGGGGGCCTTTGGACTAAAACCCACAGGAGCAGAAAGTGCCACACTAGGGCCGCTATCGTGCGACCACGAAATCGTGACTGGTCCCGGGGAAACAAGAGCAGCTGTTTTAGAATAAGCCGACTGGGAGGCCTCCTCTCGGTCCGGCTGGGGGGATGGGGAGGCCTTGGGGGCTGGCGCTCCGGCAACTAGGCTTGGCATCTGGCCTAGTGAGGGAAAAGATATAGTGGAGAAGGGAGAGGGGGCTGGCTTGAGGGGAGGTGGGGTGGGGGTGTGAGTAACGTTGCTAGTGGAGTCCGCAGCCCCTTGCGTGGAGAGCGAGCGGCCATTCTCTTTGACGTGGGCAGGATGAGGATGACGAGGAGGAGGAGCTGAGTTTGACTGGTCCATTTGGAGTGAGGCATTGGTGTTGGGGGACGACACTCTGCCCTGAGGAAAGGTTCCTTCTGAAGAGCTTCCGTTTTTGGTTGTGCTGCTGACTCTTTCGGCCAAGTCTCCGCCCCAGATCCCCATCCCTTCCACTGGAGTTTTGTTGGCATCGCCACAGTTTTGCCCGTCGGCTCCCGTTTCTCCTGCTCCTTTGAAACGTTTCAAGTTCAAGTCATCCCCATCTTCGGAGGCAGTCCTGCGTCTGCGTCCACTGTCCCCCTTCATTGTTTCACTGTCCTTCCTTCGCCGCCCATTCTTACCAAGCTAAAGAGGGGAGAAATGTTCAGAAGTAATACTATTAATAAATGTTTTAAATGCCACAATTAAGCTGACCATACCACAGTATCTAAATATACAGCAAAGTGCAATCAATTAAACAGTATATTTGTATTTATATTTATAATATGACCTTACCTCCCCTTCTGCCAGCATGACATGTATCACACGAGGATCTACCATCTGAGTTTCTTCTCCCTACAGGGTGAAGAATCGGTCTTTTTTAAGTGGCTTACACACCATGGCCAGACTATATTTAAGCAATAACATATACTGCATCTTTATCCTCCAAGCATATCTTCTCCACATGTTGCTTATGGTTAAACACACTTCTGTCTTCACTGATATCCTTTGCTGCTATTATAATTTTGAAAATTGGGGAGCACTAATCCACTTTCAGATGTACTTTGGCTAAAGGCCAGGACACACCAGTCCGACTACCCGAAAATGGTGACTGCCGATTCAGGGAGCTCCAGTCTTCCCGTCGCGGCCGAAAAAGTGCAAAGAACACACCAAACCGACTGTTGCCTTTCCGTACGGTCTGCGCTTGCGCGGGACGTAATGGCTCCATAACAGCAGGCGGCGCTAATATGTATTGTGGCCCGAAAAAATCCGGAAGCCGGAAATGATGGGACGGCATACGAAATACGTATTTATATTTATGGACCATAAAGAGCACCATTTTTAGCAGAGAGTGTCGAGCATGGTGTCGAGCAGTCAACAAGGGTTGAAGCATGTGAGTACTCGCTGAACGAAACAAACAAACATATTAAAACGATGGCTAACTGTTGTTAGCTGTTTGTGCTATCCACCTCACTTCCGGGCTTCACTGATTCGCTAGCCCTCCACAAATCAAATTGCTCCAACTGAAAGACTGTCCGCCGCCTATTGAACATGTTCAATCGGCTAAAAAGAAGCCCGACGACATCAACATCGACCAATTTCACGGCACACACCAAACAGATTCGTGTCTCCGAGCCCTCCCGACTCTACGACGGCGATTATCGGGCCGGTGTGTCCTGGCCTTAACACTGTATTCCATGTCTTAAATGTAGCAGCGCTAATGGTAATTAGTTGTGATTGAAATAAAAAGAAATCACGCAATTCAACTTACCCTGTGTAAAACTGACATGGGATGTAAATTCAATTATAATTGTTTCTTTATTTTTCCATTATCGATAGTATTATATAGTAGTCTAATCTAAATGTCTAATATTACCAGTATTTGCATTCAAATTCTACTTTTAACACAAGTGTTTCTCACCTTATCTAAGGTAATCTCCATAATGTGAGAGATAGGGTCGTGTTGTGAAACCAGTCCTATGGCCCAGCACTCTTCAAACTCTGGCTGGTACACACGCACCCTGCGTCCTTGAATAGTGTATGAACCTGAGGACAGGGACAGGGAGAGAAGCAGGAGTTACATTCTGGGAGATTTAAATGAAACACAGAGGATGGAAGGTGCACTAGATGTTATTTCAAAGAGGGCAGATTAGTTTTGGTTTGAAATGTGAAAGCATCACCACAAAAAGCTAAGCAGCAGCACCATCATGGCTGCACTCTGCTTCAATTTCCACAGTCCCTCTTTGACTGCGATACCTACTGCATCAGCCCGATTTTTTTCCTCTAATTTTTCATATTTCATGTTTCAGTTATGAATAAGTGACAATGTTCAATGTTGTTCAACAGACTGCCTTGATATTGACATTCTTCGTGCATATTTTTCAAAATCCTAGGCCAAGATCATACTACCCTTATATACACCCATGAATCCGCCTTTCATATGATTAAACATTGCATACGTATTATTCAAAAGCTGTAAAATTAGATGATTAATATAATTTTCTTTAAATGTGTTATTATATTTCAGAACACAATGACTTCCAGTCGGTTGCATACTTTCAATGCTCAAAATCATTGTTGAACTTCATTTGATGACAAAATATTCCAAGGTTGTTCATTTGAGAGGCAGGTTAAGTCTTACCCTTCCTGAAGATCTCCTGCAGTTCAAAGTCCGAACGCCAGCTGGAGATGGCAGCCTGCAGGGAGGCCTGCTCCACCAGCAAAGGGTGTCTTATGTCTTTATCAACCTGCACAAGGACACAAAACACAATGTTCTGATATAGCAATAATGTGGGACAAAAATACACGTTAAACTTTACACTGGAATATTTCAAGAAAGACCAACAGCACTTCAACAAACTGTTCTACTGATAATATTTCCTTGACATGCTGTCACAAATGGCTTGTTTGAAATGTTTGTTTATTATTATGTCAACACAAATTATTATAACTAATTTACAATTATATGAAACAGAAAATAGCAAGGAAATCACATTTGAGAATCAGAACTAGAAAATAGTTTAGGTCATGTCAAAAAGTAAGAGTAAACTAACTGATCTGTTAGTGAATTAACTGGCTTGCAAACTAAATCAGTTTTGCATGTAACACTGCTAAAGGTAATGACAGGTAAGAAAGGTAAGATAAAAGTTCCCACCTCAAATCTCTGGACAGTTTTGTTATCAGGCAGGAACTCAAAATTCCTTTTTCCAAAATACTCCACAGGAACCAAGGATCCTAGGCCCACTCTGTCCACCAGGGGGTGGAAGATCTGAGAGAAACAAGATGACAAGGTCATTCTCTGATCTTATGGAGAAGGACTTGAGAATTGCATTCAATTCAACAGCACAGTGGTGACAGGAAAATAACCTTTTTTAAATCTCAAAACTTCACAGGTTGTTTCAATTTAATTTAAGCAATAAAGACTTTGTTTACACTGAAGTCTGTTTTATGACTTTTTAGTTTTTTTTATATATTATTATATATAATTTACTGTTATATTATTATTATTATTATTACATATTGGATTCCTGTGTTTTGTTCATAATAACTGCATGAACAGATTAACTGACTTCAGCAATAGTTGCCCCAAGCTGCCCTCTTACTTGCCCCAGCAGCAAAGGCTTCAGGGTCAGGAAAAAGTATTTTTCCTGCATAACCGCATTTAAAAAAAGAGCATTACATAGCAGTGTTTCCCGCACGTTCACGGGAAAGCGGCGCCCCGCCGCTGCTGGATTTTCTCCGCCACTGCTATAAAAATCCTTCTCCTCCGCATTTTCTATTTTTTTTTTGGTACGTAGCTCCTTTAAGAAAATGGGCAGCGCGTAACATAAATTACACAGCACGCGGCAGTGCTGCACATCATCACGTAGCCAACATCAAAGAAGAACAGCGAGTGTGGCAGTTGTTGGCAGTAGTAGCCTACACGTTTGCAAAGTTACATTGATTCTAGCAGCGAGTGAAGCGGAAGAGCAAATAAAGAAGGAAAGAGAGAGAGAGAGAGAGAGTAAGTTGCTAAAATGTGTCGCTACAAGACCACCAGTGTTAAAAACCCTCTGAGCCCTATTGTAATTTTATTTTATCTAGGCTATAAACCGTAACCTCCGTGCCGTTTTTTCTCTAGTAGACTATTGTGTGTGTGTGTGTGTGTGTTTTGTCGCTCTTTTTGGATCACTCATAGGAGCTTATATCCAGTCAGGAGCTTGTAGCCTAGGTATTTTCGGGAACTGTTAGATCCGATGTTGTTCTTTATTGCCATATAAAATCCGTTTTCATCGCGTATTTTAGTTAGGGATTTATGCTAATCGCCTGTAAGCATGTGGTCAGTAGCATACATGCAGGGAAAAAGCCTATGTACTTTTTAAAAAAGCATGAATAGTTTCTATTACGTATAATTTATATTTATTTTAGAATGTTCTAATCACCTTTTGACTCCCAAGACTAAGAAGAAGTGTTTTAAGTAGGGCTGTCAAATTAAGGCGTTAATTTCGATTAATTAATCACAGAAAAATTAACGCGATTAAAAAAATTAACGCAGATTAATCGCACTTCTATAATGCCCTTTGACCCGGTGCAAAAGTGGTGCGTAGCTGCACCGAGCTGCACCTGAAGCAGACACAGCCCGCGCGGGTGAAAGGGAGAAAAGTAAAGAGAGAAACAGGGCGCCGAGGGCTCTATAGACGGTTTAATAAGCATGAAGGTAGGAAGACATCTTACTTTATTCTCCGCAGCCAGTGTCTGTGCATTATTGATTGAGTGGGTGCAACAATGTAGGCTAGGTTCAAAACAGTATCTCTCAATCGTTCTCCCCGTGTCTCAATTTTGTTTGCTAGCTGTCTCGTCGTCCGCGTAAACGTGTGTGTGTGTGTGTGTGTGTGTGTGTGTGTGTGTGTGTGTGTGTGTGTGTGTGTGTGTGTGTGTGTGTGTGTGTGTGTGTGTGTGTGTGTGTGTGTGTGTGTGTGTGTGTGTGTGTGTGTGTGTGTGTGTGTGTGTGTGTGTGTGTGTGTGTGTGTGCGCGCGCGCGTTTGTGTGCGTCTCTCAATATTTTTGCCTATGAGTACGACGATGGTGAATGAATCGGCATAAGCATCTGTGGCAGTGCAGCGCTGTCTGTTGTGGAAACAGAAGTTAAGAGAGATGGAGAGAGAGAGAGAGCGAGAGAGAGAGAGACTAGCAGGCTATACAGCTGTTTATAAACAGGTATAAAAGTGTCATAAAAGTATGCGATTAATTTAGATTAATTAATCACAGAGCCTGTAATTAATTAGATTAATTTTTTTAATCGCTTGACAGCCCTAGTTTTAAGCAATAACAAGATTAATCAATGTGCCTTTTTGTGTCATATCAATAAATGATTGTGAGATACTTTTTGCTTTTTTACTGTCTAATTGCTAATTTCCTACATTCAAACGAGATCACTGCAGCACACATATTCTGATAGTCCAGGTTGTGACCCAAATAAATGATAGCTTGAAAGTTATGCATTATAGGGGTGATGAATGCAATCTTAATAAGAGAATAAATCCAGGCGAACCAAAACATCTCAAAAATGGCTTAGGGCTCAGAGTTTAAAAGGCTAGTACAAGCTCTTAAGGGATGCACTGTGCACAATGTATATATACATAGTTAAATAATATATATTACATTTGCAGATGAGTCTAAAAAGCTGGGTGATTAGAAAAAGAAAGGCAGACGGGGACAATGGAGGAGCTGAGGTTAGTAAAGCAAATTAGGGAAGCAAACTTTCAAGCTAATGAGAATTTTCTTTTGGATTTGAATGCATAATGCAAGGTGATATTATTTGAACATTACAAATGCATGTATATAGGGTAATTTGAAGGAAACAAATAAGATTTCTAGCATTACTTACTTGTTGTTTAAAGGCCTTTAAGTGCTCAAGTTTATTACAGAAAATACAGGTAGACCAAGTAAGGGAGGAAAGAGACGTGAGAGAGAAGCAAGGAGAACAAGAGAGAGAGGGTGCAGTGGTAGATCCTGAACAAGGAGAGGGTCAAGGAGAATTAAATGCTCCCAGGCTGGATGTAGCCTTTGTGGATGAGCAAAAACTTCACAGTTCTCCGTCTGTTGTCTTCTTTGTCCTCATCCTCCTGCAACTCTCTCTTGTTCTCTTCCCCTGACTCTCACTGTCTCACAAAGGAGCTCAGCTCACCTGAGGTCTATTTGTAGTGCTAAGGCTCACACTGATTGGTATTCAATTAGCTTTATTTTTCATGTGTGTGAGTCTGTGTTCTTTTAAAATTTTAGTTGTGGTTTGTAATTTAAAAAGTTGTGTTTTGCCCATTTTAGCAGGATTTCATTTTTGAACAATGTGTCTAAAAAACAGTGTGTAGCGTTTTGAAAGAAGTGTGTTGGAGAATTTTAAAACACAGTGCAAAGCACTTATTGTGTTTGTAGGGTTGGTGCTTGTGTTTAGGGCATGGTTACAAAAGTCAGAGGTTGTGATGCTTTGGGCATGGCAACCACGTTTAGTGTTTAAGCATTAGGCAAAAATCTGTAAATAAATGGTGCAAATTATTTTTGCGTTGTGGCATTTTTTGTTTAAATATTAATTTATATACAAAAATGTCAAAATCTTTAAATGAAGACACAAAAGGCAAAGTTACAACACCAATAATCCTATCTACAGTAATACACAGGACTGTTTGAATAGGATTTAAGTGCATATTCTCCTCTCAAAGTGCACCAGATTCGTGCATTCCAATGTAAAGGGTACAAAAAAAAATCGCCCGGGGGGGCATGCCCCCGGACCCCCCTAGAGGGCTTGGGGACCACAGCACCGCTGCTGAAAAAAATCCTGCGGGAAACACTGCATAGCATACAACAACTTCCTAAAAAAAAGTTTTAATATAAATTGGGTATTGTTGCTTAAAAATTGTTTGTAATGGTCCAAACTTGGGAAGTAGCACTCATATTGAAAGCTTAAGTTACTCAATACTACAATGGCGGGCAGTAATAATTCAGGCTGTTACTATAAACAGGTGTGACGTAGACCCGCTGTCCAACTGTTCACTCACCAGAGCAGGCGAGGCTGTGGCTGATGTTGGGGCTCCAGCAGTCCCAGTACCAGCAGTCCCAGTACCATCAGTCCGACTGGCCCAAACAATGGAGTCTTCCACCAACACTGCTTTCACCCCTGTATCATACACCTGAACCCATGAACACCGCTGTGGATTCTCAAACTCCACAAATACCTACATGAAGAAAAAAACAGAGCATAACATTAGGATTTTTGGATACTACTACCTCTTTAATGTACTAACTAGACTATAACCTCAGGAACAGACTTACTTTCTGAACATCTTAAATTCAAGCTACTATAAAAAAAAAAGTCCAGTACAAGGAGCTAAGTTTACATTTAATAGGTAACATACCACATTTTCTTTTGACAACAGCGCTACAACATTTTAATTGTCAGTGCCGAAAACAACGCAGAACCTCTTAAAACATATTGTCAACCAGCAAAGCAATAGGGGACGCTTGCAGAGTAGGGGTAAGAGTGTCCCCACCATGAGGCCCAGTCCTCTGAAGCAGCAGACCCAGTTCAAAACCGACCTGTTGTCAACCCTCTCTGCCAAAATGTATAACAAAAATAAAAATAAACTAGCAAAGCAATGCCTGTGTGTACCAGCAACCACCTCCTTTAATTTCATTACCGTGACAATACTTGTCTCCACTACTATTCAAATTGTGAAAGTATATTCATCCAGAAAAAGGTATACTTGCATGGGTCAATGGTACACTATGATTAAACATAACTTTGTCTTGTGCACATCTAATGTGAATCAGACTTCACGGAATCTTTCCTACTAGAACAAGAGTTGGGTTACATAGTTAATTCTCCATAGAACTGGGATATGACTAACCTACTCTCATAAGCTGTCCATCTTGCAGGTTCACAGGACTGCCTGTCAATCATTAGTGTACTAGCTACTTTGGCTTAAGAGAAAAAGTTGATGATTGATTGAAAATAGAAGATACAACCTTACTATGTCATACAAGTCTGTCGTTGTTGACTAAAAGACCTTCAATAATATTGATTAAATATTTATAACACTGTAGTAAAAGTATCTTTTTATATTAAATACATTTGTACAGAATCTATGAGAGCAATCAAAACCTTTACACAAGGTTGAAAAATGTGCAGCTAGTATGTACATTCTGACCTAGTATTCTAATTTGTTAAAATATGTGCTAATTTGAATTAAGAAGACAATTTGCACACATTAACAAAGCCCCAATTAGTCATGAATGGATTGGAATTAATCAGTGCAATACAAATATCTCAGACATAGTTTTTTATTACCATTTATTTTTACGAGCCGAGGTACATTCGGAGTGTGTGATTGTCCTTTCTTATCAATTCCACTGACAGATAAATGCACGTTCACACGTGCGGGATGCCAAGAGCCACAACAAAGTTGTGTTTTGGCCATGGAGAAGCCCCTCTAGAGCAGTTTGAAAATAAGGTGCTTTCAGACCGACTCTAGTACTGTCATTCATTTGAATAATGCCAGTTTGTCTGTGCTAGGAGGTTTCCAACACAGGGGACCAAACAAAGTAGGTTGTACAAGTTGAACCTGGTCCACATTTAGCTGGAACACACGATGAATCACATAAATGCAAACACAAGTTCTTGCTAGATCACTTAGTGATGTGTTGTTTTAAGATATGTTAAACTGGACTTCCAGGATTCCATTTCACGTCCCACCGTTACCTTAAAAAAACATTGTGCAGTGTTTTCGGTCTGGAATGTGGCTCAAATGGTTTGCTCTATGACGGTAACCTAAATAACGTCCAGGAGACAGGTGCAAGCAATACTGTAGCAACTAAACCGGCGGATTTTTTAAGGAGGCGAGGAAATAGATCCTAAAAGAAAAAAAGCCGGAGTTACTTTAACCACATTTCTTGGTTATTTTAAGGGTAACAACCTCTTTACTGTGACAATATAACTGGTATGCACTATAACTGATTCATAATGGATGATCTAATTGAAAAATGGCCCTGTTAGACAAAACCTTGTCTATAAAAAATAAACTACTACTACCAAAAGTCACAAAGTGAATTGGACAACTGCTGGTCTCCCTCTTGCCATGCATTGTGCCTTGAGATTAGTTCCATTAACTTTAATCAGACATATTAAAGACAGTAGACACTGTAGCATCTCCCATTAGCCCTGTTTGTAAAGTTGAAAGTGGAGGTTGATTATGTTGTGGACTTGAGTGAAGTAAAACCTCACAGGCACAGCTGCACTTCTGACTAGCCATTTAATTTAACAGTGCAAGCTGTGACAAACAGACTGTCCGTTTGACTTCCCCAAGTCGATGCTTCCAGTCTAATCCGACTTTAATGGATTGTAATTGATTAACACCTTCTACGTAGCCGCGTAACCAGGCAGGTACCTAACAAGTGAAGGAGGGGGGAGAAATTCAATTGAAGCTGGAACTTAAATCTAGTTGGTACTTCTTTTTTCATTGTGGTTAAATTGCTAAAGCAGATAAGTGGATGTCGTCAAGCTAGCTGCTTAACCTCTGTACTGATGTGCTCCTTCCTTTCAATGTGCAAGAAGATTATCTCACCTCTTAAGTCTATAGCCCCTTTTACACAGCCAGTGAAAGCTGGGAATATGCCGGCCTTTCGGCCCTCCGCCCTGCTGTTTAAATGCGACAGTTGCGGAACGGGGGAAGAAAGGTGCGAGAGATTGTTCCGGGAATTTTACTACCTCGGGGGGTAGTAAGATTCCCGACACAATCAGTTCCGCCTCTCTGTTTAAATGCTCCAGCTTGTTGTTGCGGAACAGGGGGGCGTTTGACGTTCCATAGCCTACGTTGTAAACATGCGACCATGTTAGCAGTTGAAGGACGTGTGTTTAACATTAATCACGGCGGCGGGCGGCCTGATGTCCCGTAAAAATCACCAAATAAAAGGAACGGCGTATAATCCATCTGATCATGAGGTCCGTTGCTCAATCCAAACCCCCACGCTTCATTTTGCAGAGTGTATGAGTCTATTTCTGCCCAGGAGAAGTTGTACAATGGGAAAGCTAGGCTAGGCTAAGTAAGGGATAAAGTAGGCTATAGCGAACGGGTCACTTGCTAGAAATAAAGACCGACAAGCTGAAGCAGGAGCACGACGCGCAGCGGAGGGCTCTTGTTCAGCTTGACCTAGTAACGGGGGAATAGTCTGCTCGCCCAGCTAGACTGTCTGCTTCAGCTGACTGAAGGCTCCGGCTCAGCTGTTAGCCACAGAGCTACTGTTTTGCTAACACAACTCAAGACGTGAAGAGGTGAAGCGGATTGATTTTGTCAGTTTGGTTAACAGTCCCTGTGATGTTGGACTCAGCGCGTAGCTAGATCAACCGGCACATCGTGGGGACAGTAAAATACGGCCCTCTTACTGCAAGCTCCAGCACTTCTGCTCTCAATTCACCAGCCAGTGTTGTTGTGGTAAAGCAGCTGACCGTCGCGGCGCTAAATGTTTACGTCACACCTGACGCTGTTTACAAGCACCTCTTTCATTCCGGAACGCTGTGTAAAAGGAGCTACTGATGCGCCAGCAGGCCGGCGTTGCTTGCTTCTGTGTAAATAACACAGAAGCAAGCAAAGCCGGCATTTTGGAGTGATGTTGTTCCGTCAATATGCCACAATCTCTGTGTAAAAGGGGCTTATGCTTCCTTGAGAAGTACTTTTTAAAAGATAGGGTTCTCAAATTAAAAGACAACATATTTGGTATCTAATGACGCAGATAGTTCAGATTATATCAAATCACAAAATGAATCACAGGATGCCATTGGAAAAGCAGTAATAATTCGATATCACTGGACTTTTCCGTGGTTGCAATTAAGGATGTGTAATATTGATGAAATCAAATATTGTACACCATATGCGCATTGTGTTAAGGGTGTAGGGATATGTTCATGCTCAATACTCATGGGTGACTCCTGTCATGATATGCATCTTTAAGCCAAACTAAATCTACCAGAACAAAAATCTAATCAATTGGCGCAAAGATGAAACAGAAAAGTGTTATTTTACCTGGAGCATGAATTGATTTTCTTTGGGGGAGGGGGAGTGTCTGCACTCACTTTTGATCAAAGGTGAAGCTCCATCCCATTACCGCAGAGTGTTCACATATCGCCTGCAGTGCATTCATGTCTTGCTTGGAGCATTTTTGCTCCAAGCAAGTGTGTTATGGAAACAGCCAGACAATGGATGTGTTCCCAAACCGACAAGACAAGAGCTGCTGTGAAGGACAGCTGGGACAGACTGAACTTACCAGGAACTCCAATTTCATTTTTTTCTTTTAAAATCGTCTCACTTACATTATAACACAGTATTTCTTTGTTGATAGGGAGGACAAGTAGAAATAATGATCAAACTTGAGCTAAATTTTCCTTTTATTCAAACATTTAATAAACAGTGGACTGGACACGTCTTTGCCTCGACCTGTGCCACTGCATCTGTTAACCACAGTTCACATCTGGGGCAGGACACAAAAATTCCCTCGCTCACCTCATGAGATATCCATTTTCTTTTGCCCTTAACGGTTCACAGTTTAGTTTCAATGGGGAACATAAACAAGAAAAACTCTTAACATTGAATGGCACTGGTGAAATCATTGGATTTCCTTCATTAAATATGATCTGACGTCTATGACCAAAACTATTCAGAAATGACATGCGGTGAAATTTACTTGCAAGTCTTGGGAGATCATGAGAAAGCAAAAATCCAGATTGCGATGTAATATGGCCCTTTTAATTTTTAAATAATTTAAATGCACTCATTATATTACAGAGACATATGTCCCATAAAAGAAAAAGAGCAACAAGCCCATCCCAGAGGGCCCTGCATAATATTTTATTTTAAATTAATATTATTATGGAAAATCCATGTGTCCTTCTCCAATAGCTTCTAATTCATCTGACACAGTGTCTCCATTTTTTTTCATACAATATTCTTCAGCTTTAGCCTCTTAATTTCCCTCTCAAAGTGCACCAGATTCATGCATTTCACTTTAAAAAGTTACAAAAAATCTCCCGGGGGGCATAACCCCGGACCCCCCTTGGAGGGGCGGGATCTCAGCTGGCTACTATTTTCACCCAGCTGGGCATTGGACGCAAAAGCAGAAAACACTGGGTGTATCAATGGCATTTAACAAGAGGGGGAATGTATTTTAATGTGCAAGTAAAGTGTTGCCATGAAGAAGGATTACAATTTACGAAGACACAATGAAACTAAACATCAGAGCAGCTACATGTCTTGATAAATTTGTTATTTTTGCAAAGTGGCCCGGCCCTTCGTACATTTTTCTGTATGTGGCCCTCAGTGAAAAAAGTTTGGACACCCCTGATCTAGATTGTCACCCAGCTCTATTCAAAACACAAGGGAAGCCTTATTGGCACCAGTCTACACTGCCAACTGAATAAGCCTGACAAAAACAGTCTTGAACTATTTTAGGACACGCTTTTGTAAATAGATCTCATTAGCCTGGTTGTTGATCAAGCTCTTGTAACATCATAAATGAATAATTAACCCTTCAAGAGGTTGGTCCTCCTCCTCTCAGTAGGGTGGTGAGAATCTAAGAAATTATTGTAGGCTTGTGTCGGTCTTGTTTGTTATTTAAAAAAGACTTGGATGGGAATCGTATACCTAAATATGATTGTACTGAATATCTTGTCAGGGTTCTAAATAAGAAGCAGGGTCATTTCTCCCACAGGTGAAAACTTAATGGTCCCATCCCCATTCAAATGATGGGTCTCTTTCTCCGGTAAATATCCACCTTGGTAAAGGCACACCTCCAATGAAGGAAAAACAGCCTTCAAAAGATTGAGGTGTACTTTCTTACTTGACTTAATTAGAAAGAGAATCCAAGTAACAGTTTTGGTTGAGGTTAATAATGACCAACAAATAAAAAGGCACTTCTGCAACAACCAAAAAATAACACCACACTTCAGTTTCACTTGAAATATTTAGTTTCTCTCCATAAAATCGCCATATCGGACTATAACGGTTATTTATTCATCACTCAACGAACTTTTTATCTATGTGTTTTAGAATTAAAATAACCTTAATGATTATAAATCACTGTATTATTAACTGAGCTTTAAAGGCCTTAAAATCCTTTAAAAGAGCAGCCCAAATCAAGTCAAACAGTTAATCAGACAAAACAAATTCCAAGTATTCTATAAAGTGTGCATTTTAGCTATAAAGCCTGTACTGTAATGTAGGTCAACCAACACCTCCCCCAAGATGTGTACACATATCACTCCAATGTCTGCACATTTAGCAAAATTGCACATTGCAGACTAAATGTAGCTCGGGAAGATTCATTTGATAAGCCTTCAAGATAATAACATTACATGCTTTTAGTCTGTTAGTTAACAAATCTGGACCCCACAATGAAGTCGAAGAAATTCCTGGTTCACCCCCGTATGAACTTATAGGCCTTTAAACTGGACCTACGTTAGCTAACGATGGGAACTGACATCCTAATACGCGGGTGCTTGACTTTTTTTATTGCAATAAATAGTTTTGTTAGCTCTGACATATGACATGTCTGTGCTTGGCCTTAGCTCACTACGAGGTCACGACTAATATCCGTGGAACAGAATGTCATTCGTGAAAAAAGCTAAAAGGCGAACAAAGCAAAGGCCAAAAAATCCCCGGCCTCGAGTTTAGCTACACAGGCTGCGACTTGTAGCTCGCTAATGTAGAAACGAGCTAACGTTAAATGAAAATTAATGTACCAACATTGACGCTTAAAATAGGAGGATGAAAATGTATATTCTTAATAGTTACCAAACGTCGTATAATTGTTTGGGGGCGTTTTAAGCTACGCAGTACGGATTTGCTCGTATGTAAACACTGACCGTCAGCCCTGCAGCAGTGGATGTTGTTGTCGCCTCTCCTCCGCTAACCTCCGGAGCGGCCAGGCCGATGACGCTCACTGCCCGAACCGTGCCCCGTAGCCAGTCCCGGGCCCAGGCAGACTGCTCGGGCTCGGCTCCTTTTGGGGACCTGCCGTCGTCGAGGAGCAAAAGTAGACGCTTCCCTATTAATTCGAGAGAGTCCCCCATGGTTTGCTCGCTAGCTTCAGTGAGCCACCATGAACAGTGTTAACTTATCCGCTTGGAAGGTAACTCAAGAATAGGAAACCTAAGCAGAAAAATAATATCTGTCGCGACTTCGTTTGTTCAATGTTAGTGCACGAGAGAGTCCGCTTCAAACGTAGCACCCGGGGTTGGGGTGGGTGGGTGCATGCAGCGGCGGACCAAGTCACGCCAGGAACTCACACAGTCGAGATGTTATTGTCCTCGGTGCTGGTGCTAACGCGACTATCCTGCTCTGTCCGCCATTGAGCCCTGCAACAATCAAACGCACTCCTCGTAGACGGGCAGCACTGCGGAGACGGTGCGCGAGACTGCGTGAAACAGCGACCTCTAGCGACAGACCGGGAAATCGGGACGGGTGGAGACATATTATAGACATGTTGGGCCCGGTTGCGCCATTAGTTATCAGCATTTTCTGAATAGGACATCATCTACAAGCTAAATTGATCCCTCACGTTGCAGATATTTTTATTGAATTTCATTTTTGGAAAATATATTTCTGGTATCTCTATATATGGCATCACGCATAGTGAAAATAATTTTTTTTTAAAATGCACATGCAATTCTACAAAAAAAATTGAACATAAAAAAAGATACAAATGACAACAACAAAAAAGTGCATACACATAGGCTAGATAATGACACACGACTTTTGACCATTCTTTTCATTTTTAAAAGCATTAAATGAATATTTTCGAATCATTATTTATATAATAGTAGTGGTGGAACCCTATAGTATACAGTAAAGGGTGGAACTAGTATTGTTGTTGTTGATTGTGACCACTAGGAGGTGCTACATTGCCATAAACTCTTCATTGCAGTGCAGGCGAAGTCTTTTGAAGCACTGAGCTATCAAGGTTTAGGAAAGAGAACTATTTTGGAACACTTTCATTCAATTTTCATCTGTAAATACGTAGAACAGCAACTTCTATTTTGGTGAATATAAGACATCATAAGCGTTTCATATTGTGATGTTTATAGCTGTGTATTTTTTAATTTTGGCAACAAGTATCTTTGGACCCAAATAAAGAGGTGTCAGTTATGCTCTGGCATACAAAAATAAGTTGACTTCATTACGTATTTCAGGGCTTGTTAAAATCAAGAGCGTTCTTTGGTCTCACAAGAGTTTTAAATTTAGACATTGCATATACATAATAACACACTTACTGAAAAGCCACACAGGGTTAAAAGTAACACAGCTTTCCAAATGAAAAACACACCTCCATATTTATTCATGAGTTATACAAGATAAGATACATCATACAGTATATACAAAATCTCCACATTAAAATATCAAAAGAGATCAAATAATACAAATATTTATTTCTATAAAAACCTGTCTATTATAAAATAGGACAGCTTTTTAAGTCTGACTCTAAGCCTCAAGTCAACTATCAGGTGTTTTTTTGTGAAAGGTGATATTTATATACCGGGGCATGGGGTTATTTTGAAAGAGCTTCATGTGCCAAGCGTATAGGTTACCTATGTAAACTAATGCCTCCATGCCTGCAAAACTATGCAGTATGTGCAAGGGCCTATGTGTGCGGGATTCCGTGTACACATGTATGTCCGTGTAAGATTGTATGCATGGGATTTGTGACTGTAGTTTTCCACTACCACTGCACAGATTAAATGTATACGTTGATGACAATATAAAAAATCATATCACAAATCCCAAGGTCTTTTAAGGGAAACATTTGTCATGCATCACCCTCCCTGTTTTTTCCATTCTGCATCTACAACATTTTTTACAAATCACTTTTTTTCTGAACACATTCAAAGTGTTATCTCAAACATTAATATCTCTCCAGACCTTTGCTACACTCAGAATTCAGTTTCCTTTTATTGCTGTTAACAGAGTGCACACTCTAACACAAATAGGCTGTCTCCAGAGGTAAAGCAGCAAGTCTCGGCAAACATACATATCCTTTGCATTATCGTGGTAATGCTAAAGATGCAGCAACATGTCTCAGTCCAGCAGTAATGACATGAGAGTCCCGGCTTTGAATTCTGCAGTGTCTGTGTTTGTGCGTCCTGTGGATTACTGCGGTCTCATACAGCTGTGTGGTACGCATTCAGTCTGCTCCTCCAGTTCAGGGCAGGGGACGCCAGCATTGGCCGGCCGCAAGAGGATGTAGCGTGTGCGGTGGCGGACTCCACCTCTGGAGCAGGGACCCAGGCACAAGCCCCAGGACGACCAAAGAGACACTTCACAGTCCAGTGGGGTTGCTGAAAAAAGGGATAAAATAATACAGTGTGTGTGTGTAAGTACAGAAAGAACGACAAATAGTTTGGAAGTAGAAATCAAGACATAAAATTCAGTTCTGCAACTGTGACCATATTATTACTTTCATTTTGCGCAAATCAATGAAATAGCATCACAAATGCTTGAACCTCCCATAGGTTAAATGTTTGGGTACCACTGATCTTGTGGCCTTACCTGAGAAGTGCCGGAAATTGAAAGAGTTTGGCAGAATGTGATTGGACATTGGTGTGTGACGGTCAGATGATCTGGTCTGTTGAATGATCCTAACGCTGGCAATAGGAGGAAGCTCATTTAGGCGTGGATAGTAGAAAGAGTTGGCCGGATGGTTCGGCATCTGTGATGTGATCTGAACGAGTCAGCAAAGAACAGAATTCATCGGGAGAGCCAGCAGATTCTCAACAAAAGTTCGAATGAACAATAGCCCACTTTCAAATAGGTGATGGGGAAGGATAGATGTTCTATTATGTAAGAGAGGCCTGTTTAACTCAAATAACCTCATGCCAGGCGTGGGTGCCGCCAAGCAGTCATTTAAGTGGAGACAGCTTAGAATGACGTGCCATTTCCATGCTGCTGACCTATTTTAAGAAAAAGACGAGGGCCGTCCACCTTGCTTTGTCTAAATGTGGAAGAAGTGCCCGAATGAGTGAAGGAATGACTCATATGACATATAAAACAATTGTGGTTTTTCCACTTTGCAAAGAAATATCGCAATAGCTCACCTTGGTGATGTTTTCTCGGGGGTTGGTGGGGAAGTTAGGAGAGGAGAAAGTGAATCCACTGTCTGTCCCCGCATCATAAGGCTGGAGGTCAACGCTCACTTCCTGTTTCCATCGGCCTCCCTCGCAAAGGTTTATGCTGTCTGCCCCAACGAACCAGTCAGGGCTAGGGATCATCTTCACCATCAGGGACAGCTGTCAATCAGAGAGAATAAGAAGTCAGTTCAACCATTATCCTGCAAAAGATTAATTTAGTTTACTGTTAAGACAGACTATGCAAAGAGCACTATAAATGCATCATGAGAATAAAAACAAAAATACACCAATGTACTCTCATGTGAATATTAAAGTTACTTGATAAGACCAGTTATTTATGAATCAGTTATTTAAGTCATACATTTCAACACATGACCTTCCTGTTGTTTGTGTTTAGTGCTTATTATCAAATGTCAAAGCTAAATTGAAGATAGATTGCCCCTTGTAAATATATTGGAGCGCCTTGGTTGCTTATTGGTTACAGCGCATGCAACACAATCGCAACTTTGCCAATTTGACCTTAATATCCTTTGTGCAGGCATGAAATGGAAAAATGCATACAATTGTTTTTTACAAAATCTTTTATTCATTTACTTTTATTTTTTTTTCGGTTTTCACCTTATTTGACAGTATGAGAGTGAAAGAGTTCAAATGGGGGATGACAAGTCGGACCGGCCTGGGCCGGAATCGAACCTGGGTCCGCTGCGATACGGCTTGAAATGATACATGCTCTACCCACTGCACCACACGAAAGCCCCATTATACAAATATTTACCGTGAGAAGTGCATTCTCAAATGACCTGGATGCCGATACAAAAATGTACAACTATATCAATCAAATACAGTTAAAGGAATAATAGTAAAATAGCCAGGACAATAAAACCGTTAAGCATTACATCACACATAACATATGCTGGGATGTCAGGATTTATGCACGTTGTAAGTTATCCTGACTTATATTCTTAGACTGGGAACTTCATGTGTGCGCATGCATGCACCCAACTCAGTTTCCTGTGCAGGGTTAGACCCTGTCTCCTGTGTGATGGATGTTTCCTGAGAGCTGGTGACCTCATACAGGAAGTGGCCTGGGGGTCAGAACACGCTGGGGTGGCAGACGCCCAGAAAACAGCTCATTTGAAGAAAAAAACAAAACGCCTCCTCACTTACGGCCCAGCACTGGAGAACCTGGGCTGAGGAGCAAAGGCTCGGGGTAGGGTGGGTGGGCTTGGACGACTTTCGGGTGGCTAGGGAGAGGGATGACCTGGAGTTGGATAGAGTGCTGGAATAGACATCAAACCAGTGCACCATGGCAGAGCAGACCACTCTGGATGGGAGGCAGGTAATGTCAGCATGACACACGGGGTCTGTTTTCTTGCCTGTGACGCACGGCAAGAAACCCAGAAACCAAATCAGAAGCAGCTCTGTTTCTTTTTAGAATCCTCCACTGATCCACTTCTTCCTTCCTTCCTTCCTTCCTTTCCTCCCGCCTCTTCTAGCTTTACTCCCTAATCTTGTCCCTTTCAACCTCCTCACATAAAGCACTTTTTCCAAGAAAGGCCCGTCCTGCTATATCCATCGGGCCACTCAGCAAGGATGTATATACTCAGGGGTATCCCTCGTCACTGGCATTGTGGCCGTTTGCAATATTCAGGTCAGGAAGTTTCTCGAGAGCACAGACGGTATACCAAAAAGCTCCTATGATCCCTTTCACGTTTTTCTCTACGCACAAAATTGCCGACAGAGCCCCAGGGAGAAAGAGTTGCCCCAGAAAACATGCAACTAATTTTAGTAGCGCAAGCACCTTAATGCACAGTAGATGTTCTCCCATTTTTCTGCAGGGAGCCACTGATCTAACAAAAACATTGAATCTCTAATAATAATACCAGGTGGATCCTAAATGGCACTTGTTTGTCTGTTTTTCGAATTACACATGTTACTGCAAAAGGCTCATGAATATGGAGATAGGAATTGTTTTTTGCAAGATTTTTTGGGGCATTGCGTATTATTGCAATGATTTGTGGGGAAGAGAAAAAGGATGGGATTTATGTATGAGTGTGCTCAGGGGAGACAGAAAAGCAGAATAACAGATAAAGCTGTCAACATATTCACATCATTCAGTGTGTCGGTGTCACGTTCAACACAAACACACACTACACATGGCGTGCTTTTTTTTATGAACACTGATCTAAAAACAGACGGACCCGTTTAAAAGCGGCCGCATACATCATGTATCTAGAGACGACGTAATGTTAAGCTGCTGTCCATGACGACTACCTACCAGCGATGCCCCTCCGACAGGGCTGTTTATGAATCCTAAGAGCCCTCGGCTTCATGCAGTGGAATAACCAATAAACAAATGTAGGTCACCAGACTTTCAGGCAGTCACCCACCTATTTCTTAAAACTCTAGTAAAAAATCTTCCCTTTCCCTTTCACCTCTTTCAATCTCATTCCTCAGCTACATATGCTTTACATATAAATTAGTATTTTAGTCAACACTGTGAATAGTATGACACATTTTTTTCCACAGTGCCATACATCATTCCTACCACAACTCCTTTGCCTTTGTTTAAGCCCTAGGCCTTAAATATAACCAAAGCCTTTAAAAAAAAAGAGAAGTACATCCATGACCCTTGCTCCCAACTCACTTATTTCAGTGACAGAGGTAGGCTACCCTGTAGTCCAGCGACGAGCAAAGTTGTACCATAGTTGGACATTGAGCCTGCAGCCCCCAACATACGCCCACGTATATCAGCCCATTTGTCATCCTTGTATACAGTATGTGGTAATATTTGGCTGCAATAGTCTAATTTTGATGGATCAAATGGGTCCAATGGGTCCCAGGCATTGTTTTCCTTCTGCACTGCAGTAGAGGGATGGTATCACAAAGGGGGAATGGGAAGCTAAAAATATCCTTGCGAATTATCCAAAAATCCACTTGATTTGGCTCAATCAGATTGCTGGAGTCTCATATAGCCTAAGCTACCGCCAAACGTTAGATCGCGATTTTGCCCCCAAACAAGGACTGTGGATTTTGTTTTCCATCAAACACAAGTAGGGGTCACTTCAAGGCCTATATGGTGAGAAAGAACGATGACTGCAGCTATTAATTCTCTTAGTGTAGGCTGACATGTGATGTGATCATGTAAGAATATTTTATAAAGGTAGAATTAATAAAATGTTAATCTTTAGCCTTAAAAAAAATAGCTGGACCTTTGGGGTATACTGTTTTGTTTATTTGACGAGAATAAGACGACAAAATCGATAGCAACAAAATTTGGTTGAACAGCTCTTTCCAGTGAAGAAACCCCAGCTTCAAGCAGCTCTAAATCCCAAAGTTTATGAATGATGAGTTGCATTTTTTTGTTTACGAGGTTACAGTTATGTCACGGGATAACAACAAGACTAAGACTTCATCCAGGATGTGACTTCACCTAGCAAAAGAAAAGGTACAGAAAGTAAGCACCCTTAACACAGCAACAAATTGTTATTTTTACTTAGTTTTTGCTAATATTAAAGAAATGAGTAGTTAAATCTATTCTTGTTTGGTAACCATCAGACAGAGCCAGGCTAGCTGTTTTTCATGTTAAGCTAAGCTAACCAGCTGCCGGCTCTACAGACATGACTCTCGCCAAAAAAAGTATATATAGGTTAAATATGTTTCTTAAATTGTCAACTCCAGGGCTCTTCGTCCTGAGCTGACAGAGTTCAGTAGGACAGGCAGCAGACAGTGCAGACTGCGCAGGATGGAAGTGGGCGTTTGTGGCCACGGCGCTTAAGCACTTGGGCTAAACATAGTGTGATTGGATAGTGGAAAGAAGTGGTGAAGTGTTTGGTCGGAGTGGACAGACGACTTTGTGTGGAGGCCCCGGGTCACCATGACTGAATGGACTCAGTCAAACGGAAGGTTTGTGTGACTTACTTAATTTGAGGGGAGCGAGACATTAAAATGCTAATGTTAGCTAGTAAGCAACACTGTAACATAAAGGTCCAGTAAGCGGAATTGTCAGTTTAGCTAACTTCCTGTCACTGACAGCAGTTAGCAGTCCCCTCCCTCGTCCCCACGTCACCACATTAATTCACTGTGGTCTTCAAGCAGCGAGTTATCTAGCAGCATCTCAGATAAATAAGTGTGATAAAACATGATAAAAACCATCATAACAGACATTGGGAAGGATTTTCACCTGCTCCGCCATTGTAGGCGCATAAACATTCACCGATCTGTCGCTACTTCACCTTCAAGGCAGAAGTTAAAAGCTACTAAACGTTGACATCTTTAGACTCTTGACACTATCTAATTCAGAAACCTGAAGGTAATAAAGTGAAGTGTATTTGGCTAAACAAGCTAACAACTTTTTAGTGCTCATTACTACACTAGCCATTGCTGAGCGCGAGGCTAGTCAGAAGCCACTGAAACGCCAGCTGGAGGAAACGCACGGTTGAGATTGTACGGTCAACTAAGTACATATTTCAACCCCCTGAAATGTTCTTTTTACTTATTTTGGGGTTAGGGTAACCCATCTTTCATATTATTTTGAGGGGGACTAATTTACCTCTACTAAATATTGATGGGGACATATGCTCTGAACCTATAAGTCTGAGCATGTTTTTGCTTTTGTGCGGCTTCTACTTCAGTTCAATTCGTGCCTACCAGTGAGCTCCTGGGCTGCATGAGTAACTCAGTTGAGCTGTGCCCGATGCCGGTAGGGATTCCCGCCGTTCTGTACATAGCGCCGACCGCACGCCTCTTCCTGGCCTCTTTGCCTGCCTTCATCAGCTCCACCGTCACCCCTAGTTCAGAGAAGTTCTGCACCCCTGCACTGGCGGGAGCGCCCTCCTCCCACAGCCGAAAATGGTGATTATGGCTGACCGCTAAAGGGGGGAAAAGAAACACAAGAAAGCGGAGAAGACAGGAGTAAGATGTTTATTCGCTGGAATGCATATCAATGTCAATGAAGTACCACAGACCCTCGGCCAGACGGTGAGATCATTTCCACCGTGGAGCCATGTATGTATTTCTACCGCTGCCTCCTACTTCCTGAAATTAAAGAGATAATGCTGAAGGAATTGCCCACATGTATGTCTCTGGCACTATTAAACGGTTACAGTTACATCCATTCCTTTCTCCATCTATCACTGATAAAACCACAGAACAGACTGGAGCTGCCAGAAGATATAGGTCAAGATCTGAGTCAGCAGCCAGACAAACTATTTTGAAAGCCTTTATTGATTTTTTTGCAAACCAATCGGGCCAATAGAACCATTTGCTTCACATTCTCCTATTTAGTTCCTGTAATCTAGGAAATCTGCTGAGAATCAAGGGACGGATTTAGGCTAAGAACTTTGTACCACAGGTTCTGGAGCTGCGTATTGAAACCACACAGCCACCGGTCTGGGCCAGTGGTTTTAGGGGCAGAGTAAGGTTAGCCAGAAACATACTGACAAATGCTCTGATGGCTCTGCCTTAGCTCACTTTTCAGAGCGTGTCCGGGCACACATACACAAGCGTGCATTTACACTTAAACACTCTTGACTCACGTATTAACACACACACACACGCCGCACTGAGCCACATACACAACCTGACCAGCACACTTCACACACTATCTTGTTTCTCCCCAAACTGCCATTACTCGTGCACTTAATTGCATTTCCATTCTAACACATTTCACACAAGCGCCAGGACCTTGAAACTCTATAGTGAATCACGTTTAAGCGCCACCAAGTAAAAGCCCACTTTCTGCCCTTCCTAAATTGCTCTTGTTTTTTCTTTGACCGTGTCAGACTCCATTCCCTCTTCCCTCTGACAGTGTCCTTGGTCCCTTGCCCCTCCACAACAAAACAATTGTAGACCCCCAAACCCCTTTGGCAGGTTATGCTTTTCTTTGCGCTATGTTTCCAATTTTCTTTTTTTTGTCCCCTACCTGTAGACTGTCAGCCCTTGTGTTTTTCTTTTCTTGTGACAAAGCCCATTACTTGCCCCCAGCCCACCCGTTCACCATTGCCTAGGGACCATGGAAGCCATTACTTGTGTTTCCGAATCGCCTGTGCCTGTCTCTACAGGCACTTTTTTCACTACATTGTAACAGCCATACTCTACTCAACTTTATTTGGGTTTTCCACTATGAAAAGTACCTGGAACCTGGATACTTTTTTTGTACCTACTCCATCGAGGTTCCGAAACTGTAGGTACCAGGTACTAAACGGTGACTGGTCAGAGAGGTCATCAAAGGTCAGCACCCTATCCTGCACAACAAACCACCAAGCTACTGTTGCCGCCGCAGTATTTGAGCTCGCTGTCCTCTGTTTTTTCTACTTTATTGTCAAATTTGCATCGCGGACAACCGGTGACCGACGAGAAAATACATAGCGAGCTGGACACGGCCACACTTAGTGAAAGTCTACCAGAAACTCTCGGAACGGATGGCGGTGCACACAAGCATGTTGGTTACATGTTTAAAAAATAATAAAACAATAGTGATGTGTTTTCTTTTTAGCATGAATTTGGTGAGTGGCAAAGGACAACACTTTTCACCCAAAGACAAAATATACAAATAATCGCCCTAATGAAGACCGAGTAGAAACGCATAGAGTGCTTAACTTAAGCCTCCAACAAATGATGACCAGCTACACAGAGGCGTTGCTATCATGGGTAATCTTTTGTAATGGAAAACCACTTCTAGAAAAGTAGGCGATAGCAAAGGCCAATAAAGTTTAGAAAAGTCGGTACCATGTAATGGAAAAGTGCCATATATGGAGTAAGGAGGCCATCATCCTCTGGCAAGCTAGCAGGGCACCGGTGGGAGAGCTGGAAACCAGACAAAGCCACGGCTGCCACAGACAGTGATGCACAAGAGCAGTCGAACACACACACACACACACACACACACACACACGTACATGAACACACATGTACAAACATCTGCCATCCATCCCATGCTCCATGGCTCCGGGGGCCAAAAAGTGGGGCCTGAGTCGCTTTCTCCTGGCTCCAAAGGTAAGCGGTCTGACCTCACTACACCTCAGCAATCATCACCCACCTTCACTGTCCCTGTAAAAGCTCTACTCCAGCTCCTTACCACCAACACTGTGGTTAATTCTTGTAAATTTAGGAAAGTGTGGAGGATAGAGATGATGAAATAGAGAAATATAAAAGATATAGTCAGACAGAAGTCAGAGAAACAATGGAGGTGCCCTTTGCTCATTTGGTAGGGCGTCCCCCCCATGGGCCTCGGCCAGCAGCGGACCCGGGTTCGATTCCAGCCCGCGGTCGTTCTCTGCATGTCACTCCCCTCTCTGCCCCATTTCAACTCTGTCTCTACACTATCAATAAAACATAAAAATGCCCCAAAAAAAAATAAAAATAAAAAAATCAGAGAAACAAAGGAGAACCCCCATCTGGTAGCATTTAAACTGCCTTTCTTATTGCTCTCTGCCGTTTGCTGCTTTGCTCATTAGCATCTCTCACCCCTGTGAATGTGCTCTGACCCATGAGCAAGAGATCTGCGTTTAGGTAAAGCTATGTCTGACTCAGTGTCCCTTTCATCTCGCTGTCATCACCACACCTGTCGCCTATTAAAAACAAAAACTAAACATTTGACAAAGGGAGAGGAACTTATAAACCCTGACTCATCTGTGATGTTGCAAGTCTGAAGTAATAATCAAAATTCACTGAATGATTAGGCTTTATAGCTAGCTCAACTTTGCTATCCAAAAATGGCTGCTATTCTGTAGACCACTTGCTTTGTCTATTGCAGTCTTTCTCACCTATGAGTTTGGACCACTGTGCAGGGGGCCGGAACAGTGGATACTGCTTGGGAAAGGCCTGGGGGCTCCAGTGACCTGTAAAGACCAGGATGTAGGAAGCAGGACCCTTGGCTGTGCATTCTGTCCCATTGAGAGGTCGCAAAGGTCCAGCAAAACTGAAGCAAAGCCTCAGAAGTACAACGAGGAGCGGCTGAAGCCAACCCCAGGTCAGGTGCTCTGATGACATCATCTAAAGGAAATGGGAGAAATGAAAAATGGTTGTGTGAGTATTCCTTGCCCGTGGTAGAGATGTATCAGGTTTGCTTACGGCTGAGTTCCCTGCACAAGAAACACAAATAATGATGATTGTGAAAAATGGTTGCTCCCATTCTTGAGTTTCCTGGAATACCATTAAATGTGTGGCCCATTTTGAAACCAGAGGACTTTGGCGCGTCAGTTTTGTCCATCAGCAAGCGAGGGAACCTTTAGGAAACCAAACCCAGACAATCATGGAAAATCAGCATAAGGGGGAAGGTTCCACATCCATCCCATTTTATCTTAAAACAACACTTATTGAACCCATTGACCCTGGTGCCTTCTATTAAAAAATAAAACCCTCCTTTTCCCCCCGGGCTGGGCCGAGTATGTGTTGGTCCACAGCCAATCTGTGGCTACGCCACAAAACATTCATCTCTGTCAATGTCATGTCTACAGAAGCTGGATGAAAATAAAAGGACAGAGGTTATGACACCTCCAAGGATAGATGAAAAATCCTGTCTGCTCCGCTGCTCTACTGACCTCAGCGACTGACCATCCACTGACCGCTGGCTGCTGATTCAGTCAAACCCACTGTGTCTCTATTAAGAGAGGTGGAGAGGGGAGGATGACATGTGCATGACTTTGAGCCTGACAATTCATTATGCATGGCTGATGAGTCAGTCAGTGGGTGCTTGAAGAGGCTTTGTAAATCAAAGCCACAGTGGCAGAATAGCCAACAGCTTGGCAAACTACTCTGTTGCACCAAGTGTGAGAATTTGTTCATGTATTAATTGACTCCAGACTTGAGTTGTTGTTGTTTTTTCTGTTTTGTTTTTTTAATTGCTGCATTAGGATATTCCCGAAAACCCCGAAAACTGTTTGGCATAGTGTGAGACAGTCTTGTTTCTAAAAAGGAATCCCACCAATAATGATGTGATATAGAGTGATATGTCTTTGCGACCTTTGAGATGACAGTGATGGCTGTCATCTCAAAGTGACTTAATGGTAGATTAGCCTTGTGCAGAGTCTCTTTGGGTCACTAACTAAACCTGAAAGCAGCTGCAGAATGCAGACAGTTAAATTTGGGCAAGTCAACCAGCACACACACACACACACACACACACACACACACACACACACACACACACACACACACACACACACACACACACACACACACACACACACACACACACACACACACACACACACACACACACACACACACACACACACACACACACACAGCAACACATTTAAGACTCATGTCCAGCTTCCCATTGTCCCTGAAGTCTATTTCCAGGGGTCAGATAGTATTACTCTGCCACTATAGCTGCAAAACTCTAACTCTTTTCTCACTGCTGCCTTATATGTTACACAGGGTGTTTTATCAATTCCCTGTCACCATTAAATGTGTATCAACCACTGCACAGTTTAACAGCCAGCCATAAAAATAGCTTGCCTACAGAGACACACAGAGCTCAGCTTTGATCTCCATTCTCAGTCATCTGATCATCTCACTGGCTACAACATCGCTGCTCTGCAGGAGTGATGATAAAGCTTCAGGTTCAGATGCTTATGTGTGCGACTGGTTCCAAAAAGTAACTTTTCCCTTTTGGAAAAATGTCCATAATATTTTTTCCAGTGCTTATAATAAGCCGTTTATGACGCCTGTGAGCTCTCCATGCTCGTGTTAATGGAAGTTCACCACCTGGAGCATGAGGTTTTTCACATCAGTGTGTGATCCTCACTGCTACTGTCCCGTAAAGTAGAGAAAAGGAGGTCAGTCCTGTTGCAAAGATTGACCTGTTTTTCTGCCTCTTTTTACACGCACATTTCAGACAAGAACCATCAGCAGGTTTATTTGGAAAATCACAGGTGAAGTGGCTGTGATGTGATCTAGGTTGCTATAACAACCTTTAATCTGATGAGCCCTATTCAACACTGAGACTCTGGTTTAGTAGACCCTATCACCTTCCCTTAAAACGTGTCACTATAACACACTAAAGAGACATTTTTCTTGAATTCCCCACGCTGACACACTGAACTTTGTCAGTCAACATCCACAGACCTGCTACCAGCTGATGTCTGCCGCTGCTCTCAAAAACACATACAGTAATAAAAATAGGCAATATGGTACGTAACATTTCATACAGGGGAACACACCTATTTTCAGTTTACACTCTCTGCTCTCATCAGTCAACACAGACAGACACACACAGCAGTTTTGCTGTCAGGCGCAAGACACAATAAAACGCGAGGGATGTGGCGCGGGGCCAAGCGTGGCGGCTGCCGCCCCATGGGCACCTTCACTGTGTAATTACAGCCGCCTCATGCAGAGATAATACACACATCCAGCCTAGCTCATATACACAGGCACGCAGGCATGCACACACAAGCAAAGATTTGTGCACGCAGCAGGAGGTAGGTTCATTTTTAACAAGGGGATGCAGGGGAGGTAAATTGCTGTTTTTGCTCAACATTTTCTCAAAAATCTTTTGTTAGGGGAGTGGGGTTGGCAGTGGTGGAATCACTTTGTGATCTGATGATTGCACATTGTGCTCTCCACTCAGACAGAGAGAAAGCTAAGGAGGACATGCTGAGTTTGGATTGCCTGAAGTAATTTACTAAAAAATACATTTTGTTTGCAGTCGAAAGACTGAGATGGATTGACAGTGCAAGTTTACACCTTTATAATACATTGTACCAATGAAGGTGAGGCATCCAAAGATGTACATGTTAAAAAATACTGCAGAGGAAGTTGTGTGAATTCAGTACCAATTAATTTGTGAAACAAACATCCGTTTCAAAAGATGCTATTCAGAAGAGACATCTGGACACATTTGTACAGCAAGAAAGCAAACAGGGCATAAACTCATTAGTGTAAAACACATTTACATTCTCTTTTTTGATGCTATACCTCCGCTCCAACACATAACCCACAACACTGACAGCTGCTTGTTGTTACTTTGGAAGATGATGCATAAAACTGTTTTAAAACGTACAGCGTACAATAATAACATAACAATAATAATATTTTACTGAAGCAACAATTTGGATGTATTCTTGCAGCCTTGTCTCTGAGTATTTTACCTTGTTTTTTAGATTGCATGTGTTAACTCATATCTTTTCAATGTAAAAAAAGAGCCCACTGACTCTCATATGGCATTAACAAAAAGAAGAAAAATCATACATGTTTGCATTCGTACTCTCTGGCTCCTGTGTGGAGAATGAATGGGGTCTGAGTATGTTTCCTTACCTGTGCTGGCTCAGTCGGACTGTGGAAGAGAGAAGCTGCGGCAGAATCACAGTCACAGTTGGGACCTCAGTGAGGATACAGCTAGACTCGCTCACACACACACACACACCCACACACTCCCTCACTCAACCCTTTCGCTTTCTGGTGCAGCCTTATCAACCTTTATCCTTCTATCCTCCGTCTCTATCTCTCTCTCTCCTCCCTTCTCCCTCTCACGGTGTCTCCTCATATTACCCTTCAGTCTCTCTCCCTCTCTCTCATTTTCTCTCGCATTCTCCTCCCCCTACCTTTCCTTGTATGGAAAGGCAGTTAACAGCCTCCCTCCTCTCCTCCGCTGTCCCTCTATCCCTCTCCGCTCTCTTTTCTCTTTCTAGTCCTCCAGCGGCTGTGTAAACTCAGCAACCAACTTGCTGACAAGGTAATCAACACCACATTGGCCTCTCCTTTACCACTCAGCATTGTGTATTTTCTAACCCTCAGTTCTTCACTGCACACTATCAAGACATAAGAGGTGTAACTGTGTACTGTATTGGTTGCTGAATAATGGGGCAGTAAAATAGAAGGTAAACAAAGGCAAACAAAAAAGGGCTTAAGTGCAGAAATGCAACCCGGGTAACAGACAGAGTGGAGTCTGGTCAGAGGCACAGGCCTTTTATTTTCTGCCATTCATTTACTGATTGAGATTCAAAGGGTTCTTTAAATGTTTGCCGTCCTTTTTTCTCCTCCTCCCCTTTCAAATCTGCCCTGTGGTAAATCCAGCTGTGAGGAACCCCTTTTCCTTGGGTCAGTGTGTGTGTGTGTGTGTGTGTGTGTGTGTGTGTGTGTGTGTGTGTGTGTGTGTGTGTGTGTGTGTGTGTGTGTGTGTGTGTGTGTGTGTTAGAGACGTGTGGTCACCAGTTCCCACAGCTGGTACACACATGGACAAGCAGGGAGGTTTGTGTTACCGACCGCCACTCACTTATCAACATGTCAGAGCTCAGACTATATTCAAGGCGGGGTGTACACATGTGCAAGTGAGTGTTCAATCTCGAACTCTTGTTACTTCCCTGGTAACCTCGGCTATGACGCAAACAAAGCTGTCAGCCTATTTGTCATCGAAACAATATACTTTACACACACACACACACACACACACAAAATGGTCAGCGTTGTGATCTAAATGTGGCTCCGGCACATGCTGTAGTCCTTAGGTCAGCACCATCAACTCAATCTACAGCTATAACACCAGCTGGACCCAAAAGACAACTCTGCGGTTGGACAACTGCAGATCTTTGAAGCGCGTAAGCCACGTCACTGCGTGGCTCGCCTGAGAACTTTCCGGGAATGAGGGGAGACGAAGAGGAGCAGCCAGAAGAAGAGGAGCAGGCCGGTAGGGTTAGAGGTGGATCAGTTCACAACGGAAACCTTGTGGCTCACAATCAAATAAACAACTATAGACTCCTCCCAGTTGTTTCTTGCTGTCTTCCCAAACAGTTACCCAGTCCTCTTATCTATCTACTATATCGATCTATCTATCTGTATATATTTGTCTAGATCTGTCTACATACCTACCTGCACCAACCCATCCAAGGCTCAAATGTAGGCAGTTTTCCTTAAAATCTTAACTGTTTGTTGACCTCAAAATTCTAAAATCTAGTGAAGAGAGTGGCCTTGAAATTATGGGTTTTCCCAACTTTTTCATTTTTACATCACTATTTACATTTGTACATTTTGCTCATGCACAACTGCACACTTTCTCAGATTTGCACTGTTCCGTTTTATTTTAAATTGTATATTTTATATTGTTGCTGCATTTTTCTGTTCTGCTTGTATATTGGATGTTTTTTATTTCTTGGCAATTATTCTGTGGAAAACATCTATCTATCTATCTATCTATCTATCTATCTATCTATCTATCTATCTATCTATCTATCTATCTATCTATCTATCCTGTGTCTGCAGATGCAAGTAAAAAGTGGCTCACAGGAAAAACCCAGACAGTCCACTGATTACTGACAGTGAGCTTATAGCATCCAGATTGATGTGAAACGTCACTGACACTCAATTACACAGGTGTTCATATGACCACACAAAACCATTCAGAATGTGAACCCATGTTGAACACGTAGGGCAAACGACTTTTTAAGCACATGGGCCTCATGTGCGGGAATGGATGATTATTTTGATTACTCTCACACAGACACACACACACACACACACACACACACACACACACACACACACACACACTCATACACAACCAGAGTTTCAAGTTTAACCACAATCTGCAGCACACACAATCAAGAGCTAGCATTAGGATATCAGATACAGCAGCAGAATAACTGCAGGTTGCCTGACTGACGCAAATCTCAGACTGAAAGTTTTCCTCTCGCCAATCACCTGCCCACGTCACTGTTACAAGAGCCAAGTACGGTGAAGCAACGAGAGTAAACCATGTGCTAATGACAAAGCGCTAGGCTAAACTATAGCTCCAGCTTCACCACCGCAAAACCCACCAGAACCCAAAGAAAGATTAATAAATACCAGGAAAGAGCAGCACTGGGAACAGACGGAAAGTATTGACTGTGTACAGTGCTCAAATGTAATGTAATGGCAGAAGGAGAAATAAACAGAGAATGCAGTTTAGAATGTGTGGTGGGTTAGTCTTCTGATATTTCCAAGGGTGAGGTTGGTGTATTCAATATTTTTCTTATCGTCAGAAAATCCCATGAAAAGACCCAAAACCAATCTCTCAACATGTACTGACGCCTCTCTACCCTGTCGCTCAAAGCCCATTTGTATATACTGAAGTCTAGGATGGCAGCACTGTGAAGCTGTATAGTGTACAGCTAAGGCTAAGCCTTTTGCTTTGCACATAAGGGCATTTGGTCATAAAACCAAGTTACAGTAATTTAAAGCTCCCATATTATACACTTTTCGGTTCTATTATACACCATATTATATGGTCTTAGTGGTCCCTAATACGTTTTTCTTTAATTGTTTGCTGAAAAAAACTTTCAGATAATTTATTGTACTGATGTTCAGCTAATCTCACAATGGCCTATTTTTTAAAAAGAGCTGCAGCTCCCCTCGTAAATATATAATCTTTGAGCTCCCCCCGCCCCCTGTCCGGAAGCGAAGCCAGATACGCCTCGCCCTCCGTCTCTATAGGCACACCGTGGACCCATGGATATGTTAGAACACATTTAAAAAGTGCATTTAGCATAATATGTGACCTTTAAACTTTGACCTCATGATAACGCTCGATGGGGTTTCAATTGTATCCAATATATTTTGATATTTCAGTTTGGACCAAAGTGGTGGACCAATCATCTCAAGGTGCTTTCAAACTGTCAAGGATCTGTACTGGTTCGAGATCTCAAACTTAACTTTGAAGCAGCCGGTGTGTTCAGGTCTATAATAGAATTGGTGCAGTACCTGAAAAATTTGTTTCTCTGCTCAAACCAAATAATTGTTATTTTTTCTTACGAACCATGCCATCATGAATGTCTAAGCTGTGAAGATGAGAAGAAGAAGAAGGCAGCTACTATGTCCAAGGCAGCGGAAAAGGAAAACACGTTTCAATGGTCTGCCAATCAACCAACTTCCAGGAGAAGTTAAACTGCAAAACTTAGAACAGTGTATGGTTCAAGGACTATCTTAAGCTATGGATGAATAGACATTTAGTGCTCGTTTACAGCACCGGGACAGTATATATACAAACAGTATATTTCAAGATTATTTGTTGGCATTTTTTCTTTATTAGACAGATTTACAGAGACAGAGTTTAAATGGGTCGAACCCGGGTCTGCTGCGAGGCCTGAGCTCTTCCCAACAATATATACAATTTCGGATTGACTTAAAACATGCATTCATTGGTATGTAAGAACATGTCACTCAGTACGATGGTGTGGCCCATTAATGTTTTCTTTATGTATTTGGTCAACAATGGAGCTTTGTGCCACTGACGAATGAGCCACATCAGGCCTTGAATTCACAGTCATTCATGTTTAGCGGGATCAATACATTATTGGGTTTGGTCTTGTCTTTCAATTTGATGACATGACAATGAGAAAACAGCTGCTGGTCACTTTAGTATCTCTTAAAAAGGCAATACAAGTCTGGTGTAGTCTGACAGTGATCCAACTTTTGAGTCATCCCGTGGCTGGAATAATATTTAATCCTTTCAAAGGTAAATATTTATCATCCAGCTTTGGGGTTGGCACAAAGATCCCTCCAAGTGGGATAGGTCATCTGTCTGGAGACTCATTCATCACGCCGACATGTACGCACAAGCATGCACATTTACTGACTTTCTTGCTCGGAAACAACCTTCCCAACAAGGCTAAAAACTATCTTTAGTGTTCCCATCTCTGAACCGCAGTTAAATCATCTCGCATGACCTTTGACCCACTAGAAGTCTTTTTTTGTGACCCACCAAACTAAGGCCAGTTGAAGTAAGAAGGAGGACCCATCTCACGGAGCATTTCACTGAAGGTGCTGACCCAGCAGTCGAAGCGTTTCTCATTTTATTGGTTTGACCAGTTTGCACCCAGATCTGGAGAAGTCTGTGAAGTCTCTCTGTCCTCCTCCTCCTCCTCCTCTTGAACTAAACAAACAAATTAAAAAAACCTGGCTGCCCAGCATGGGAGCTGACAGGGCTAATATATGGGGCTGTGTGAGGTGAGGTGGATGATGCTCGGCTGCATTTTGTTGCAGTGGGACGCAAAGCGTGTTTGAAGTGTGTGTGTTAGCCGGGTCTGTTAAAATACTGCTCACATCCTGGGCCTCCTTCAAATACACACACTTGCATCGACTACACGCTGTTATGTAATATGCCTTCACCTCACTTAGACAGAAAGTGGCGGCACAGTAGGGCACACTGTGGTTATTTGCCTCCACTTTCAAGTATCCATAATGACAAACATGTAAAGATAAAAAAAAAAACACTATTGCACAATCTTTTGGAGAGCTCGGCGATCCACCATATTAGCTTAAATATATGGACAGCTATTTGATTGATTGCGGTTTAGTACAAACATTCATGGTCTCCAGAGGATGTATCCTACTGACTTTGGTGACCCACAGTCTGTTCCCATAGCACCACAATGAGGTTCACTCAAGGTGTTTATGTAAATGGCTCAGCATCTGTTGAGAGGGATTGCCTTGCCATGAGATTTATGAAATCATGTTCCCATAGGATTAATTGCGCTAACTTGCTAGGTTGAAACATTGATGCTACGAGGAGACACAAATCTGTTGTAGCATTAGCAAATCAGTAAAATCAAAAGCTTCAAGAAAACATTCCACCTATAAGAGCTCAGAAATAGACTGATATGGTTTTTGCCAAAGTAGCTAATTAAAGGTGAAGTAAGCGATTTATTTATGTTAATATAAGTATTAAATCGCTCTTTATTCATACAGTGATCACTTACATATTGTTTCTCCCATCTCTCTCACTCTCTCATCAATCCAAATAAACTTTTCGGGGATCCCGAAATTAATATCCAATCACAAGAGAGAACGCTACAAACCGACACCTGTCTCACTCATGGTCTCACTGCCAATACACGCTAGAGCACAGATGGGTGAATGTTTATGTGCCTACAATGGCGGAGCAGGTAAAAATCCTTCCCAATGTCTGTTTTGATGGTTTTTATCATGTTTTATCACACTTACTTATCTGAGATGATGCTAGATAACTCACTGTTTGAAGACCGCAGTGCATTAATGGGGGACGAGGGAGGGAACTGCTAACTGCAGTCACTGACAGGAAGTTAGCTAAACTGACCATTCCGCTTACTGAACCTTTAATTGCACTGTTTTTGTGTGTAATGCTAGGATCATGCCGCTAGGTATCGTTTATAATTAATTTGCATTTTTCAAAACAGACTTACTAGAACTAGATAGAACTCGCTGTGGTTGGGGCTTGCTTACAAGCAAATTGAGAGTGTTCTTTACAGCCGTTGGCCATTCTGTGCTACTGTAGAAACATTGTGATGCAACATGGCTGCCTCCGCTCATAAGAAGAAATAAAAGGCTGAAAATACATTAATTAAAACATACTTGTGATTATTATGTTCCATTTCTACCAAATCTTTTCTGAAAATGCCAACAAAAATTCTACAAACAGTACCTTTAAAGACCCAATATTACTGTCAAAAAAAGATAATGGGGCTTGATTTATCAAGAATATTTCACACACTTCACCATTACCCTACAGCAAAGATACATCATCCACCTCTCCCTTATCCCGTGGTACAAATCAAGGTTTCCCGTTAACCCCTTTGTTAGGGTTTTTCCTGCAAATTTTCACCACCTCTGCATTCCACCCTAAATCTGATGGATGGCGTCATGGAAAAATAACACCCATCAGATATCTGTTGGGTGTTTGAGGCCATCGAAAAAAATTTATTTTCTCATGACATCACCCATCAAATTTTCACCCATCAGATTTTGGTTTGGTGTTTGACGTCGTAGAGAAAATATAATTTTTTCATTACGACACCCTTAAGATTTCGAAAAATAATATTATGTTTCCATGACCTGTCAGATTTCAGTAAGGATGCCCTTTGCTTTGTGCTCCAGCGGTTAAGTCATTGGCCATCGTAACAAGAGCATACACATGCGTCTTTCCTTATATGCAGATGATATAATATTCTCAATTTATCATCAACCGCTTATCTGGGGTTGGGTCGCAACAGTTCTTAATATTATTTTGTCTTTGTCCCTGTCAGCTCTAAAGGAGTTCCGACATACCTATAATTTAGATAATAAGATAAGTAGATAATCAAAAAGGATGAGCAGTTATATAACTTTCCTTCTCAATTAGAAAACCAACTACACAACCTTTAAATAACTTTTCATTTCTCAGAACATTTGAACATTTAGGAAATTACAAACGAGGGGGTATTGAAAGGAAAGTCATCCAGAATCCAGAATAAAACTAAAATCACAATATATTATAAATGATCAACAAGGAGGTTTGAAGCCTTCAAAATTCAAGGAGCTGGCCAGTAACTGCCCCTGCTCTTAGTGCGCTTTTGTACATCTTTATTCAAACCAGTTTATATAATCGGTCTGCTAATGGGAATTGCACACATGCCCTAAGGTCAAACAAGGTTCATTTGAGCGGCACAGGTGTACCTCTGGTTTGACCTTAGAGCATAAATTAAGCACTTTTAATTTTTGGCCATAAGGGCACCCTAGTGCCACATGAAGGGGCACCCTGATGGTACCATTCCATGCTTAATATTTCCCGAAGGTCATTTCAGAGGTTCATTTGTGCAGCTGTATGTATGTGTTACCAGCCAAAATTAACATTCAGCCAAATGTCTGGGGGTTGTCAGCACACACTGGCCTCCCAAGCCCAGTTTGGCCCCATGTTTTTTCACAGAGTATGTGCCCCTGCCCCTTAGACAGTCTGTGCACACCACCGGGATTCGGACATCTGTTTCACAGACTGTGAATGAGAGTCGGGTTGAAAAAGGCCCAATCCTTCTTGTACAACGGCCGTCAGAAGTTTTGCAGTTGGACATCATTTTTCCAATCTAAACAACTATTAGACTCACACGAACAGTAAATCACGGCAATGTGCAGTTTGAAACAAGGGAGCCCACAAGACATCTGTAGTCATCTCATCTCTGCTTGAGGCTACATCAGCAGCAACAAGGATGGCACGCCAGAACCTCTGCCCAGTGCTCCAGTTGCATTGTGGGTGTTGAAGGCGCTAGCTTTTGACAAGAGGTCTGTTTGGGGAGAAAAATCTCTTTCTGTTGTGTTGTGATCCTTTTTCTGAAACACACTATTTGTTCAAGCGACTGACAAAGCAAAAAGTTGCTTTGTACCATATATCTAGGGCTGAAAAACAAAGCTGCTTATGAAAACTAAACATCTTGTAGTCCATAACCACAATGGACCATCTCTAACTCTCCATGACTACATTGCAGCCTTACTCGTGAGGGTGCAAGCCTCCTAAAGGTGCCTCAAGTGAGAGGACGACAGCTTTCAGTTCCTTCACTCCACTTAAGAGTGCAGGCTCCTGGTTATGGGCATGTGGTAGCAATTTTGGGGCTGATAATACCCCTCCCTCCTGTGCCCTTTGCGTCTACACTGAAGCCCCCTTTCCCGTACACCCAACCTGGCCTGCCCACTCGTAAAAGCTGGGCCTATTCTGGCACTTGCATAACCCCTCGTTGACATAAAAAAGGGCTGACAAACTGGTAGTTAACTCTTTTGTTTATGGCTGAAACTCTGTAAATACAATTCTAAGTCCTGAAGCTGCTGAGTGTAATCAGAGGGACAACTGGTATTAATTGTTACCAACTTACTGACCACTATAATCAAGCAGAGAAAAAAAACAGGATTCTAGGGACCAGGATAGAAAAAGTGTTTATTTTGGAAAGGTAAAAACGAGAAGAAATCTTTCATTTTTAAGATTTTATTAAAATACGTTGTGGAGTTTACCATCGGAAGTTACCATCACAAACATGATTGTTTCTAATAAAAAAGTAAACAAAACAAAAATAAAGCTTAAGAGCCTAGTTACAGGAGATATTTTTTTTTGTTGGTTTTTTTTGTTGGTTTTTGCAGTCTGGTGAAAGAAAAAAAAATCAATTCACAATGAGAGTGAGTGGAAAAAAAAAAAAAAACAAAAAAACACGTTTACATGTTGTAAAAATACATTTCCCAATTTTTAACATTACACACAGTCACTTTCAAAACATTCATTCATTCCTTGTTAGATGGTTAGATGTCAGTGCCAAAAGAAAGCAAATACAGAAAAAATAAATTGTTCAGACCTGTGCACAAAAGGGAGGACGACGGGAGAGCGTTTTTTACAACAAAAAAAAAAAGGGCAGAAAAAACCTGGGACAAGGGACACGAGACAGAGGGCGACTGCTGGAGGATATGTGTGCATTTGAACCCTGAGAGAGAGAAAGAGAGAAGTGACCGACTCTTAATTTTCTGCTTTTTTGTTTGTTTTTTTGACAGACCACACCAGTGTCCGCGCTATGCCCTCCCCCTCTCAAAGCCCCACTGGGGTTCTGGCAGCATTGTGAAAGACGCTGTTAGAATGGAGGTGGAGGGGGTGGGGAAGCTTCTCACACCCAAGAGTGAAATATCAGCTGTGGCTTTGTGAGGATACACACTGTGCTTATCTGTTAGCCTATACGCACACACTGCCAGGCAGACTTAATGCACAGTAGGAATTCACACTAGATATGTGTGTTTTAGCCAAAACGAACCAGTCTACACATGGCTAAATGGCATTCATCACTGAAAAAATAAAAAAATGCAACATGCTGCAGATTTAGGGCTGTCAGGGTGTGAGGAGCTTTTATCACAGAGCGGCGTTGGTTGTGGCCCAATTTTTTAAAAGTTTTTTGTTTTCGAATGGGTGTGTCTCCTGACTTCACCTGCTGTGGTCAACTGTATTAAGGCAGTGAGTGGTTTCCATGGCGACTTTCTACAACAGCTACTTTTACAGGGAGAGAATAAGTAAGGCCCAGAGGATATCAGCTGGAAAGGACAGTTGGGGATTTAAAAAGAAAAAAAAAAACATCACCAGGAGAGGGATCTCGTTTTCTCTGAAATGTTTCAGTACAACATGTAGAACACAGACAGCATATCCATAAAAAAATGTAATCCTACAATAAAACAGAATGGTTTTCATAACAGTGCACTGCTGAACTGAAAAAAATATATAATCATCATCAACAGCAAAACATTTTTAAGATTACTATTATGCTCATAATCTGAACTATTGGGGTTATTTTTAAAAAATATATACTCATCACATGACAAGAGGAGCCTAGCATCTCAGGACACAGACATGCTCCGTGTCTCTCATAGACTCTGAGGGGGAAAACTGTACATCACTGGAAACTGACCACGACAAAAATGGCAACTCGGGTTTGAAAACACTTTTGAGGGAGGGGGGGGGGAAAGGCCGGGGGGCATAGGGACACAGCAAGATGACAAATTTTAAGCCAATGGTATTTCCCCTAAAAAATTACCTCACATGCAGTATAGAGCAGCCGCACAATGGACAATTTGTAAAAAAAAAAAAAAAAACGCATTTACTACTACTGTTCTTATTAAAGAAAATTAGCAGACCACAACGACCACCTTTTGTTTTATCATTAGCCAGTACGATGGAGGTCAATAGACATGAACTACAGTCTGAAGTCTACGAATGGGAACACGTTGTGCTGAATTTGTCACTGAGGAAATTAAAAAAGGTAAAAGGCAAAGAGATACGCATTGGTTTTGAAGCCTGAGAATTCAATGACCTATAGCAAACCTAAAAAGAGTTTGTCAATTTATTTCATGGGGCAATGTTATTTTTTCTCTTTTTTTATTGTATCATTACTGTTACAATTTCACAACCCTTCTGGTAAAGAATAGTAAAGAAGTCATCTAGAAAATCTGTACAAAAAAATAAAAGGGTATGCACGGTACATTCAATATCTGTTACTGAGGTACTAGAAAGGTGTTCCCTTGACACCAGGGCGACAGCGTTTAATGAGTTACTCCTAAGGGACTATTCCTTTGGAAAGACAGTAGCTTGTAATCGTAACAGGGTGAGGAAACATACAAACGTACACAAACCAACCCACACACAGGCATGTACATACACACACACACACCACGCACACACACACCACTGTCATTAACAAAGCCAGCATGCAAGAACACTGTCCCCTTTGCTCCTAAGGGGAATCTAAACTCTACTGTCCCCTCACGCTTAAAGGAATTGGTGGAAGCATACTGGTTCATGACGTGTAAGGTGGGCCATGACAGTGGGAGAGGAGTGGAGGGAGGGTGGTGGTGGGGTGCAGTGAGATCTTATCAAACAATAAGGCGGTAGTCGACCCCAGGTTACCCAATCCCGTGTTGTGAATGTCGGCAGTGTGCGATCGTGTTCTTCATCATTACAGCTAACCTGTCTGTAACTGTCCATCTGTTCCACCTCTGGTCAGCGCCGAGTGGTCAGACGATGCCCTCTGCTGGCCAGGATGCTGCAAAGTGGTTGCTGCGTTTGGATTCTGTGTGGGCACTGTGTGTATAAGACTACACACACAGTGACAGCACTCATGCTGCCGCTGTGAGATGGAAATACATGCCTAGGTAAGATGATCTAAGCTATTATCCCACAAAACAACTCATTGGGAACAATTCATACAGGGATATAAAGGGATGTAAATATAGGGACGACTGTCTTCAAACTAAACTGTCACAGCAGTAAACATGACAAAGGATCTTGGGTATCTAAAGTGTACGCTGAGCAGATAAAATATACTTTGACAGTCAGAGAGCTCCATATTGACAGCATGGTGGATCCCTCTGTTGAGCAAGCTGAGGACAGTGCCAGGGACAGCCAAGGGCCAAACTGGGTTGAAGGGCTAACTAGATGCCAGGGGGGGATGTACTGTTTGTGACTGTGTGGTTTACTTTAGTACACATTTTCCCCCCATCACAAGATAGACAAAGGGATGAGAAAAAAAGAAAAGAAAAAGAGAGCAGTAACATGAGCCATTAATGTACAAAGGGAGGGATTCTGCCCTTCTGCCTCTGTGCCTCTACCGGTCAGTTAGAGGAGCACTGCAGGAGGCAGCAGACTGGAAAGCCTCACGTCAGAAATGCAATTTTTTTTCTTGTTATACAAAATAAACGTTAACACCTAGAACACAACAGATCAACTTTCAACTTTCCATTAAAAAAGCCAAATAAAGGGTATAAACCAATCCAATCGTTGAATCCTTGAGAACAGTTATTGCTGACGTTGTTGGGGAGTGACAGGGAGATTGTGGGTAAGTGGGTGAGATGAGGAAGTAGATGGATGGGATGTGTGTGTTCTTGAGGGAAGGGTAATGGATGGGATGGGGCTAACTGTGGATAAGTCACTGCTGGGCTGGTTGTGTGATCTGAGGAACAAGACTGTGTGGATCCACGTCAGGTCAAACTGGCGCTGCCAATGTACTGAAGGGGTGAGGCTGTGTCTGATGCTGGGAGGTTGGGGGTAAGGAGTTGGTTTCCAGAGGTGACGGAATGTGCTGGCGGCGGTGGGGGGTGGGGGGGGGGGGGGCTATTGGTCGGAGGGGATGTCTCTGTCGGCTTCGGCCTTAGCAGGTTGCCCCGGGGAGGGGGCGTGAGGCGGGTGGGAGACAGGGGCGATGGCGTGCGCCAAGCTTCCTGTAACCAGGCTTTCAACCCCTGCTCCGGCTCCGGGGAGACCCCCTGCTGCTGCGACATTGATCAGACCTGGAGGAAATCTAAAACACAGATGCAGGAAAAAAAAATAATAGTAAAGTATGATTGCTGCTTTTGTAAGAAAAGTAAAAAGAAAATTTAAAAATGTAATAATGTTAACTAGGGGTGGGCGATATTGAGAAAAAAAATAACCTCTCAATATTTAGGGGGATTTTGCCAACAACAGTTTGCATCACACAGATTTTTACATATAGGCCTACTTGTAAAGGTTTTTATTTTTACTAGTATTTTACTAGCTCGCTTTGTTAATGGTACGGTATATTAGATGTTAATGATAATATTAAGAAACACAATTTATTTATTTAAGAAAAACTGGTTTTGTCTATGAACTTAAAACTGTACTGTATTGATGCAACACATTGTGTTTAGTAACAATATGTATGTATGTATGTATGTATGTATGTATGTATGTATGTATGTATGTATGTATGTATGTTTATTATGTATGTATGTATGTATGTATGTATGTATGTATTTATTTATATTAATTAATAAATAGCTGCTCCACTTAAGAACAGACAGATCAGCTTAAGGTCAGATTGGTTAGGTTTCATTTTGGCTTCAGGTCGCATTTATGCACCACAAGACCATACGAGTGTCACAGAGCGGTGCAGACAGCTGCAGAGATTAAAGCCACTACGAGTAACATGGCACGTTGGCGTCCCCTTTGGACAAAAGCGGTAGTATTTTTACGACGCCCGCTGTCGCAAAGCTGTTTTCTAGCTCGTGCCAAGCGCGTGAGTGTGAACTGAGAAGGGAGCAATATAGTGCATGTCCGTGTGTTGAAAGTGCGAGGACTCTTTTCGGCTCCGTGAGAGTTGTTTTGACACTGCATGAACTAATGCCAGTCACTGCCACACGCACCTGATTGCAATGAGTTGATGCACCAGTGTCACCTCTCTCACGGAGCTGAAAGATTACGTGTCCGACTCCTCACAGAAAGCGAATGAACGATAGACGGCAGTTAGTATGGATCACGATGAGGTAATGTGTTTATGTTGTTGTAAATAATGACTATTTCAGATAATGGTTATCTGATGATGGTGAAGCAAAGCAAACTGTGTGTTAGTACCAACCGCTCATTCATTTAGGAGTAAACACTGCAGTCTAGTTTCGCTCTTGTGAAATTGTATACACGTTGCTTGGCAACGCCCTCGTCCCCCTAGCCTATATCACTCTCCTTTTTAGTTTTTCTTCATTGCATTTTCTTTATTTTTTTTGATGGTTCAGCCCCGTTATCAGTCATTATGACGACAAATAACTGTATCAAAAAAGGCTCCCGCTCCCCTTCCCTCACCTGGAGGGATAGGCTTCTCAATTCACGTTGCTGCGCCACACTGAAATCTGCGACCAATAAGGATATGTGACCATAGAGCTTGCACGAGCGAACCGAAAATCGGACTGGGTGTGCGACCAGACCAAAAGCAGTAATAAAAACTATTTAAAAACGTCTTTCTTTGCACTGTTGGTCTCGTTTGCTGTTAAAGGTAATTTATGATTATCAGAGGCTGTTTAAAAGATATTTAAAAGTTACTCGTAGCTGCTTTAACTTGAGTGTTTCTGTTGAAGACGTGCGGGTAACTTAAAAAGCAAAACTCTAAAATAAAGCTCTTCCTCTGCCTTTCCTGGTCAAATAAGAAACTACTGATGAACGTCCCTTCAAATCACCAATAGGTGTGTTTTGCAAAATGAGTGACACTCGATGTTGTCATTTCACATATCAATGAAACAACCATTTCTAATATTTTAAATGATATATGCACAGCATGTTCAGCTTCCTAATCCAGCCTGTTTTTTATTGCACTCGTCTCACCTGTAAGTGGCTCCATTAAGTTCTGGGTGAACAGTGGCTGCCTCCATGCTGGGCCACTGAGAGGCTGCCATCAGATACTCCTTATTAACACAGTTCTTTAGACTGTCAGGGATACGCCCTAGAGTGGGGAAAACAGAAAAAAAAAACCCACAAAATTACTCTTTCAGGGAGCTTTTTTGATGCTACAGACCATGTTATTTTTTGCACCCGATTGGTTTTAGGGCTGTACCCATATCAGAACTCTCAGACGCCATGCAGAACATTTTCAACTAGTATTGATAAATATTCCAAATTATTACAGATTGTTTTTTCACCCCTTGTATATTATTCTCACGTATGCTGCCCTGTTACACTGGAGTACAGAACGCCTACAGAGCGGCCACCAGACATCTAATTATCACAGCTTACAATTACATATGTCTCAGATTTCACCTGAACAGTTTGATCAGCATCTGTGATGTCAAAAACATATTTCGATACACCAAAAGAAATAAACAGTGGGCATTTTGGTCATAGTTTTCTATAAAAAAAAAAAAAAAAAAAAAAAAAAAAAAACTTCTGTGCCGAACTTGGCTGCTCAGTGGAAACACGGCATAATATCAGCCACGTGGCCACAGATGTTGTGCACCCTTCAGCAAATCAAAGTTCCAGTCTGCCCTGTATCTTATACATACTTACATTCATTTGAGTAAGACAATAGGATTGATGAAGTAAAACGTGTTGTACCTGTAATGGCACGACGAACCTCCCTGGCTGCCTCCTCGCGAGCCTCCACTGAGGCCTGCTCACTGTACCAGGATGTGTGCGGGGTACAGATCAGGTTGGGAGCGTCCTTAAGAGGACCTGTTGAAAAACTGAGGGAAAAAAAATGGTAAAAGGTTGTCACAGAAGAGTAATGCTCATGCACACATAGCTAATGGTGTTACTTGTGTATTATTATTACCTGAAAGGTTCTGTCTCATGGACGTCCAGCGCAGCCCCTCGTATCCGGCCCTCTTTCAGGGCCTGGGCCAATGCTTTCTCATCAACCAGACCGCCTCTTGATGTGTTCACCAGGAAGGCTCCCTGACGCATCTGTATCACAGAGTTTCAACAGTATAATTTAACTATGGGGAACAGACCATGTCAAATCCTGGCACAAATATTTTCAGTTTTTATTCTTCCAATGTATAACACAGACTCGTCCTGCAATATGGGAGCACTGTTTGTTTCAGGCCAAGTTGTCTAGACTTCCCAAACCATTTTTCTCAAACATTGTTGGCCAAATGTTTGAGTCAGGATTTTAAGCTGCATATAAAAAAAACAAGGCGGATTCTTGCTGGTAATGTAAGAACTCCTTTTACTGGCAGAATGTCCACCAATTGGTCTAATAGATTGTTAAGGGCTCTGCATTTTAGACTTGACAGGCTGCAGAGCTAATTTTCCCATTCCTTAAATTCATTACACTGTTAAGCAACAGGGTGGGTGTTCCTATCAGAACAAGGCCATTGTGCTAAAGAAGCCATTTATTTAGCTGACGCAGGCTAAATGAATACAGAATCTATATTACTTCCTGTATGTAGTACACAGCAAATGCTTTCATTATCCTCACATACATTATGAGGAAGAGGGAGAAAGGTAAGAGTTCAAAAAATGTCATAAAGTGTGGATAGATTTGAGCAATCTGAACTCCAAACAATTGATGTAAGATATATTTCAGATAAATCATTGTCATTCTAAACTATATACAGGGTTCAACATAACTTTTTTTTCCTACTTGCCCGGCGGGCCAGTGGATCAAAGTTTTACTGGTCCCTTGTATTTTTTCACTGGGCCTGGCAGTAAAAAATGTATTAACTTTTTTAGTGTGTGATTTTCACACACACACACACACACACACACACACACAGCTACATTGACCTGACAGATCAGAAATCAATCTAACCAACGCAGAACAGAAAACGAATAATAACTGACAATAAATATAATACCATAACAAGCATTATTTAATTGCTCTATTCTGCTGGTACTAGTAGCCTACTGGCACTACCCTCGCTATTACTAATACTACTTGCAGATGGTTCAATAGAAATCTCTCTCTCTCTCTCTCTCTCAACAAAGCGTGTTGGCAGTGTGTGCATCCCGTTCTTCTTCATGAGCGCGATCATGTGCTCGTACAGAGTGAACGGCAGCTCAGTTTTGGCTATCTGGTAAGCCGTGTTTATGAGCTTCTCTAACCTGCCGATGTTTTCACTTGTTGCTCGTCTCGCCCACATATTTAGTGGGCCGGAAGAAGGGTTGTCAGCAACCCGCTTAGCGATTAGACAGTTTATGTGGCTCCTGCTTTTATCGTGCGCTTCTATGGTCTGCTTTCTGTAGTTCTCATTCCCTTTAAAAAACACACCCCCCCCCGATCCGCTTTCGCAGGGAACTGTCTGCAAACTTGGCAAAACATGCCGTGGTCGCCATTTGCAAGCCAAGGAAAAGCAGTCTTCCAGGACGGTAAAAATGAACGCTTTCTTTTTGTTTCCTCGTAAGAAGACATTTTAAAAATCCGACAGTTTGAAAAAGCCGGTAAGGCGGGGTTATAGCGTCTCTCGCGTGTATTTTAGCGAATCATGATGTTGTCAACAAAAAATACACAAACTGGGATTGGCCAGTCAACTTGCCCTGTATATGATTTTACTGGACCCGGGCCATCGGGCTATACGTTATGTCGAACCCTGTATATATATTTTTTTTTTATTAAGAACATGCAAACAGGATATTAACAGTATTTTGTTACCGTACCTTTCGGACTATAAGCCGCGACTTTTTCCCAATTTTTCGACCCTGTTATTACACAGTAGGGCTGGGCGATATGACGATATCATATCGTGGACGATATGAAAGTGTCTACCGGGAGAGATTTGGCCATACCGTTTATATCACAGAGAAAAAAAGTTCATGTGGCGGGAGCATAGATGGAGTGGGAGGCATCTGTCCCTCCGAGTCCCTATAGTTACACCGCCGCGCCACACGGGGGCTCTGCAGCAGAGTTCTGGGCTGCAATACAGCTTCTCTACCCTCAACAGAAGAAGCCTCATCTGTCGCTCTAGCTCTAGCTCCGGTTGTCCATCACTACAGTTAACAAACCAACTCCGTGTCACGGTGGCAGAGCAGCTGGTTTTAACGGTCAAAAATTTCATCGGGCAAAGGAAACTTGCTTGCTGCTTCAGCGTGCTGTTGCCATGACGCAGAGTTGGCTTGTTTTAAGCCGCAAACTACATGGGTTAGCTCTCGTGAGCTAGCTGGCTAATAATGACATCTTTAGCCTACTCGGGGCTTCACCCCCGTGCTGTTATTGTTAGAGACAGCCAGCAAGGCTGGTTTTATGTAACTTTAAAACATGTCAAACTTGAAAATATTATTTGTGTTGAAGCTGGAGTTAAAGTATTACCAGACATTTGCTCATAAGTTAATTTTGACAGCTTGTTTAAATGAAGATGAGCAAATACTGCAGATAAATTTAAGTCTTTCATTATTTTGATATAGGCTACTATCAATTGGAAAATGTAGGCTCTTTGGTTGATGCTGTCATTTTTATTTTGCGCTGACTGACTAAAGCCAGACTGGTGTGGTATTTTGCACCAGTTTTTCTTTTGTATGGAAATTTAAGTTCCAAGCAACAGAGGAAAATAATCTAATGTGATTAAAATTCAGTACGGTTATTGTAATCTGTTGGATTTTAAGGAAAAATACTATATCGTGATATATATCCATATCGTGATATAAAATTACCTATATCGTGATATAAGATTTGGTCCATATCGCCCAACCCTATTACACAGCACAGTATATGTTCTGTAGCTACTAGCCTTATTAACTACCTTATTAACCTTGCAAGAAGCTGGACTAGAGTGAATATTGGACAGACTTTATAAGTCCACCTGTGGGACAGCGCTTCACCAAACAGCGGGCTGCAACACCAACCTACAGTCTATTGTGCGACGGAGAGCTAGTTATCATTAGCATCAGCGTTAGCCGACATCACGGCAACAGCTGAATAATGTAACACATTACACAAGTTACACTACATGAAAACAACGGGCTGTAGACGCTAGAGTTATAATTTCGTGTAGGAAACATTGTTGAGACTGGAATTTCGTACCACAGCGGCCGTTCCATAATACAACACTCCCTTTAGCAATGGCTGAATATAAGACCTCCCTGTGCTGTGTATCTGCGGGAGCGAGTGGCATTAATAACTTCAAAACAGTAAAGGTTTAACATAATTACGTGCTTTTAGATGCTTTAATCATATGCCGAATTTATAAACGGACCATATTATTAACAATAAATTAAGTTATGTACATGTCAGAGTTACGTACATGGATACATTCATAAGTAAACATTTAATAGACAGATTTGTGAAAGGGGTTTGGCGGTGTGTGTTACATTGGCGATCCTGCAGCCAGGCTCTACTTTTGACGGCAGTAGTTTGGTCTTTAGATGTCGCCAAACCAAAATTCCTCCCTCGTTCTGCTTTAATTTCAACCGTGTTGTTTCCGTTTGCCTTGGAAATTGAATTTCACCAAAATAATGGCGAATTCCGTGACATTCCGTGTTAACAAGCAGATTCCGTTTTTATTGCCCGATTCCGTGATTCCGTCCGTGTTTTTTTCGTTATCGCGGAAATCATAGGGCCCTACTTTAGGCCGGCCGGCGGGCTGCCCCTATTTTAAAATGTTATATACGTGTACAAAACGGCACAAAACTGATAAAATAAAGTTTAACAAAATTAAATATTTTGATGCAAGTGCAATAAACTGAGTGTTGTGTCAAAAAGCAACTGCAAATAACTGCCACCTCCGTGCCACCGCAGCGCAGCCTGTGTTCTCCACAGCACCGTGGAGCTGAACATGGTCTCTCCTTTCTCCAGAACATTGTCAGGAATATAAGTGTCCAATTATTTCAAAGCAGATGATAAAATTACGTTTATAAAAAGGGGAGATGACACCTGTTACTCTCAGTTAGTAATGAGTAGCCTAGACTCCAGGTGAGCATGCAAGGTGCTCTCCGCTTGGAAAGAAAAGTAAAGAAGAAGCAAGGCTTACTTCAGGCACATTCGCTCCGAGTCAACAACAGTTAAGAAGCCTTCAATAGGGAATATGGGGATAAGATTCAAAAACCAACCGGTGTAACGTTCCGTTAATGAGGAATTAGTCGCGGTAATTATTCACGGACACGGAGTGAGCATTACGCGGTTGGATATACAACTATCTGCTTTGGTGAGTTATTTATATGTATTTAAATTGTAGGACAATCATTTAATATTATTTGCTGCCCTTCTTATTTTAAATGGTGACTTAGGCTATTCTTTTGTTACAACTACAGCCCATGCTTTTTTTCTCCCCAACGCAGACCTACTCGATCAGATTAAATTGTGGCCCGTCTATTAAAGTACTTTCAGTGAAGAAAATGTGTTTTAAACTTGTGGGAATAAATCCTTAATATCATATAGCATCTGTGACTGTTTGACAATAAGCATTGAGCGCTTTATTGCGGTGAACCGTTGTTCTGCAGACAGATGCGTTGCGTTCTAAAAATAGAAAAAAGTTTAACGAGGAATCGATTGATCCTCGAGGAATGCAAGCGATCACACGAGTAGTGAAAACACTCGTGCCCATCCCTAGTAGCTATTGCACTAAATGGTAACACTTGAATACGTTATGCAAATATGCAACTTGTTTGTTGAAATGTTAATAAATGGGAGATTCCTCAAGCAGCCATCTCTTTCCCGACAATCCCCTCTGTGCACGAATTCTTACATATGGTAATTAAACATTATAACACCTGCGGCTTATAGTCCAGTGCGGCTTATAGTGCGGAAAATACGGTAGTTATGAATTTCCCAGCATGTGGAAAAGTAGCTTAGTACAACTAATTATTAAAAGTGTCAGAATGCGTGTGTGTGTGTGTGTGTGTGTGTGTGTGTGTGTGTGTGTGTGTGTGTGTGTGTGTGTGTGTGTGTGTGTGTGTGTGTGTGTGTGTGTGTGTGTGAGATATAAAAAAGGTGATGGAGCACAGAGCAAAGCAAAAAGGTTCTCTTGACTACCGTGGAAAGGCACAGCAACTTTATTTTATCACTCAGGAACCTGGTGTGATAACTCTCATTCATCAGCCCTGTGTTACTGCTCTTTTAAGGTTCACTGGCTTTACACAAACTCAAAATAACACAAAGCAGAACAAGCAGTGATAAGCAAACAGTATAGCACTAAAGTGTAACAAGAAACTTTTTCAAAGACACACTTAAAAAAAACTCTCTCTGTCCAGACAAAAATCTGTGTGTAAATCCATCCCGTACGTGTATCCAATGACGGGGCCATTATCTTAGTAGTACTAATGGTTATTAGCGTGAGTGAATTTCTGTCATTTTCAAGAATGGGCAATGTCCATAATGTATTTATTTGGTTAACTTTTGAGATTTTCTTTTTCATGTGATGTAAAACTGTTCATAATCAATGGCTGGCAGTTGCAAAACTGTCATCTGGAATGTATTTTGTTTTAAATGCTATCTCTTAACTTTTGTTCAGTTAGTTTTTATGTTTTCTAATGTGCACAAACTTAATAAACAGTTTGATAATCATCTATAAGAATGTTAATGCCACTACGAGTAACATTTAACTATCTTTAAAACAGCCTCAAGTTTCCTCTGTCATAAATTACCTCTAACAGCAAACAAGACCATCAGTGCAAAGTAGGGGTGTAACGGTACACTAAAGTCACGGTTCGGTACGTACCTCGGTTTTGGAGTCACGGTACGGTATAGTACGGTACGCTTCATAGTTAACGGAGAATGAACAGCTTTAGCTGTCAGTAACTAGCTGACAGTATGTACCATACAAATAAAATACTTATTAAATACTAGTGTAGGTGCAGCATAAACTAAAATTGCAATGAAAAAATATAGTGTTAATGCTCAGCAGGCTCTGTAAGCTGGTGTAAACAAAGGTAATGTCATCTTTAAGGGTCTTTTTGACTTTAAAAAAATAAAGTATTGCTGCAGCTCTCTTAAACTCTAAAGTGCTCTTATAAATATAACAATTATCAAATAAAAGTGCTCCTGCTGCATTAATTGAATGACAGCTTGTTTATATTCAGTATAAAAAAGAAAATAGTGTCTGGGTTTTGCCCAGCTCGTTTTTCTTCACAGTAATGGTGATAGTATGCGCATGCATGTTCGATGTGTTGCCTCCTACATAAGCGATCGCGGTGAAACAATAACCTGTGTGCCGACATTGTTCCACACGTTTATCACTGTTTTCATAATTCTACTGAAAGCCGAAGTTATCCCTCAAACGGGATTTGAATGACGGGGACGCCTGCAAGCTCCGGTTTCCTGTTGTCTTTCGCCATGCAGTTCGCTCTCTGTTCGAAAACACTGTATAACATTTTTATTTGCACTACTCATAGACTGTAAAAGAGGGGGGGGAACGCTGCTACTACAACTGCTAATAGTGATGCAAACGGAACACTAGAGCAGAGAGGTGTGCATCTCTTGCTCTGGCTGCAGTTGGGAGGGACTGCTGCGTGAGGACTCGGCCGCCTGTCAGTGCTGTGGGACCGGGGGGAGTGGCCGTTGAGCACCCGCTGCTCGTTTAGAAGTGTTAAGAGCGATACATGCTTTAGCGACAGGGTATCTAAAAGTCACCAATAACACCAGAAAAAGTAGCTAGATTGGTCGCTGGTGGCTTTTTTTGAAAAAGAGTCGCCAGAGGGGTCTGAAAAGTTGTTGAATATAGCGGCTAAGTTGCTAACACTGCCTGACCCTCATGCTCACCATGGAGATAATATACTCTCAATCGCTGGCTGCTACTGCGCACGTGCGAGCCGAGCTGGCGGCTAAATGGTCCGGTGGGAACTCCGACTGCAAGTTTTAAGTTCCACACCGCAAAACAAGCCTGTACATTCGCCATATATTAACGCTATGTAGGCTACGCCACAAACAGACCGCGGTCCACCTCTGTAACACCAAATACGTGCCTGTACCATCACGGTATGGTACAAATACGTGTATCGTTACACCCCTAGTGCAAAGAAAGACGTTTTTATATAGTTTTTATTACTGCATTTGGTCTGGTCGCACACCCAGTCCGATCTTCGGTTTGCACATGCAGGCTCTATGGTCACATATTCGTATTGGTCGCAGATCTCAGTGTAGCGCAGCAATGCGATTTGAGAAGCCTATCCCTCCAGGGGCCTCATTTATAAAGCTTTGCGTGGGATTCACGTGGAAGCTAGCGTACAGAAGAAATGTAGGATGTACGTGCGAACAAAAATATTCTGATTTATAAAACAGTGCGCAGTCACGTCCTACGCCTGTTTCCCTTTATAAATCACAATCAACTCTAAATGTGGCGCAGCCTTTGCGGGCTTCACGTAACGCCCATATTTACCCATACATAGTCATTGACACGCCCAAATTAATATAATTTACTGAGTGCATGAAGGCGGTAGTGGCAATCGCAGACTGAAAGGGAAATGGAAAAATAGACTCCACACGGTGTGGATTACTGCGGTCACGCCGAAGTACCTGTTGGAGAAGTGGCGACCAGGGAAAATTTAGTTTGGTGGCACAGTGTGAGGGTAAAGGCGTCAGAGTGCAGCCTGTGGCGATCTCTGTGAACGCTGTGGTCGAAATAAAAAGAAGCGATCCGACATAAAAGTGGACGCAAAAAAGTGCATATCCTCACACAGCAGTGTTTGTGCCACGAGCGGGGGGACACTGAGACCCCCCATGAGATACAGATTCGGAGAATTCATCCCGGTGCCGTGACGGGCGGCGGAGGGTTAATAATAAACTTCACAGTCCCTTTCAAAACACAGTTACGACGTGCTTAAACACAAAGAAAAAAACAGATAAAACAGACTAAAAACCGAGAAAAATTAGCACAGTATTAGTGTATGAAACTGTGCACTCCTGTCTGCCTGACTGAGGCATCGAGAACAGCGTCAGTGTAAAAGTAATAGGTTGTATTCCACCTCAATATTATCAGAATGAATCAAATAACATGCAGAGCTTATTCAAACGTTTTTTTTTTTTTTTTTTTTTTTTTTAATTTGCACTCATATCTCCGTTTGTAGGCTATTTAAGATCCTAATTCGTTTTGTTTTTTGTTGGTATCACTCCATGAAAAATCCGTGGAGGCATTTTTTTATTAGTTGTAAGAATGGCTTCATCCGTTTTGCAAAAGAACTCCCTATATGATAGACCTACATGGCTTATAATAGGCCTATATCTGGATTCATTTTACACAAACACATTCGTTCTCGCACTTCATGCATGTGCCGACGGAGTCGCCGTTTCTCCTTTCTCCACTTTCTGTGCGTACGCATGGGTCAGAGTTTGCGTGGAGGACCGCACATCTTCCCGTCAAGTTTGCTTTTTATAAATCCCAATGTTTGCGTAGAGATAGGGGAGCGGAAGCCTTGTTTGAGACAGTTGTTTGTCTTCATAATGACTGATAACGGGGCTGAACCATCAAAGAAAGAAAAAAAATGCAATGAAGAAAAGCTAAAAGGGAGAGACGGGCGGGAGGGCGTTGCCAAGCAACGTGTACACAATTTCACAGGAGTGAACTAGACTGCAGTGTTTACTCCTAAATGAATGAGAGGTACTAAAACAAAGTTTACTTTGCTTCACCATCATCGGATGACTATTATTCATCTGAAATAGTCATTATTTACAACAACATAAACACATTACCTCATCGTGATCCATACTAACAGCCATCTCTCGCTTTCTGTGAGGACACGGAATCTTTCAGCTCTGTGAGAGTAGTTAGGTGACACTGCATCAACTCATTACAATCAGGTGTGTGTGGCACTGACTGGCATTAGTTGATGCAGTGTCACTAACCACTCTCACGGAGCCGAAAAGAGTCCGTGCCCTCACTTTCAACACACTGACATGCACTACATTGCGTCCTAATCATTTGATACTCGCACGGCCGGCACGCACTAGAAAACAGCTTTACGACAGCTGGTGTCATAAAAATACTATCGCTTTTGTCCAAAGGGGCCGCCAACTGACAAAGTTACTCGTAGTGGCTTTAAGGTTCGTAAAACGTTTTAACCTTGTAGTTTTTACTGTGCTTGTTTTTCTCAGTGTTTTACTTGCTAATAGACTTGTTATCTACAAGTCGAAATTAAAACTTCCATTTAAATATTTGGAAAATGAGTCACTACACATCCCTAGTTGGAAAAAAATACCAACTAATGAGAAGGAAAACGAGACCCAGGCTGCGATACAATCCCTCTACTTCTCTGCTATTTACCCTGCGTTCCGAATCGTATACTATTTAGCATGGTAGAAAAAAGATTTAGGATATCCCGATTCTTTAGGATGGCCGGATATCTACTACATCATATATAGATTTTAAGCGATTCTGACCCATAATCCAGTGCGAACCTGAAGTGACGTCACATCAACGGTGCCTCCATATGAAAACAAAAAAATTCTGTGCTGACTTTTTGTGTATGAAGATTACTCTTATATAGTAAGTTTATAAAGTTATTCTTATGACTCACTAGGAATGCTGATGCTTCGGTGACTGCCTTTTTTTTCTCCAATCAGTTTCTGTTCCTATCGTTTCTTTACTTTTATTTCAGTTTAAGCTCCTTGTGTGGTGTTTAACCAACCTAAAAACTTGCGTAGGCCTACATGAAAACCACCCGCACACAGAACAGCATCTGCGAGCGGAAAAGCTTAATTTCTCACCGGGCTGCGAGTGACGAGGGCGAACCTGGCCCTCTCTAGGCGCACAGGATCTAGCAGCATTGTCATGAATGTATTAGGCACGTGCAGGCTGACGATGACGCAGCAGCCGCCTGCACGCATAGTGTAGAACTGCTCTACCGGTTACACGGTAGAGTCAAAATCCATACCAGGGCTGTACAGTGCGACAGTTTTGATCGCATTTGCTACTGAAGATCACGTGCGATGATGAATACGAATCCATTCGCACTCGTGCAACAGGTTGATAATGAGGAGAGGCTGTCTTTGAAACACAGAGGAGAGATGCACAACACTGCTTAGAGGGCTCTACATTAACACTGCAGGTAAATGAGTCTTAGGCAAGTTAGTTATTGAGTCCACCCTCCACTTTGGCTGGTGAAAGATGTGTGCTCGGGATCTGTGCTCGTGCAGCGAGTCTAGGTATAACAACTTCACGGCTTCAACGGCAATTACCGGAAGGAGACGGCACATTACCGCAGTTAAGTTAGCGCGTGTACAAATAGAACATTTCCTGTGCGTCTTCACATTAAAAGCCTGTTACTAGCCAAACGTGAGTTGACTTTTATTTTGAAGCCGGTAAGAACAGAAAGTTAGCGCTTTTTCTAGCTTGAAAGGCAACTCCTTCAGCTGCAGAGAACAGTCAACAGTAGCCTAGTCTATTTAAACAAAGTTTTAAATAAGCCACTGAAAAGCTACTACCAACACATTCACAACAACCTATTTAATTTATCCTAAATTGTACAAATATGCATACTTATTTATTTAATATGCTATGTTTAATGTTTTAAAGTTTGGTTTTAATTAACAGAAGGACATAATAATAATTCTGAATCAGCAAAAAATTGCAATTGGCAGGTTAGATTCTTTTTTCTAAATTGCAATCAGTGCACCCCTATTCATTTTTCTACAATTATTACTGCACACACTAGGATATCATTAATTGTGAATCTCAAATGAGACCAGGATGACATGCTCAAAGGTAATTAGAGCAAAATGCAAGGGTTAAGGTTATGCAAGTTTTCAATCATAGCCTACTTTGTGTGCTACCAAATTTATTTTTGTGCTACTGAATTTTTTTGCTCGCTAGCACCAGTGCTACCACCTAAAAAAATAAGCGTACAGCCCTGCATACCGTAGCACACATTCCTAGCGGTGTACTTCCTATACCGTACACCACTAGGCACAATGTTATGATGAAATAAATAAGTAAAGGTTTGTCCCAATTGTATGCATACTGAGTGCTTCATACTTTTTATGATCAGCTGTAGTATGTAGGATGGAAAAAAGAAAGAGTATGCGATGTGGAATTCAGGGAAACTTTTGTTTCGCTTTTGTTTTGCGACTGTGGCTCAGTCGGTAGAGCGGGTTGGCTGATGATCAAAGGGTTGGAGGTTCGATCCCCGCCCTGCCACTTATGTCATGGTTGTTGTGTCCTTGGGCAAGACACTTCACCCACCTTGCCTCGTGTGAATGTCGATAGTTAGCCTGCTATCTGTGTATGAATGGTAACGTGGGAATGGGAACAGGTCTCCCTTGAAAAAGAGTCTTCGGTCTCAATGGGATTTACCTGTATAAATAAAGGTTAAAAAAAAAAAAAAAAAAAAAATCAGGGGCATTCACACACCTGTTTGATGGTGAAGTCATTGATGAGGTGGTGGTTGTGCTCGTTGAGACTGCAGTGCAGAGAGACACAGTCAGAGTGGATGAGCAGGTCCTGGAGAGTGGCCATACGCTGCAGTCCCAGTGAGCGCTCCACTCCATCGGGCAGGTAGGGGTCATAAAAGATCACGCCGAAACCAAAGGCCTTGGCCCGCAGAGCCACCGCTTGGCCAACTCGCCCTGGAAGACAGAAATATGGGAGGGTTTTTAACAGCCACAATGGTGCCTTTTTGTTGGGCACTAAAAAAGGAATCTGCTAGCACAACATGCGTTTTTAAATAATAGGTCTAGAAAACAAATAGTCACTGACTTTTATGGTTTCATGTAATATCAATATCAATCTTATGATGCCCCCGAACACATCAGGTCATGTTCAGAGCAAATAATCACCAACTGTCTAGTCGTATCCAGTGGTTGTTCCAATTAAGAGAATGCAAACACAAGTTGACAGGAATCTTTATTTTCAACTAACCACCAATAAGAACAAATGTGAAACTTCACTGCATTATGACAATAGGTGTTAGTCTGTGGAATAAATTAAAACACTTTATCCAAACTGAAAAACTCTTCAGAAACTAAATATTGAATGATTATGAGCTGGAGCTGTGATTTTGTAATTTCTTGTTCGTGGACTGTTTGACAGTTTTCGATTATCACTTTGCATAATTTTGTTCTAATTTTGTCCAACGGGTTGAATTCTTAAAGCCGACCAAGGTAAACATAGTGGACAGTGATGGATGCAAATTGAATTTCTATAGTTTACTAATAATGTATCAACAAACAAAAAGAAGAGGGGTAGGACCAGAAAAGTTCTCAACTTCTTCCTTCCCCTTTTGAAGATGAAAAATATTATTTGAGTAACTAAAATATTGCTGGGGATCCCATTTGTTTTTTTTTATTGCTTTTAAGTTTTATTTTGTGTTGGTATTATTTTAAGATGATCAATAAAATGACTAAAAATCCAATTAATATGAAGACACCACTGTCCATTCTCTTCACTCACCTAGACCAATAATGCCCAGCGTCTCTCCCCGGATGCGTGCAGCACCGCCTGCTACCTCCCTGATCTGCTCCACACTAGAGGCCCGGGTTCCCTCCCTGAGGGCCTGGTGCATCCAGGTGACTCGCCTGTACAGGTTGAGGATCAGACATAGCGAGGTGTCGGCCGTCTCCTCCACCGAGCATGCTGGCACATTACAGACAGCAATGCCTGAATGACCGGAAAGAAATATTAATATTATGTGAGCAATTCTATGCTTTTGTAATGGCTGACCACACGTCAGTAATGTTTTTAAAAACTCCACACGCTCACCTAGCTCAGCAGCTGCTTTTATGTCAACGTTGTCAAACCCGGAGCCAATCCTGACAATTACGCGAAGGCCTTTAAACTTTTCCAAGTCATCTCTGGACAGAGTGATGGTGTGGTAGAGCAGGGCGGCTACTGCCTCATTTAGCACCTATGGTAGTCAAATGCATCATAAATAATTAAATAAGTACTCAATTGCTAGACAGTCTGCTGGATAGAATAAGGAATCCAGTGCAGATTTTTTATTTTCATGCCAAGTCAGAATAAAAGAAAGATAAAAATGTTTCTCCCTCATGGACTACAATTCAACTATGGATGTGTGTGGGTGTGTCTGATATACCTTCTCATGAATCTCTTGTGTGGACTGGGCATCGCAGAAGGCCACTGTGGCCACATCTTTGAGGATGGGCATTTCCACAGTGCAGTCGCGCCCATCCAGCAGGGCCACCAGAGGCCGCGGGTGCATTGGCCCGTTCAGGATGGGGGGTCGGATGCCTGAGTCAAACAAATCAGAATAAAATTGGTTATTACAAGTAAGCAATACATTAAAAAGGTTAAATATTAATAGGCTATTACAAATATGGAAGTACAAACAAAAAAGTAAAAGCTTTGTGTTACAAATGCATTCTTTCCAATATTACAGCAGCTACCACCTGCTGACGACACTTGGGTATGCAAAGCCACCAGCAACTTGCATTTCAGAAGCAGCATGGTTAAGCCAGAGATTAGTGACTAGACTGTCTGGACTACCCGATGTGATTCAAGTTATCATAGTAATACCCTCCCACAAAATCTCCCTAGACATACACATGCCTTAAGTTAAAGCAGCTAACTACCACACTCCTTAAACAACAATAACTCAAGAATTTCCTTTTCCAATTCATCCACCTCCACCCTAAGGGAACTAACCAGGATGTTGTGTGCAAGTGTTTTAGTACAGTGTTCTATGGTTACCAAAGTGATGTGTAACTAAATCTGTGATGGGGCATGGAGAGCGTCCAGCATCCTGGCCTATTTGGTATTGAACTCAGCTCGGTTTAGGAATGTGTGGAACTCCTATACGCCGTCCAACTTTCACCGATCCATCTCGGTTCTAATGGGACTCCTCATAAAGGAATGGTTCAGATTCTAGTTAATGAAGCAAAGCACATTTCATAAAGTGTTTGAGTCTGGAAACTTGACCTGCCACTGTATGAGAAGAGCGCGCACACACACACAGAGAGACGAGGGGGGGCTGGGATTGGAAGGGGGAGAGGTGATGGGAGTGTGGCGGCTGGGGGGAGGGGTAAGAGAAAACTGCGGGGTCTCGAACAGGGGGTGGGGGTTCAAGAGGGGGTCTGAGTCATGACCTAAATTCTCCTGTCTGGAAGAGTCCCTCCTTCCTATTTTTCCGACTGTCCTTTTTTCACACACATACAGATATGTACACACACATCTTTGCTGGCAAACATCTGCCCATTTGGCCTACATGCACTGTGACCATTAGCATGACAAAAGAAAAATATTGCTTGACAAAAACAAATCAATGACAAATAAAATGCCTCATCTCTGCCACGGCATTTGTTTTACTAAGTGAAAATGGATGCCAATGGTTATATCTGCAAATAATTTTTTGACCCTTTTTCTGTCTTCTTCTAAGCAGTTCTTGGCTTGGACTGACCGCACACATGCACCAGTAAACACTATCTTGTCTCTTGCTGCGTGACAGGTGTGTGTGTGTTTGTGGGTGTGTGTCCCCGGGTGGCGGGGGAGTGCATCTAGCTGAAACATTTACTTGGACATAGGGCTGGAGGTAATGGTGAGACTGCAGAGGAGGGAAGGGAGCTGGTAGCACTTCCTCTGACGTCTGAGCATTTCCCAACACATGCATGAAATGCACAAGGGCAAAGAAGAAATAAAAATACAGCCCTGTCATTTATAGAAAAATGTACAATCTAATGCACTCCCTTTAGCAGTATGATAACCGTCCACTGCAGATGGCTCAAGAATGCTAGCAGGCCTACTACTACGCGCCGAAAGCACAAAGAGACTCTTACTATGCAGAATTACCCAAAGGGAGTCGCCGCAAAGGCCCCCTCTGAAAAACTAGTTCTGGAAATATACAAGTAGGCCTACACGAAGAGTAATTTGAGTCAAAGGACACAGGCATACCCAAGGCCTACGAAAGCACAAGCATGGCCGCGCACACAATACAATTCATTCAGTGATTCATTCATTCTCCCTCCCTCTCCCTTTCTTTTCCCCTCACTCACTCCCTCCTCCTCTGCTCTCTCCCTCTGGCCGCAGTTGGAGGAGTAAGAGGTGAGGGGGAGGGGCAGCCTACGATGATAATGCAGCAAGCAGCGCTACTCCACCCAGACGCAGCTACACACACACACACACAGTTATTCAGTTCCTTCTTAGCGGCTGCTACAACGCCGACACGAGCTGAACATAAAAGAAACAACTGCGCACACGTAGCTGCTCCACACCCAAAACCAAAGACCTCTCCCCCCACCACAGTTTCACAAATTTCAAAAACACATGCCAAAATAGAAAACACATGAGCACCGGGCCTAACCTTGCATTATGAAGTCTGTGAGCCTGTCTTCCTCTCTCTCTCCCTCTCCCTCTCACTGGCCTTGCTCTCCCTCTATCGCTTTTTTTTCTTCCTCTCTCTCTCTCTCTCTCTGTCAGCCTGCTCTTGGCTGGCTGGATCCCAGCTGTCATCCACGCCCAGATCCTCCCCCCACAGCCAGCCACCAATCACAGGCAGCGCCATTCGGGGCCGACCAACCAGCACTAACCTCATTAGCATAGCCCAGGCTGAGGCCAAGGGCGGTTTGGAGCTGTTGTCGTTTTTTAAAGAGACAGCTGGCCTGTTTCCCTGTAGCTGCGTCCACGACCCTTCACCTTGTCCTCTCCCTCTCAACCCGTCTCCAGAGACTCGCCCAGACTGTTCCCTCCATTTTAGCACACCATTATGTCTCAACTCCATCATCTACTCTCCACACTACAATAGCTCAAAATGCTGTTTTCTAAAAAAAAAATACTGCACTGTGCTCTGCATGTAGCAACATACAATTCAGCTTTTTTGTTTTATTCAAAATGCAATTCAAAGCAAATTCTTATCTGTACAATTTCTTGCATACCAATTTAACAAAACAAAAAAAATCAAATTCCTCCATTCAAACTCACTAAAAAGGAAGAAAGAAATACAATCAGCACAATGACCAGTGAATTCAAATTACTCCTTCAGGTAAAGAGCACTGCAGTCGAGTATACAAACAAACAGCTTTCCATAACCATAAAACAAAAACAAATAATTTTAACCAAAACCACTATATCCCAAGAGTACGAGGATAATATATATAAGGCAACCATTAAATGGCAGAATTATAGAAAACATATCATTGAAAGGTCAACATCTGCATTTAAAGAGTTCATCATCTTTAATTGATGTTTGTATTGACCTTTTTCATAGTTCAAATAGCTAAATAAATATGCCCTCATCTTAGTCAGTCCACACAATGTACACAGTTGTGGCCCTTAATTAAAATGTTGTAGTAACTAAATGCACACTCAGCAAAATGCACATATCTTTTGCAATCAGGTATGAAAGTTTATTTTTCATTAGTGCAACAAAACTTAACCGTCTGACTATAAGGGTATGAAGGCCATAATAGAATAAAGCTCCACTTTGATACAATATCAAAATGACCAAATATTCATAAAAACAACCTACTGCATAGTGACTGTCACTGTGTGCATGAGTATTTATGGAATCTCACCCTCGCAGATGCGGTCAAGTCTCTGTCGCTTGACCTGTTTGTGTTTGTCCATTAGAGCCATAGACCAAGCAGTCTGAACCTGGGACAGAGAAGAACAGATCCAATTGCTATGGAGCCCCTTTAATGATGTCCACTTAGTTTCACCTGCAAAAAGAATTGGAGAAATAGCCAGGAAAGGAATTTAGTTATTCAGGAGTTATTCATATTTCCATGTGTAAGTGACTGAATAATTTCATGTTAAAAAAAATGGATCAAAACTGTAGAAAAAGTAGCAAAACATAGTGTGTGAGTAAGAAGCTAGCAGTGAATATCTTTTTCCTCATATTGTGCCTAACAACTTGAAGAATCCAGGCTCAAAGACAGACAACCACTCTCAATGTTGTAATAGGTTAAGTTAATCAAATGAGCAGCAGTTAGAGTGGGTTAGTTTATCAGTGTCAAGACACTCACCTGGAGAATGTATGTTGTGCCAGTCAGGTTTACAACTTAGTTTACACTGTAAACAATGAAAAGGTAAACAGACGTTAGATCGTCACAATATAATAGCCTACATTTGATATTCATGTGGCTTGTTAATAAAACAGTAACTTTAAACTGTGGTGTTTTCGGCATCCCCTGGCTACAAGGCGTGTCCGATAAGGTTAAGGTACTTTAAGGCTGATTCTTACTTACTGTACTTTTACAGTTTACAATGTTTTCATATTTAACCAGACATGAATGATTGTTAAACACGGTTTACAACGTTGTGGCAAACTTTACTTTTGGCGCTATACTTTGCAATAATAACGCCAATCTCTCACACAATGCACTTAAACAGTCAAATACTAGTAGACAGCATGAATAGCTTAATCAAACGATAACGTCATGTTGAACGGTTTCTGAAGCCCCTCGTTAGTAGACAAGTAACCGTTAACTCGCTAGCTTACTAGCATATACTGCTAGCTAAACCCGTTCAAGAATAACCGGTACATTGAATGGTGGATGATACTTATATATTCCATGGAAATACTTAGTTATTCAACTAATGTGATGTGATGCATATATTATAATTCGTCTGGTCATTTCTGAGATAGTTTAGCGTACATAAACTTTTGAATAGCGATCCTAGCTAACGCTTGGCAGCTAGCTAGCTAGCCGATGTTGGCTAGCAAACCCAAACACTAACATTTGAACACTTTTAAATTGCTTACATTGTAATGAGAACTACACGTTTTTGCTAACTACCGAGCGCACACAACATAATGGTGTTATTTAGCTGACACTAAGTTGTCAAGTTTGTCAATAAAAACATTTCCATAGCTACATTTATGACGCGTTTTGTAGCAGTGCTAACGTTAGCTAGCAAGAGCCGTTAAGTAGCGTGAGTGTGAGGGAGAGTTGAGGCGGAGGGGGAGCACATTTCGTCCGGTTTGTTATCAGCTAGTGGCGCTACAATGTGAAATATCTGACCCAGAAGCTTAAATAGTAAATTCCACATGGATAGGTGAATCGCCTACATGTCTGAATTAAAGCATGACTACTTTGTAACCCATTCACTGAATCTAGAAAAAAAAATCGTTAAGTTATTTACCCCGGATAAACTCTTTAAAGAGTGCGGAGACAGTGTGCGTGCGGCGGTGTTCCCTCTCTCCCGATCGCCATGAAATTAGACAAAAGAGGAAGTGGCTTGTTGGTGGGGGGGTCAGGCAGTCTGTGAAAAAGCATCGGTGGACTGGAAGGAGCGCCCTCGCCTTCCACGGCGGAACGCCAATCTTAATCTGACAAAGACATGTGACTCTTCAGTGTAGCATGCTTGTTTCTATAAGCCTAGTTGTAAAACTTTCTTGTACTTCAAAACTTTTATCCACTGTTGAATGTTTTCAAAGTAGGCTACCAAACATGTATTGGATTCAAATAAAAAGTATTGTTTTATGACGTAATAATTAACTTCTAAATTAACCCCCATCACAGCAGTTTGCTACTATGCATCACAATCTGTTTTTCGTGAAGTAAGAATGGACGGAATGTCGATTTCTACACAACATCAGCATTATACTGAAATCCGCCACTAGGTGTCCCTATGTTCTAAATATCTAGACTACGAACAGGATAGATGCGTATAGAATGATAAACAACACACCTTTTGGAGGAAAAAAAAGTGAAGAAAAAATGTCATTCTCTATTAAATTTTATTTGTACATAAATTGTGCAACAGGAATATTTCTATCTGAAAACACATGAAAAATAATTTCTGAAAGGCCACCAAAGCATCTGCATCACTACTGTCTTTGTCACATACACTCTGAATTGTCTCACCTTGTGTACTTGCTCTAACCACTGTACAGTACATGCCATTGTGCCCTATGGAGTCCAGCTGCAGCATCGATTCAGTTATTCAATTAACAATTATAGTGCATGTGCCACCTGTTCAAAAATATGTGAATCAGCGCAAATGGAGATTGCAAAAATGTCTGGCTGTGAAAAGAATACCACTCCACCAAAAACTCTGTATTTTAAGCTTAAGGCATGGTCAGCTTACAGTCTTGTCAGTATTATTGTTGACAAGGTATGTTACAGTTCAAGCAATTGAGAAAACCCCAAAAATATAAGAATGTTTGAAAATAAATGGGGAGCTTTCTGCTTATTCAAGAAAATATTCTCTCTAATGATGTAGAGTGACTCCAAAAAGGATAGTGTCTTCTATAATGTCATGACAGAACAGTAAAAGTAGATTTGTCTGTGAGGGATTTAAGAAACTTCAGAGAAATCCTGGAATGTATCTTGTTAAACCTAGAGGGGAACATTTTCATATATCTAAATAAATAGATCAATATGCATAAGTTGTTTGGCCTGAATTTCATTGTGACCTACACATTACGTCCACCTTAAACAACTGAGTCAATTCCAAATTCCAAAACCCATGCGAAACTACACCAGTATCTAACTGGCCACTGAGGAATGCTTTGCACTATCCCATTAAAGAATTGTCTGTTTTGGTCTGTATCAAATCACTTGTGAGGAAATATTAAAGCACATTTTGATTACTCCAGTATATAGTGTTCCTTGATTAAGATGATGAGGATATGTATGGGTATCAAGATGCATACTAGAGGTTATTGCAAATTAAGACTTGTATCAATATGAAATATTAGCCAAATTATGTGTGCAAAGTAGCTCATTTGCTCATGCACATTACATTATAACATTGTAAATGAAAATTAGCTTCTAATTGCTTGGTTCTTGATTATGAAGTCTGGACATGTGCCTTAGGAGGTCAGCAGATTCCCAAGGACTCTGCCAGAAGAGTGGACAAAGCCTATAGGTGTGCTTAACATGGTTATGAATGCAGTAATCACACTGGGAGCTCCACGGAATGGTCAGTTTTCTTCTATTAGGTTCAAGTCCAGGTCTGTGCAGTCTCTTTCAAAAACAATCTTTTGTACTCCGTCTATTTCAATCCTTTTATCCTCTTCCTCCTCGTCTTCTTCACTTTCACTTAGTGGCCCAATACTGGCTTGTCCCAGGAACTCTGCAGGGGAGAAGGTTGTGTGCTGCTCTGCCTGGGAGGACACATGGACTGTGCAGCCACCTGTACCACTCACTAGGCTCTCGTGATTACCCATCTATTCAGGAGAAATAAGGGTTCATGGTTATCATGTGACAGTTTTAACATTGAACATGTGGCAAAACACCTCACTTTGATTGGACCCACTCTCATTCTCAATGCTTGTTTGTGCAGCCAGAACATCAGCTTCATACGCCTTCAGGTAGTAGGTAATAACATATAGGCAGTGCAAGAAAGGATGTCTGAATTTGTTTTGCCTGAAGAGCCTGCATGCATTTTTTTCTCTTATTAAAAGGCAAAGTGGTAGGTTTGTTTCACTTTATTAGACAGTAAAAAACAAGGGAAACCCGTGGAAGGAGTTTCAATATGAATAGGTCAAACTCTGCCTCAAACTAGTTTTAAGTAGAGTGAATCATAGCCAGTTTCCTGTATATAAAAGGGACTTGTATAGAAGCCAGCTTTGAGTGGAGTTATGAAAATAAGACACGTGTAGTGACTATTGTTGCCAGTTGCGTAACATTTCCTGCACCAAAAAAAAGGTCCATAATTTAATTGAACAGGAATATTAAAAGAGATCTCCCCCAGATCTGTTTCCATATTCCACTTTTTCACATATGATCCAAACATTAACAGCAGTCTGACATGAGGAAATCTAATGGTTTGAGGGATGAAGTGCTGCCAGAAGCCATACCATGGGATCCCACTGGCTGCGCATTTGTTCTCTTCGGTCTCTTACGGCAGTGGTTTTGCTCCGTGCGCCCACGTCTGTCAAAGTGGGCACGGTCAATGCTGCCGGACAGCTGGAGTCGCGAGACCGAGGAGTTCCCGAATTAATTAAAAGTGACGGACGATCGCGCCTGATATTATGATTCTATATATGGTATACAACAACAAACACATGGAAGGTTAATTTTCCCATCTGGACGAGTAAACAAAGGTTCGGATTTGCTTGTATGTGTCTCTGTTTTGAGATTGTTACCTGCAGTGAACAGTGTCTTATTCTGAAAATGAACCAGATGTTTTATTGTTTTGTTTTGTTGTTTTGTTGTATCTCTCGACCTGTTTTGCGCTAAATCTATGAGGCGAGCTCCGGCATCCGGTAAAAATATAAGTTGTGTGTATTAGTTGCAGCAGGAACCGCACGGCCGAAGCTGCAACGAAGCAGAGAGACAGCCCTTTGGAGTCTCTTGCTCACCTGTGTCATCTTGCTGAAGTCGAGGCCTGGCCTGGGGCAGGGAAGAACATCTGGGTCGTGGCGCCTCTTCAGGCGAGGTCTGCGCATGTCACAGGGCTGCGAGTGGCATCGGGGCAGCGCCGGGTGCAGGCCGCGCCTAGAGGAGGATGGTGTACTGCAGGCTGAAGTGGGAGATGGAGACAGGGCTGGGTGTTCCATGCCAGGACAGCCATATGTCAGAGCAGAAGCAGGGAAGGGCTTGGGGGGAAGGCGCACCACAGAGGCATGGTGAATGTGCACAGGGGAGAGGGAGAAGCGGCGCTGCAGTAGGGAGTGACATACCAGGGGGGCCGGAGAAGAGGAGCAGGAGGAAGGAGCAGCAAAGGAGGCAGAGCAGGCTCCTTTCAGTTTGTCACAGGGGTCCCACGGGAAGCTCCATGGTAGTGGGGAGTCAGAGGACAGCGCTAAGCTAAAGAAAGTTGGGCTAGAAGACGAGTGTAGGGATGAAGAGGTGAAGGAGGAACTGGGGCCACAACGGGGCAAAGAGCCGGCTCCGGAGCCTGAACTAGATGCTCCTCCACTTTGACAGCCGCGTTTGACAGGGGTCCAGACCTTGGACGCACTAGGATGCCAGGTGGAGCGACACCGAGACAGGTCCTCTGGAACAGAGAGGGACCGGCAGTGGCGTTTTGGTGGTGGCGGTGGAGGGGAGCTCTGGAAAGCCTTCTCTGTAAAGGAAAGCTCTGGTCGATGGAGAGGTTCCCAGGAGTAGGAAGTGGGCCAAAGGGAGTGTGGTCCACAGGAATCATCCAGAAGGTTGGCTCTGGATGATGGGCGTGTAGCTGAGCTGGTCTCTGAAAATGCCAAAATAGATTACATAAGATTTCCCCACCAACAAAATTGAAAATGCTGCACTTTATTCAACAAAATTACCTTGTGTTGATCTACAAGCACTCCATGAGACAGTGGGGCTGGAGCCCACTGCAGGTAATGACTGAAACACAAATACAATTCAAAACCGGAACCGATATAGTGAATAAAGGGGGAAAAAGCTACTTCATGACAAAATGTTGATCTTAACTCACCACATTGACATTGAATGAAAAAGCCTTGTAATAAGGCTCTTCCAAACTCTGCTTGCGGAGTTGCTCTGTGATAAGTGTGACCATATTTGTAGCTACAATCCAGGGGTAGACATGGATATGAGGAGACTTGCTGAGGGCAGTGGAGATTGTATTAGTCAGAATCCTGGCGTGGTTTGTGGTGTCCCCTCCACACCTCAACCAGCCAGACTGACCAGCTTTCTCACTATGCCACCATCTTCTTTATGCCACTGAGAGGGCCTGAGAAGGGATCTGTGTAAAACAAGCGCAATGTCAATGATTAATTGAAACTGAAACACACACACACGCACTGCAAAAAAAGCACTTTATTGAACTTATAAATATGAGACACATCTAACAGGCCTCTTGGCTAGGATTGCTAAACCTTCTAATGTGGACTTTCCTCAAACATTTCGATAACTGTTGTAATGTGGAAAAGACCACAGAAAGAGGAACCGGATGCCTGAAGAAATGTGTCACTATAAATGTTTTACTACACAAGACCCAGGCCTGAACCACATGCTGCCTCATACACAGGTGAAAAGCAGAAGTTCATGTTCACAAAGGCAGAGAGAGCACACATGGACATGAGGAGACCAAGAACAAAGAAACACTTCACATTCCATCATGCACAGCGAACATGACAATTTCCTTTTTTGGACTCCAAACGTTAAAAAGTGTTAATTCAAAGTAAACGCAGAGTATGTCTGTGGTAAAAACCATACTGTGGCACATACTACGCCTATCAAAGTCAGCTAGGTCCAATAAACACAAGTGACACAAGAGTTGTGAGTTGAGAAGTGAATGGAAGGGGGAGGGAGAGACGAAAAGGGGAAAGGATGGGGGTAGTGTTTGAAAAATGAATGGGGATAGGGGGTTGGAAGCATGCCATTGGTATCTTTTTTTTTTTGAAGGGGGACAAAAGAACAGTGACCAGGTCTCGAGGACTTATATTACCATGGCAAAGCCAAAATGGTGTCTGATACCCGGAGAGTAGGGGACTAAAAGACCTAGACAAGCATGCATGTGTATTTCATTAATGCACATTTGTTAGATATTGATATTTTTAATGCAAAGGAACCCTGCAGAGTTATATTTTAAGATTGAAAGGTTACTTAATCCACAAGCATATTTGAAGATTAAGCTGCATGGGCCCATTTAAGGAATCCCAGCCACCCTTTGGACAGTACATAGGTCTACACATACTCGTCAAACTGAAACTAAATCAGAAATGACAAACTATTCACTGCAATACAGTGTAGCATGGCCTATTGGGCTTTGCATTGATCTTTCAAAAGTGCAAAGCACACATAACCTGGAGTCCATTTAACGCTGACAAAAACGGGACACTAATTTGTTAAACTGTATCAACATTAAGTTATGTGTTTTAACCTGAGAGGAAAAGGCTTGATAATCAATTAAGTCCTACTCTTTGAATTGACTGCAACAAAACTATGGGTAGACAGCTGTGGCCTCTGGGGCCTTCTACCTTGTGGCAAACATGGGGCTACATTTGCTAGCCTTGTTCCACATGCCAGAAGACAAGCTACTTCATCAGCGTAGTCTGAACCTCATCCTGTGCAACCCACAAAATGACACCGTTAGCTCAAAATCAGTCACGAGCAGTGCTGTCAACCACCATCTAATTTAAAACTTTAGCACTTTCTAAATCATGCTTTCGAGTTTAATAGTGACGTTACTACAAATGAATAAACTAATGATTCCAAAACGACCAGCTAGACACATATGAATTAAGATTATCAGTGGGGATAGTTAGGTCTGGCCTAAGGACACTTTCGTTCTTTAAGAAAGTATGAACCAATAGTGTATACGTTTCTAAAGAGTTGCGCAGCTGGCCCTCATCTAAAGAAAACGTTTTCGTGATAGCCAGTTATAGATATGTAACGTCAGCTGCACGACAATTGTATATCATTGACAATGAACTATATATTAACCTAGGATTTACTGTCTAGATGTAGTACCGACTTTAGCGTGAGAGCAGTGTATATAGTAAGCTAGCTCAGCAACACGATGCAGCCCGTGCTGCAGCAAGTTATTAGCTAGCCGAAAGGATAACAAGTGTCCTAGCTTAACCAACGTTACTGGCCTTAGTTTGCTCAGCTACATTTGGTCTGTCTGTTACCGGTTAATAGCTTGTCATTGTACACTACTGAAACAATTATTTCTCAAGACTAAAATATAAAAAGAAGCTTTAATGTATTAAACTGCGAGACCAATAAAGCATATATAAATGAGTTGTAGGCTTAGCTTGGTTGCGCAGCCTATTTGCACGCTAGCATGCTACAGCTGTCCTGATGTATTACCTGCATTCAGTGGTTCCTTAGCAACCGAAGCAGCACAGAGTGCAACGGATAGAGGGCAGTTTAGCGTAGTATTTATAGCCTTTGGGCGATACCAATACGGAGGTAGTTCAAAAATGATCTGCCTAAACGAAACACAATTTGAGGAAACAAACCAGTACGTATACAGCGCATAATTCTCCAAAATGATATTTGTTCGTGTACTCTTAACTGAAACGACATTTTAACAACATTTGTGGCACTTATTTTGTGCTTCTCTGTGCCGTCAACAGCCCCGCAGTTAGGCCCTTCTAAATAAAGCGACAGCATGAAATCAAAGCTGAGAACACAACCTTAGATACATTCTTTATAGGTCCATGGATAAAAGTCAAAGTAGACTAGTTATTTTTTCTGTGATATCCATCAAATAATACATATCTATTATCAAAGCATACCTAAAAACAAGTCCAGTTACTAGCAGGTCTCTCTTGAGAATTAGATGTGTCTCAATGAGATTACCTGTAATAAGCCTGCATGTTAAATTAAAATTGGTGTGTGCTAGCCTATTGCAGAATGTTTAAACTACAATCAAGAGGAAATTAATTGCAGAATGTCAAAGTGGATTTAAGAGAAGAAGGGGGCTCTGATGATCCACTACTCATCTAGTATTATGTCTTGACTCTTCAGGATGGAAAGCATTAATTTCACTTAACATTAGCGGCAGTTTTGTTTGATGCAGAAAAAGCATGTTATGATATGGAGGGAGGGCCCCTGATAAAACAACATGCAGTGGCAATATGATATACAGTATTGAACCGGATAGGAGCTGAAATGTCCAATAAGTATAAGGATGAAAATGGCACACCTCATGGGAGTGTGATAATCTATTATAATCTAATAGGATACATTACATCTAATGAATGAGTATGGAAAGATAATGATTTGTAGATGACAGGGCTTTGTTAAAAGGAGGGAGACATTTGAGCCATAGGCTATAGAAACATGAAAGAAAGTAAATAAAGTTGAGATGTGGAGCAAGAAATGGAGTTTTAAGTTGAAAAGACCAAGGAAACAGGTTTAGAGGAATATGCTACTAATTTAACACTATATGAAAATCATGGAGTATATTTTGACTCTTTGACAGGGAGTGCTATGTAGCGCTCCTTAGACCAAGGCTGGATTGTATGGAGCCAATCTCATCTGTATCAAAAACTGTGCAGAGCAGCAGCAACACAATAACCTGTATGTGTTCTACAAGTCGAGGCAACAAAAAAGAATGCTGCTGTGTTTACGCAGGAAACGGCTAAGAGTCAACTATTGAATAATAGGGCGTGGAGATAATCACCCAACCGAAAAAGGTCTCCCTTCCTGCAGTACAGAGCTGAATCCCCTTCACAACTCCCAAACAAGACCATCCAGATATAACAAGGGAGAACAGCAATATCTGGACCCTTCTTCTATTTTCCCCTCTTTCCCCTCCATTTTCTTCCTCCTCTTTTCTTTCGTTTTTTTGGGGGAAATATTTGTATTTTCATTTCATTTTCATTTAACTTTTATTTATCCTCGAGAGACCAATTATGTATGTGTATGTATGATGAATATTGTTGCTAATACTTTTGTTTTGTAAATACATACTTCTGGTATCTACTGTGGGAATTAAAAAATAGTGTTAAAGTGCTTCAGTCCTCCTACTGGGAAAAGGAATGAATCGTAAAATCAAGTTTTAGCTGGAGAGTATAGACACAGCAGCAGGACACCTGGGAGTGAATGGTGTTTGGCCTGATAGTGAACTTTCACTGCAACCCCCGTATGGAAAGTTCCCCTGGTGGGAGATTAAGAGTTATTTGCAAGAAAGAAAAGTTTGGATTTTGTAAATGAGTTCTAGTTATACAGAAAGTAGGCCTAGCATAGTATGTATTTACACTTTACAGTTAGATTACTTACTAGCTGTAGTTTGGTCTGACTGTGTAAGACTACAGTTAGATCAAAAGATGGAACATTAGAAAACACTGGTTCTGAAGTTGTAGGCCCTAGCCACATAATTGCAATATGCAAACGGACATCAAACTTCTTATCCCTCTTATTATCCTTGGGGTCAATATGACCCCATTTAATGTTTGACATCTAAGTGGTTATGAAGATTTGTTTTGCTTCATATTTAATGAATTTTCCTAATTTTATGGGACAACTGGGTAAATATAAAATGTACATGATGTATGTTTTAGATGTCCTGTAGGCTTCACATACTGTACTTGTTGCATATGTGTTTTCTATATAATGCATAACAAGTATCAATATTATGCAAACTATGTTTTCTTTTTTGGTTATTTAGGATGGCATGTACTATAATGTGCAATTATAAACTCTTCAAGAAACTTTCCTCTGATTTAGGGGCCTAACCTATACCATGCCTGTAGTAGTGAGAAAATCACAGGTAGTTCACAGGAAATGGGAGATGGGCAAATATTTCCAACCAGCATGTTTTTAAAGACATTCCAAGTTTTCTCTCATGTCGCATACTATTTTTTTTCTATTATACTAAATCTGACCACAAGAAAAAGGAAATCCTAAATCTTTTACTAAAGATATTACTACCATACTAAATAGCAGAAAGTATGGGTATTGGAAACGCAGGGACACTTTGATGACAAAGAAACAAGACAGGGCCGGCGATGAGAGTGTGACAGACTCACAGCAATAAAGGATGTATGGGACTAGTGGTTTCACCAAAACACTTGATTTACAATCCAGGCACCAACAAGACTGTGGATGAATGTCATATACAGTACTGCACAAAAGTTTTAGGCAGGTGTGCAAAATGCTGTAAACTAAGTAAGAATGCTTGCAAAAATGGAAGTTTTAATAGTTTGTTAAAACACAAATAAAAATCTCTATTTCCAATTGTAGGTCAATAGGTCATTAGCATTATGCAGGTATTCTGGATGTAGGCCTATAAGTAGGTGGGTGGGGTGTTTGTTTTAATTTAAAAGGCTAGTTAGGGAGTCAACGAGAAACACATTTTTTTAATATAATTTTCTGGTGGTTTAATATGCTGGATAACCGGTGTAACTTACATTTCAGTATAACAGGAGGGTTTTGTTGATATATGCCTATGAGTGGATATAATGTCCTTTCACTGTCTTTCTTGAGAGATCAGGATTGATGGGAACAATCTGACCAACCGGACACTGTGGGGGTTATGCTCATGGTTATGCTACCTCAATCCAGAGGATGGCAGTAATGCAACACCAAGAAAAAGACGAAAGAAGAAGAACGCTTACACGCATGCGCGGTGGGAGTAACACTCAGCAAAATTATCAAATAGCAATACACTACATTTTATTACTGTAACCTATTATTATTATTTTTTTGCAACTCAGCAGTCTTTAAGCAGGCAGATAATACAACGAAAACATGGCAGTAAATACTCTCGAGAAAGAAGAAACTCTCGCTATGAGGAGGAAACTAATCGGGTATGGAAAGTGACTGACTTGTAGGCTACAGTGTGTGTGTGTGTGTGTGTGTGTGTGCGTGCGTGTGCGTGTGAGTGTGTTTTTCTCCTCGATAGTGGCTTCTACTACTAGTCTGGTCAAGTATGTGTGCACGAACACGAACGAAGGCGACTGATACATTTTCATTCCTTATATTACAGGCAGTCATGCAGACTATTTTATTCAGACGACCCCGTCAAAATTGTCAGAGCGAGGGGCCAATATTTATTCGATGAAAACGACCAGCGCTATCTGGACTGCATCAGTAACGTCCATCATGGTCAGTCCACAATTCCAACTTCTGCTGTGTTTACTCTAGACCTACTACTTATACCTACTACAGTTCCTTAACAAGGTATTAAAAGGCATTTAATTAATGAATCCCCGAAAAAATACAACTTAGAAATTAGCTTGATCCAATATGGTAACATGACAGTTTGGCTTTTTGGCCAGTGATTTGAGTGACACATTATACGCCTATATTGTTGTTCTTTAGTTAGTAATTTTGAATGGCCTGAAGTAAAACAAATAATACAAAAAAAAAACATTTTGTTAAAACATAATTTTTTTATTTGACAGTTCTGTTTTTTGTTAAATTGGTCCTCATTCATTCTGAGTGGCATTAAAAATCTTAAATCTGTAGGAACCCTGTCTACTTCTTCTCACTCCTGCCCCTAAGTGGCAGAAAGTCTGAATGTGTTATTGGCACACACAGTATGCTCTCTGTTTTAGTGGGCCATTGTCACCCCAGCATTACAAAGGCCGCAGCAGCCCAGATGGATCTCCTCAACACAAACACACGATTCCTGCACGACAACATCATCCTGTATGCAGAGCGCCTGGCTGCCACACTTCCAGAGAAACTGTGTGTCTTCTACTTTGTTAACTCAGGGTAACTAATGTTGTTCAATTACACTATTCCACTAAATTGGTATTCCTAAAGTACCATTCTAGTGGCTTTACCTCTGTTCTTGTGACAGTTCCGAGGCCAATGATCTAGCGATACGCTTGGCGCAGCAGTACACCCACCACGAGGACGTTGTTGTGCTTGACCAGTAAGTTTTTTTTTAGCACCAATTCAAACGCACTTTCTCCCTGACAATACACTTGCTTATCAATGACAATGAATTCTCCTTTAATACCAGCGCATACCATGGGCATCTGATGTCCCTCATCGACATTAGTCCTTACAAGTTCCGGAAACTGGCCGGACAGAAAGAATGGGTCCATGTGGTGTGTAAAAACAACCAGCAATTCACAAACAGCTGACCCAGAGTAAACCCCCACCTATCTGAAAGAATGTCTTTCATCCTCCCAGGCGCCCTTACCAGACACCTACAGAGGCATATACAGAGAGGATCACCCCAACCCGGGCCAAGCATACGCTGACACCGTAAAAGACTTGATAGAAGAGGTGCACCGGAAAGGTCGTAAGGTACACTTTAACAGAGTTTTGTGCAGCCTGAATAGAATACTTAAAGGTGCAGTCAGCGTTTCTGGTTTTCATTTTTTTTTATCAATAAATATTTCCTCACGATTCGCTACCTGCCCATACTGTGTGTGCACCCCAAAAAATCTGATGTTAAAACACAGCCTAGGCTCTGTAAACAGATCAGAACAGATAAACAAAGGGGCCACCGTGCGTAACAACATGCCCATTTACAGGGCCTAGGCTGTGTATTAACACTGGACTTATTTATTTTACACACACAGGCAGCGGATTGTGACGAGATATTTACTGATTTTGAAAATAATTTTCCAGAATCACTGACTCCACCTTTAAAACAATAATCATTACACAGAGACACAATGCTGTAATAAATATGATGAATATTATTTATTTGACATATTAACTACTTCCCCCCCACAGATCTCTGCCTTCTTTGCTGAATCATTGCCGAGTGTTGGGGGACAAATCATCTTGCCCCAAGGATACTCATCCAAAGTCGCAGAGTAAGTGATGACTAATTCTTCGGGGTCAATGTTTTTAAAAATCATCCGCCACGGTAAAATCACAGTGAGGTGGTGCGTCTCCCTCATACAGATATGTGCGCTCAGCCGGTGGAGTGTTTGTGGCAGACGAGGTGCAGACGGGCTTTGGACGTACAGGAAGTCACTACTGGGGTTTTCAGCTGCAGGGGGAGGGCTTCTGCCCTGACATAGTGACCATGGGTAAGCCTATGGGCAACGGGCATCCTCTGGCATGTGTGGCAACTACTGCAGAGATAGCTGGAGCTTTCACAGCCAACGGAGTGGAGTACTTCAATACGGTGACTATACACTGGCCACTATGAATGTGTGATAGCCATGCCTTTCTCTAATAAGGAACATCTTGACCATCTTTACAACCCGACATAAATTATTGACATTCACAGTATACTGTGGAGTCATAGTTAGTACTTTGATAATCACCTTAACAGATGTCAGTTACATAAAGATAGGTCTCTTTGAGGTTAAAGACAACATAATGCCTTTTTTGGATTGCGTCTTTTTGAACACCTTTATCTGTTAACTGTTGTTCACAAGCTATTTCTATTTATGTAACAGAAATCACTGTATAAAACATACATTGTTGCCTTGCCTAACTAGAATGACTAGATTGTGAATAAATGTGTAGATTCGACTCAAAATTTAAAAAAAGTAAAAGGAGAAAATAATTAGATTTTTTTGTTGCTTTATCTCCCCTGCTCCATCCAGTTTGGAGGGAACCCAGTCTCCTGTGCTATCGGCCTGGCAGTCCTTGACGTAATAGAGAAAGAGGACCTCAGGGGAAACGCCACACGGGTTGGAGCACATCTGAAAGATATGCTCAAAGAGCTACAAACACGACATCAAGTAATTGGTGATGTCAGGTAAGCACGCATAGGCTGGCGAACTTAAACTGGTAACAGCAAGTGATATTCTACACTCACTCCTTAAATCACTTTTAAAAAATTATTAATATTATTAATTATTAAAGCATTCGTTTTATGAAGAAAAGTCTGGCAATAATGAAGTTGTCACCTTATAGCTTACACCTTGTAGAACAACTCAGCAGCCCTTTTTTCCCCACTCAGGGTGCTTAAAAAAGGCTGAAGCATAACACTAGGATAAGCAAAATTAACAGAAATTGATGCATCTCAATTAAAAAATACAGCATCATACAATACAAACTATGCAGCTGAAGAATATCTGTGAAGAGTAAAAACTATTGACAATGCAAATCATGACTGCCATAGCATTGGCCTTATACTTTTTTATACCGTACAACTGTAAGGGGAAGCTCCTCAGTTGGTTGCATACTGGTGTTCCAGTATATCAATATTGAGTGCTAACAGTCTGATTTTGGCATATGTTGGTTGCAAAAGTATGACATTATTTTTTAAAGTATTTTCTGTTTGTGTTTTTCATCACATGCAGTTTAGTAACTTCAATAATTGCAACAAACTGCTAGATTCGAAAATGATCTTTCAGGGACACTTTCTACTTACAAATGAACACATTAATCTTTTTTTTTAAATCCCAATAGCTTGTCTACACACTGAAATCTTAAAAGATCTCGTATTTTTTTAAAAAGAGGTGTGGGACTGTTTGTTGGTCTGGAGCTGGTGACAGACCGGGAGCAGAGGACTCCTGCTACAGCAACAGCAGCAAGGGTGGTGAAGAGGTACAAGATCAGCGAAACACATTAGTTACCACCAAATACAGCTATACTGGCTGGAACTTGATTTACACCAACTTTGCCATATTGTGTTCTGTGCCTTAACTAAATGTCCCTTTTACATAACTTAGGTTGAAGAAGGAGGATCAAATCTGTGTCAGTACAGATGGCCCCTGGGAAAACATTGTGAAGTTTAAACCTCCCATGTGCTTCAGTATGGAGGACGCAGAGCTGGTGGTACAATGTATTGGTCGCATCCTCACAGGTAACATTGTCAACCACCCTTCAGTCTATAGCTGTTACCACAGCATTGCATGACGTATGCATGTACTTGACACATACCACTTAAGAGTCTGAACACTGAAATAGGAACATTACCTGATTTAGCTGAATAACTTTTTTCAATTCTCTTGTTCTCAGACATGGATGCCACTGACTTTAAACTAGAAAAGGAAGACATCTAAAAGGTGTGTTAAACCTGTAGAAAAACTTTTAATTGCATCAGACATTGTCAGATGGGCACATTCAAAAAGTTCAGAGGTAGAGATATGAATGCCCATCCTTGAGGTTGCAGTAGATCAAACAAGTTCATTCATTTCACATGGCAGAACATGTTGCCGCCTTCTACCCAAACCTGATCACGGTGGGGACTTGCTGTTTTTCTTTTTTTAAATGGACCTATCATAAGCCCTTGCCATAACAATTTCCCTTTATAGCCATGTTATATCAAAGCTTTAGTCTTGAAAATATTACAGCAGACAGGTTTACAAATGTTGGTCAGTATTAAGAGGATGTCTGCTCTTTGTCTCTTGTTTAGACCCCACAATGCAAGTGACATATCATCGCAAATGTTTTTCTCCCACAGGTGTACGGTGCCTTTTTAAAAGGTATCACTTCAGTAGAATGAGATGCAGCAAGCAAATTAAACGGGGCCAATTGGAGGTCTATGATTAAAGCCTCTGCAAATCAGTCACCTGGGAGATGATCTATATCTATAAAATGGTGCTAATGTGATACTAATTAAGTGCCATGAATTTTTCATGCCAATAAATGTTCATACTTTTCAAATCCTGCCTGTTCTGTTCCCCTACCCACAGTTGCAACATATAAAAGAATAAGTCCCAACAACACTGATCAGCAACATGTTCTTAATACACAATGTGGTTGAGATAAGCACTTACCAGACCACTATCTTTAACTCCTGGATACATTCATAAAAATGCTCAAGTCTCGCAGTTTCACATCTAGTGGGGTGGGTATTAATACTTAGCCAGTTATCCTGTAGCCAGTGAAGCCCTGTCTCCACTGCTTCTCAAATAGACATCCGTAGAGATGTTAACATTACTTGTGACAAAACAAGCAAGCCATTTAACAGTACAAAACATTTAACATTATCTTTACAAATAATAACAAAAAGATCCATGTGTAATATAAACCAAAAGTTTATTTCTACCAATTTGCCCAAGACACTAGAGGAATGAGTTTCCAGTGAGAGAGGGAGTACCCTCGTACATTAACAGGCTTGCGTTCAGTTGAATAACACTAGTAAAGCCACTTAAAATTGCAAACATGATGGGGGAAGAATCTCCTTAAAAGCCAAAAAAAAAAAAAAAAAAAAATGCTGGTTGTCTTCGTCTACTAGACCATCTGCAAACATTAACATCTTACAATGAACCCTTTGATTAGTTTAAATCCCTTATTTAGCCTCACCCCACATCTGAATTCATGCAACTTTTGCATCCAACAATCAGCACGGGAGAAAATAACTAAAGATCTAGAAACACCAAAAGGAGAGGAAAAAAAGCAAAAAAAAAAAAAAAAAAAAGCAAAGTTGTTTTATTTTTGAGCTTTAAAGCTCTTGCTCCTGCTCATCTGTAAATCCAGTAGACATGTAAAAATACAACCATACAATACATTAGATTCAAAAAGGTACCAAAAAGTACAGTAAAAATAACACTTCCATCACTGGAAATGTAAATGGACACAAAACAATATAAAATAAAAAGTGGAAAAGTGACATTTGCTTCCCCAGTTCCTCACTTGATCTGTACATATGGAGCATGAGTCCAAATTTCTGCCAACTCCAAAGGAAAAGCCAGAGCCCATGTTCGTTGTGGTCAGACCATGGATCTCTTTTTCTTATTTACTTTAGACCTTAAGAGAAAAACACGGTGCTTAACGTTACTGAGAATAAACCAAATTTGGCATGCAGTTATACATAGACAAACAGGTGCATGAATGAGTTTTGACAGGTCAGTGAATGGACAGACACACTTTGGGGGGGAGGGGAGGGGGCACGACCGCTAGCTAATACACCAAGCAACCTGGTGAAAGGTGATACGGTCCTTATTCCTGTTCTCAACCACCACAAACTCAACCCTTATTGATCAAGTAGTGTTTGTAGAGATGCATCTTAAGATGGCTGACAGGTGGAATGAATCCATCTTTCATGATCACAGACCCCACAACACGGCCTACCCTAACCCCACCACAATGCTTGAATGGATTTAGAGTAGATGGACATCTTTGGGGGGGTCAAAAAGGCACCAATGGTTACAGCTATGTTCTCATACTACCACGGATGATGCAAAAATGCATACCTGCACTACGTGTGATCAGTATGGCTTGTAGCTACTCTGGTGGCCTCCACGTCTTGGAGTTTTCCCATAGCTTGTATTGCCCTGGTCTGGAGGACAAGAGAAAAAGGGACTGAGTTCTTCTGTACAACAAGGAGGACCAAGAAAAATAAAGTTTCTCTCATTGTTTTTTGCTTTTCCCTGGGGGCACTTATCGCTTACTGTAGTCGTAGCCACCCCCATAGCCGTAATAACCAGCAGAGTAGTCATAGTTGCCGTAGCCGCCATATCCGTAGCCTTGCTGTCCGTAGCCGTAGTTCTGGTTGTATCCCGGGTTCCAGTAGTTGTTGTAACCTTGATTCCAGTTCTGTCCCTGGCCTAGAAACAACAGGTGAGGCCTTTGTCACATCTCTCCAGCACACAGGACCCGGGCAGCTACTCTGCACCACTTTCAATCTTCAGTAAGTCAAAGTTTCAACTAAATACTTTAAAATGGTACACATGCAAAAAACAGTATTTACCTCCACGGCCCCTTCCACGTCCACCGCCTCCATATCCACGGGCTCCATACTGCTGCTGCTGGTAGACCTCTTTGGGCTGGGCTATTTTGATTTCACACTAGGAACACCACAAAAAAGGCACATTACATTGGGGTGTTACCCAAGTCGTATTGCTTGAAATATAGAGGCCGGTACATTGCACCCCAATTTCACATATATGCAGAATATGTTATGTTACTACCTTGCTTCCACCGACGGTGTGGTATTTCTTCTCCATAACTTTCTTGACCGAAGATTCGTCCTTGTATGTGATGAATACGAAACCCCTCCTCTTCTCCGTCTTTGGATCTTGAGGCAGCTCAATGGTCTCGATCTACACAGGTGGAAGAACAAACTTATATAGTAGGCAAATATCACAAGAATGTAATTCCCCCCAATAAAACTGACAAAATCCAAATGACCACAGTACCTCGCCAAAGGTCCCAAAGTACTCTTGGATGATTTCCTTGGTGGTGTCAGGGTTCAGGCCTCCCACAAAGATTTTCTTGACTGGATCCTTCTTCATAGCCATGGCCTTCTTTGGGTCGATCACTCGGCCATCTAGCCTGTGCTCCTTCTGTTCGAGAACCTAATAAAAAAAATTATTGTTAAATTAAGTAATTTTAAACACATTCAAAATTGCTCATTTTAGCAAGCACACCAATTCCTTTAGCTCCCAAACTTCCCCACTCACCTTGTCTACAGCGACTGCTTCTTTAAAGAGAATAAAGCCGAAGCCTCTTGAGCGGCCTGTCTGCTGGTCCATCTTTATGGTGCAGTCTGTCACCTCACCGAATTTAGAGAAGTAATCCTTGAGATCCTTCTTGCTTGTGTCCCAGCTGAGACCACCAACAAACATTTTCCTATGCACAGAAGGAGGGACATGTTAGGCTTGGCAGTTGGCGACCCAGCTACTCCCAACTTTATATATATGGCTGTGGGGGTGGGGAGTGGGCAAGAGGGGGGTGTAAATGTACACACTGTTCCAGAACATCTGTTGACCCGATGACATCGGGAGGAACGCTACAGTAGCTATGCTGTGGGCTATTTTACTACAACAATGCAATATAATGGAAATCGCTACGATGCGACCTGCAGCCGGCGCATCGTGCCCATATAGTTTCTCATAGGCCCAATACATGTTAGAAATTATCTCTTCGCATGCTCAGGCGCCCTTCCCCCCCTCCGCTATGCATATGGCGCCAACAAAGGCCGGTTGAACAAAGAAACATGGCAACCCGTGAATGCTTATCGTAAGAGACGGCTTTGCAAAATGTCCATATTACTGCATTTTTAACTCACCCGGCATCCTCCTCGCCTTTGCTGGCGTCAATCTGGCCGCCCTCATTGCCGCCGTTTTGTGAATTCTCGTCTGCTTCGGGCCCTTCGCCTTCGCCTTCTCCCTCGCCACCGTCATTCACGGCGCTCTCGCTCTCCTCGACCGCCTCCTCGGTTTGGGCAGCTCCATTAAAATCCTCCTTGACTTCATGGCCGTTTTCCGATGTTTCCATATACTGTTGCTCTGTCTCGGACATTTTGAACTAGTATACCTACGCCAAAAAGGGGAGAAAGGTGTGAAATCACGGCGCTTTTATAGCCCGTCAATGCTGTACATGCCTCGCCATTTACATGGTGCCAATGCATGCATTTCCCACCATTTTGGCCGGCTCAGTCGTGCTCCATACATTCTTAAAAAGCTGCATTTGTTGCTGAATGCGAGCAACTAGTAACACAGTAACGTTAACAGTAAGCAAACCAGTCGCTTATTTACATTTCTGCTGGAGCCAAAGATTAGAAAAAGGCGCAACCATCTCTAACACGCTGATAAACCGAAGTCTGGACTGCACAACTAGAATTCGCAGTTACGTAATGCGCAGGGCCCCGCTGCTTCCCACACCGGAGCGAGGCCTACCCTTTTAAGTATTTACACATATTTAATCTGCATTTATAAGAACAGTAACTTTAAGACTGCAACAATAAGGTACTTACGTGCTAATTTAACGAAAAGAACAAGACTAATGAAGTAGGAAAAACTGCTTACTGGTCTCACAACCGGAGAGCTCTCTTCAAGATGGATTCTCCCACACGACGACAACTCGTGGTTGGTTTTCTAGAACCGGCAGAAAAAAACGACATTTCTGCGGAGAAACGCCCTGATTGGATGGACGCTGCTGCCATTTTAGGCACTGGCCAATCACAAATATTTCCTTTTCTATTCACAGAAGAAGTTCACGCCCCCAACACACAGGAAGGAACTCCGAGTACCTTTTTCTTCTTTTCTGCCTCAAAGGGGGACGACTTCAACACTCCTCGGCAATTTCCACAAGCTAATTATAATGAATACCTAATGTTGTGTTGAATAATGTTTCATATCCTGATTTTTACATTTGACTGACTTGCACTGCTTTTCACCCGAACTCCGAAGGGGGAAAAGTGGGCAAATGTAACAGTCGTGGAAATGAAAGGACAGATAGGCTATGTGGAACATGTCCACAATGTAGCCTACATGTTTGTATCTCTGTATGGACATTTATGATGGATAACTGCACAGAGAGCGCTAATATGTGCACGTGGACATTTATTTTTGTGACAACTTAAAGGGTTAAGAGGAATAGGCTAACTTGGGTTGGACAAAATACAGAAACATAACGATATCACTTATAGAACAGGTGAATTATGTAATAAAAGCACATTTTGTTCAAATACTTTTGAATGCAGTTTCTATCTGACTTTTAGAGAGGTGTTGATTAATCTCTGAGTTAATTGGGGAGATGCATTGTAGGATTGTAATGCAATGCAGATCATTTTCATAAATCCTGTGGATGGAAGGGAAGGTTGACATGTAATTGGCACATTTTTTTGTTTCATCAAAGAAAATCCATATATTTTCTGAACTGCATTGGCTGCAGGGACCATAGCCTATCCAATAACACAATGAGTTAGGAACATACCAAGCTACAAACAGTCAAATGGCCTTTTGGGACTGACTTAAACATCCAGCCATATGTTAAAAAGTTAAATAAGTGAGCCTTCCTGTTGCAATGGCCAATGAGATTATTTCCATCCCATGCAAACTGCTGTAAAGAAGTCTGAATAATGGTCTATCTATGTCCATTTAAACCACTGATGTAATCTACTTTTTACATTCACTAACCCATAAGAAACTCAGCATAGGTCTAATAAGGTGATCATATCACATTTGTCCATTTTATGAAGTAACTAATGAAATATACAGGATCAGTAGAGCTGAAGTAGAAGGTAAATAGTTTTCAACACATAGGTATACATTTATACACATGTTGTTGAACAATTTCCGGAAGAACAATAGAATATGAGTGTTTTGTTCAACTCTTTAGACCAACCATACAACTCATCCAGTTTATTTGGTGCAGTCACGATGGGATTGGAGTGCTTCATTAAAAGATTAACACATCTGATATATGGAATTAGATAAGGTCCAGTTGTTTCTGTTTAATTCAGGTTATGGACCAAATTTCACTCTTTAACGGAGTGTTAAAGAAAGAACAAATGGCTAATGAATAGACCAACTTTCCAAAAGAAATCAAACAAAACAGATAAAGCTGAAAGGACACTTTATTTCGATGTAGTAATGAATGGATACGATTTGTTAAAAAAATAATGTCTGAAATATTGCATCAATTCCTTTTTTCCCCCTGTTTTATACTGCTTCTTCCAAAATGGTTCCATCACATATTTGAGGCTCGCTTGGATTGTTTTTGATCAGCCAGTCAGCAAGCCAAATCTATTGAAGTGCAAGATAATAAAGATGAGATATGTATGGGACCAACGCTGAACACCGGTAAACAACATTGCAAGAGTAAAGACGATGATGGTTAGAGAACAAATCTAGTGTCCATCTCTATATCTTCAAACGTTGAGCTTTGAATACTTACACAGGGGTTGTGTGGCTTGTTCTTGCAGAGCTCAGTGAGTCCACGCAGCAGAGTTGGGTTCACGTGGCGACTCAGGTATTCTTCGGTTGCTTCTCTCGAGGGAAAGGGCTCTATTACAGCTTTAGAGAGAAAGCAGACCGTAAGTGTACCAATACTACACTTCTATACCAATAACAGTATGTGTGAGTTTGTCTTATTACTTACAGTTTGGGAACATGAATTTGATCTCCCTTTCGGCCGCGTGAAAGGACTCGCTGCCGTGGAGTGCGTTTTTCAGCTCACAGGAGCCATATTTGGCTCTGAGGCTGGAGAATGAAATTACATCACATTCACAAAGAAATCTCTGCCAGAGTTTACATAAGTGCAATACCTTGACCTCTCTACAGTAGATACATTAATAAATCATGACACAAATTCACAAGACATGGTGAACTCTGTGCTGTAGGCCTATGTCAAATTAGTCATCCCAGAATCACAATCAATCACATTTGTATGAGCAAAAATCGCATGAAATCTTTTGCATTGTAAGCTAAACACACACTGTCCCAACAACAAATATAACAGAGCACTCCCTGTCGGAATATGCCTGACCAAAGGATTGGTGCCAAGACACCACGGAAAGTATTGTGACATCCTCATGTGGGTGTGCTCACACACTATTGGGACATACTTATACTGTTGTAGGGGGTTTAACGGTCATTCAAAGTGTTCCATAATATACCAAAGGTCTGTTTTATTTTGTATTCCAGCCTTTGTTTCCAAGCAGGCATTTGATGCATTCAAATTAGAAATCACTTAAAACTTCTAGCATGATTTCTTAGGTGAGATCATCACAGCCTGATTTCTGTGAGTGGTCCGCTTTCAATCAGCCTTGCTAGGCAGTGGTGATTCAGTCATAATGCCCGCCCCTGTAAAACATATCATGTAGAAAAAAAACATGGATGGAACAGCAGGTTCTAGGTGTACAGGCTGACCTGTCTGGATGGGTTTCTCTGGCCTTGATGCTGTTGACAGGCCCTATGATGGACTTCCAGTGAGCGATGGCGTTTTGGCGGGCCAGTGTCATGGCAATGACGGGGCCCGAGCTCATGAAGGCAGTCAGGCTGGGAAAGAAGAGCTTTCCATACTGGTCTGCGTAGAAGTCACTGCATTGCTCTGGACTTAGCTGCAGCCTCCGCTTCTGCCACAGGAAGAAAGTATTGGACATGTTACTGAAATTTTTACTGGAATTGTGAGGCCCATATTTTTTCTGAATAATGACTTTAATTTGATTTTTACATTTGATTCTGTTATTTTTTGTTACTGACAGGCAAATGTTCCTTCTATCTATCTATCTATCTATCTATCTATCTATCTATCTATCTATCTATCTATCTATCTATCTATCTACAATTGTATTTGTTTATGTGTTTTTATTTATTCTGTTTTTTTCTGAATTTCTGATGAATTTCTTTATAATAATATCATAATGTTTCTCTGCTAGGTCTGTATGCTTGTCTTCTTACTGGAAATAAGTTATGCTTTATGTTTCATTGTAAAGCACTTTGTAACAGTGTTAAAAAAGGTGCTATACAAAAAAATATGTATCTATATATCTATCTTTCTATCTATGAATCTAAAAGATTTGATAAAGTCTGATAATCCATCACCAATATTATCATTTTAAACAAAGATCCCTTGCCCTTGATTCAAGATAATTTGACCATATATGTGCTGAGCAACACACTGTCAGCGCTCTCTGGTGGACAATTTGAATACTGGCGAAATTATTCCTAAAATATCTTTCGCATTAGCCGACTAATAGCCTACGAAATTATTACATAATAGGCTAATGATAAATTGATAAACCATGCACGCCGACAAAGGCCTGAATAGGCCTATATAGCCTAGTTTTTCCTACTTAATTAGGTCTATCATTTACTTCCGCAAAGATAAAATGTAGACTAGGGATGATGTAGCCCAGTGCTTCTCAAATGGTGGGGCGCGACCGGTGGGGTCCCAGGGGGGGCGCGAGCGGCAGGGGGGACTTAGTGTTTTTTTTTTTTTTTTTTTTTCTTAAACCTGCAGTGTGTAGAATTTGGGGTTTTATTTACTAGCAGATTTTGTAGAAAGTATTTATAATATCCATAAGTACATTTAATTTAGTGCATAATAGCTGAATTTTTTTTTTGCATTATTATTTTTTTCCCTTAGAAATGGTCTCATATATGTCCATATTTCTGCATATTTTGGACCAAGGCCTAGTGCCGCCATCTTGAAAGTGTCATAGTTGGAATGTCATCAGGGGCATTGTTTAAAATTTAGAATTGTTCTTGTCCTTGAAGGCCACTGTAGCTTCTGTTATTATTCTAAAGGGTTGGGGTTACCCAGGGAGCGTTGCATTCTAGAACTTTGTAGAACTTTCTTGATGATGTCATATTACACACTGCACCTTTAAATAAACATTATACCAAGGGTCAGATGTGTAACAGAATTTAGATCTTACAAAGAAAGGGAGTATCCACTCATTGGACAGAAGGCTGTCAACATCTTACTACCCTTTGCCACATCCTATCTGTGTGAGATGGGCTTTTCCACTGTTGCTGCACTCAAGACAAAGTACAGGTCCCAGCTTAACATTGAGCAAGAGTTAAGAGTAGCAGTATCAAGTTTGAAGCTCAGATTTGGAATGATGTGCACTGCAAAGAGGGCTCACTGCAGCCACTAAAATACAGAGCAAATTGTATTTTTGTGTATTATAAGCAGAATGTGTTCATATAAAACAGACAAATAGGGAAATAAGTTCAAAATAACTGTGAAGGTGAATTTAGTTATATTAAAAAAGCTCAAACTGATGTAGCTGCCAGTTTAAAATAGTACAGGGTTCAAGGCTTTTTTAATGTCTTGTGTTATGTTCAGGGAAAGTATGCAAATTGTACATTAAATATTGTTGCAAATGTTGCACACAAAGAGTAATGTTTATTTTTAAGTCATATATATTTTTGAAAGGGAATAAGCTGATGAAGCTGACTGACAAGTGACCAATGTTTACTGTTTAAAAATGTTATTAATTAAATGAAAACCCCAGTGAATCATTTGCTCTTGTTTCTGTGTTTTGAGATTCACACAGACTGAACGGTCTTGTTTAAATGTTACAAATTGAGTTAATAAACTTGGAAATTGTTTTAAGATGTTGCAGATGTCAGCACATTTTATTAATCTATTTTAATAATAAGGTGATTGTATGCAGAATGCTGGTGCTAGCAACTCAAACTCATATATAACTCTTATACAGATAAATAAATAAATATTAGCAGGTTCTCAATAGTATTTCAATTTAGGGGGTCGCGAAAAAATTTCAGTCTCCTTGGGGGGGCATGACAGAAAATAATTGAGAAGCACTGATGTAGCCTATAAACTGTCTATAGGCTAAAGCTATACAATTGTCTAAACATGTGACATGATTATATAGGTGCAACTTAAGGGAAAACGAAATTAAACAAACTATGATCTCAAAAATCATCAGTTGGATATCAGTTTACAGACGTTCAACATGTTACTACTGCGCCCACCACTGTATTCTTCCATGGCATATCAACCAACCTGAACGATAATGAAGCCCGATTTGAGGATAATGTCCTCGACCTCCTCAGCGCTGTGGATGGCATCTGGTTTGATGAGGGCCAGAGTTCTTTCCACATAAATACGAGGATACGAAGTACAGTTCATCTTCTCCTGTGAGCAACACAAACACTTGTAGCGTGCTGCAGCTAAAAGTTTCGATACTCAGTTCTGTCAAATTAATACTAGGGTAAGGCAGTTGTTACAGTAGTGTTACATTACTCGCTATGTGTAGTTTGTTATATTAATAAGTAGTTTACATTTTAAGAATTTACTCGCTTCAAATTTCCATGTAACGTTGATGTCTGTTTGGGTTGCTAGGATACCATGTACAATTGAAAGCCTACGGCAAGCAAAGCAGTTCAATCGATACAATGTACTAGTCAGTTAATGGTCAATCCGTATATACAGGTCCTTCTAAAAAAATTAGCATATTGTGATAAAGTTGATTATTTTCCGTAATGTAATGATAATAATTTAACTTTCATATATTTTAGATTCATTGCACACCAACTGAAATATTTCAGGTCTTTTGTTGTTTTAATACTGATGATTTTGGCATGCAGCTCATGAAAACCCCAAATTCCTATCTAAAAAAATGAGCATATCATGAAAAGGTAGGCTACTCTAAACGAGCTCTTAACCTAATCATCTGAATCAACTAATTAACTCTAAACACCTGCAAAAGATTCCAGAGGCTTTTAAAAACTCCCAGCCTGGTTCATTACACAAAACCACAATCATGGGTAAGACTGCCGACCTGACTGCTGTCCAGAAGGCCATCATTGACACCCTCAAGCAAGAGGGTAAGACACAGAAAGACATTTCTGAGCGAATAGGCTGTTCCCCGAGTGCTGTATCAAGGCACCTCAGTGGGAAGTCTGTGGGAAGGAAAAAGTGTGGCAGAAAACGCTGCACAACCAGAAGAGGTGACCGGACCCTGAGGAGGATTGTGGAGAAGGGCCGATTCCAGACCTTGGGGGACCTGCGGAAGCAGTGGACTGAGTCTGGAGTAGAAACAACCAGAGCCACCGAGCACAGGCGTGTGCAGGAAATGGGCTACAGGTGCCGCATTCCCCAGGTCAAGCCACTTTTGAACCAGAAACAGCGGCAGAAGCGCCTGACCTGGGCTACAGAGAAGCAGCACTGGACTGTTGCTCAGTGGCCCAAAGAAATTTTTTTCGGATGAAAGCAAATTTTGCATGTCATTCGGAAATCAAGGTGCCAGAGTCTGGAGGAAGACTGGGGAGAAGAAAATGCCTGAAGTCCAGTGTCAAGTACCCACAGTCAGTGATGGTCTGGGGTGCCATGTCAGCTGCTGGTGTTGGTCCACTGTGTTTTATCAAAGGCAGGGTCAATGCAGCTAGCTATCCGGAGATTTTGGAGCACTTCATGCTTCCACCTGCTGAAAAGCTTGCTCACAGTGCCAAAACCACTGGTAAATGGTTTACTGACCATGGTATTACTGTGCTCAATTGACCTGCCAACTCTCCTGACCTGAACCCCATAGAGAATCTGTGGGATATTGTGAAGAGGAAGTTGAGAGACACCAGACCCAACACTGTGGATGAGCTTAAGGCCGCTATCGAAGCATCCTGGGCCTCCATAACACCTCAGCAGTGCCACAGGCTGATTGCCTCCATGCCACGCCGCATTGAAGCAGTCATTTCTGCGAAAGGATTCCCGACCAAGTATTGAGTGCATAACTGAACATAATTATTTGAAGGTTGACTTTTTTGTATTAAAAACACTTTTCTTTTATTGGTCGGATGAAATATGCTAATTTTTTGAGATAGGGATTTTTGGTTTTTCTTTACGTTTTTGCCAAAATCATCAATATTAAAACAATAAAAGGCTTGAACTACTTCAGTTGTGTGTAATGAATCTAAAATATATGAAAGTCTAATGTTTATCAGTACATTACAGAAAATATTTAACTTTATCACAATATGCTAATTTTTTGAGAAGGACCTTTATACAGAAGGGGTTGTAGCCGATTCAGTGGTCTGTACACTGACCGAATCGGCTCCATATATATAGTGGTACTGTCGAATATTCTTGATGTTGGATACACATCCTCATCTGTCTGCAACTGCTAAGTGCGTTCTTCTTGATCATGCTCACTACTGCAGTTGTTAAGCTCTTTTTACAAAATTTTGCACACATAATTGTCTATATATTTTAATTTCCTATTTATATTCTTGGGCATGATTATGCAACAGTTTATTTTTAAGTGTGCACTGTCAGATAACATCAAAGTACTTGTGTGAGGTTACATGGCAATAAACCCCAATTCTGATCGTAATTCAAACATCTTACATGCAAAAAACATTCAAGTGTTGACAAGTGTCATAACTAACTATATATAGTACTATATATACACTATATATATATATATACTATATATAACTAACTATATATAGTTTGAAAGCAAGCCCACACATGTTCTTTTCAAACAGTCTTTTATTCAAAGTCGCTTCCAGGAAATATTCTTATCGAGTTCCAATGGTGACCTGCCACACTCTGATCAGGTTGTCAGTGTAACCAGCAAACAGGGTCTGTAAAGAAAGGAGCGATAGATGAACACTATGTACACAAATTCTCTCAGTTTAAACTAAGGTACTAACATTCAAATAAGTGTTTCTAGTTCCCCTCATATTTGCAGGTATGTCACCAGTAGAAATCAGAATTAAATGTGAATAGGTATAATCACCGGGGGTTGAACACAAACCAACAATTAATCAAACAAACACATCTGTATAGAAAGGTCCCACAGAGCAGAGTGTGACATACCTGTCCATCAGCAGACCATGCCAAGGAAGTACACTGTGGAGGTTCGGCCTTGCTGTTAGTGCTGATCACTTCCTGTCTCAGCTCATCCACAATGATCTTGCCCTCCAGATCCTACAACAGAAAAGAAAACAGAGGCAGTGCAATCAGGGGACACTCGGATGAAGCAAACAATGACAGAAATAATTGCATAAAAAATTCAAATCAGACGACAGACTATCATTGTCTGAGCTCAGAAACAGCCTCTTTATCATCAAATAATACAGTTGGCATTGGAGTGATTCATCACCGCCCTATGCACTGGAGCTCTAATGCACCACATGCTGATCATGATATTTAGGATCAAGTCTCTTACCCAGATCTTGATGCTGGGGCCGGTAGCGGCACACAGCCAGTAACGGTTGGGGCTGAAGCAGAGGGCGTTGATGATGTCTCCACTGTCCAGAGTGTAGAGGTGCTTGCCCTCATTCAGGTCCCAGAGCATGGCCTGGCCGTCCTGGACGAGAAACAAGAAAGCAGCTTTAAAAACCAGAAACCCACTTTAAAAACAAATCTTCAACATGAACACAGACATTTGCATGCAGGTAAAGCTCAGAAACATACTTTTCTATCATGCTAATCAAATACAATGATTTATTTTTACCATCACTGCTAAAATCTGCATGTAGGACTTAAACTGGTTATTCCAATGAATTGAAAATGGTTAAGGAAAGATAAAAAAAAATAAGTGTCTTACTTTTCCACCAGATGCACACAGGGAGCCATCAGGAGAGACGGTCACTGTGTTCAGGAAGCCAGTGTGGCCAATATGGTTGGTCTTCAGCTTGCAGTTGGCCAGGTTCCACACCTAGGAGCAAAGGACAGGAGGAGTTCATTACACCTGTAGCAGCACTAAGACCGTCATATAAAGCTACACGGGATATGCCCTCATCAACACAAAAAGTATCAAATTGGACAGGTAATGACATTCCAGTTTTCATTGGTGCATTTTAAAGACACAGCTGCAGGTAGGGGAACTCAAATGCAAAAGCCGAGGTTTGTTTTAAAAGATGCTCAACAGCTAAAAAGTGATATTGGATGTATGTTGCACATACCTTGACCATCTTGTCCCAGCCGCAGGAGACGATGATGGGGTTGCTGCTGTTGGGGGAGAAGCGCACGCAAGACACCCACTCAGAATGACCCTCATCCTGCAAAAACAGAAAGGTACATCAATAACTGCAATGAAGAATCGTCATTAATAGAATATAGTGATTTTTTTTGACAGTCATTTGAAATCAGAACATCTCCAATCAGAAAAGCAAGGCCAGAAAAACATGGATGTCTGTAAAGGGAGGAGCAGATTTTCTCAATTAAAGTCTTACAGTCAGGTTCAAGTGTTTCTAGTTCCCCTCATATTTGCAGGTATGTCACCATTAGAAATCAGAGTTAAATGTGAATAGGTATAATCACCGGGGATTGAACACTTAAACCACCAATACAGAGACGTGAAGAAAGTTCCAAAAGAGCTAATCTTATAAAAGTTATGTTTCCACTGATGACTGGCTGCGCAGTAGATCGACATCAATTTGATTTTTTTTTTGAGAAAACTCCAAAAAATGAAGGCCAGTGTGGGATTGCAAAGCTTTGACTTGTCACCAAGTAGTCCATGGGGGACATTACACTGTACCTCAAGCCACTGAATTATTATTCCACAGAGAGAACGAGAGAACACATCAACACGAGGTGGCAGCTCACCTGGATGGTGTACTTGCAGACTCCAAGAGTGTTCCATAGCTTGATGGTCTTGTCACGGGAGCCAGACACGATCTGCCGGTTATCAGCGGAAAAGGCCACGCTCAAAACGTCCTTGGTGTGTCCAACAAACTCCCGGGTGCTTAGGCCACTGGGGAAACACCACACGAAATGGTTCAAATAATGTTTTAAAAACGCCAACAAGTAGAAATAAGCAGCGTGTCTAAAAATCACTATTGTTGTTACACAGAGTAAGAACTATCCCAGAGGCTAAACACTTCCTGTGTTTACAAAGCGAAAGTTAGCACTGGAGCAGGTACATGTAAGATGTCTTAAATGTTCGGGTAAAACTAGTGTTTGCACGGTCCCCCCAAGTTTACTATGGCTCAGGAAGTTGTGCAGCAAAACGGAGCAGGAATTGGATGCCAGCGAATATTTACATTTACTAGCAAGTAAACTAAGTTGCTCAGTGTACGAGAGAACCATCAAGCTGCTGAAAAGTTACTGGCAACTGAACTTAGACTGGGTTTCTATCAGATTTAACTCTGTGATGTATGGATTAAGTCTTCAAGCAGAACCACTGTATCTCAGCTATTCAGAGTAAAAATTCATTGATATAACATTGACAGTCCGTAACTCACATTGTTGGCATAAGATCGTTTTAATTATGTGGCCCAAGCACTCCAGAGCTATTAAAATACGTTTTAATTCACCAAGTAAACTACTTTACATCTAGTTTGATTGTAAATGGTGATGATTCATTAACCAGTATCAGAAAGACATACTTTAGTTTCATGCACCATTAGAGATCATCCAGAACATCTTTCAACAACAAAAACATTTTCAAGCTCAACTTTAACCCAGGTATGACATGGACATTGACACTGTAGTCAAGTTCAACATTCAGTCTAACATTTAGGTTACATGCATTTCTAGTTCCCCTCATATTTGCAGGTATGTCATCATTAGACATCAGAATTAAATGTGAATGGGTATAATCACCGGGGGCTGAACACTTCAATCATCTACATGGTCACGCACAAATCTATAGTACCATGAGGACACAGCTTTCAAACTTCGAGACCCACACATCTGCTCCAGTACTTAAAAGCTCAAGTCAAAACATTTACCTGGTGAGATCCCACAGGCGGAGGGAACCGTCCCAGGCACCGGACAGGGCAAACTGTCCATCTGAGGAGATGACAACATCACTTACAAAGTGAGAATGGCCCTGCAGGGAACGCTGGGGGATGCCATAGTTGGTCTCATCACGGGTCAGCTTCCACATGATGATTGACTTGTCTGGAAAAAACAAGAAACGAACAATTTATAAACTCATTGTGCTTACTTTAATCAGGAAAGAGCAGACATTTTGAACATTAGCATGCAATAACAGCGCTGAGCAAGTGCATTCCCACGGAGCTGTCAAACATTTAGTCAACAGTCAGCTGGTTCATACTACTTAAGTTACGAGAGAAAAGATGCCTGGCGTTTAACAACTTTTTTTGTGTGTTATGACACGTGTCACAGTTACAGTGTGGGATTCAAAGGCTGATATCCAGATGACGCCAGCTAGGGTTAGCTAGCATGGCTAACCGGTAGCTCTCTGAAAGTTCAAGCATATTCCGATTGTGTACAATACAAACACATGTATATAAAAAGGTTACATGCCTTCTCGGCTGCTTATACATCTTTCACGTGTCACTCGCAAGCAACGGGGTTTATCTCGCGTAAGAGCAGCGAACCAACTAGCTGACTAATGCTAGGCTAGCCATGTTGGCGGAGCCGGCGGAGGGAGCCTCACCTCGGGACGCCGACAGAATCATGTCGGGATACTGGGGCGTAGTGGCAATCTGGGTGACCCATCCACTGTGGCCCTTAAGGGTCCCCCTCACTGTCATCTGCTCGGTCATTTTGGCGAGGTTTGAGGGTGCCTTTTGCAAGGATGGATTCGGATTTATCAGAGGTCCGAAAAACCTAGGTCCTCATCGCATCTGGGCACGGAGGAAAAGGAAGTTCAGACCCGGATGCTAAAACTAAGAGGGGTTAACGGCCCGCGGAGGATTATGGGAAATGTGGACTTCATACTTGTAGTGTTGTTGAAAATAAATTCAATAACTTTTACACTTGCTGGAAGTGCCATGATATGAAAATTGACATTTATGGTCACAGGGTCGTGCAGTAAAAGAATACAATAAAATAGAGGTACAAAGGAATACCTCACGATACAGATAAAGGTTAAAAAGAAACAGGATCAGAATTGGTTTCACGGACAGGTACCATTACACATAGCCTACAATTACATTTCTTTGGTCTGTTGGTGCACACAATGACAATACAATGAACATAAGTACAGAACAAAAGTAAAAGGCATCTGAAGGAATATAAATAGAAAATTTATAATACTATGTCTAAAAAAAGAACAGCACCATAGGCCAAATAATATGACAGTAGGCCTATAGCCCACAAATATAATAAAATAAGTGTGACCACTATTTACAATGTATTAAAAACAACAGTGTGTGTGTGTATTTTTTTAAAAACTTTATATTTATCATATTCTGAAGAACCACAAACAAACACAATTCATTAGGCCTATGCATAGAAAGGAAGACATTTGTAGTTGGGTGAAATGGGAAAGGCCAGTGGCCATTTAAAGATTCTGTCAGACATTTAACCCTAACATTTCCCTCTCCTTTTAGATACATTATACAAATTTGTATAATGATGTAAGAAAAGCATAGTGTGGTCACTTTAGTTAACGCACATATAACCATTAAGTGCATCTGATTGTCTTGTCAGTAATTAATTTAATATAATTAAATACAACTTGTGGTATCCTCACCTGCTAACTAAAGCTACACATATGTTACACTGGTTAAGTACTCTTTCTTTAATATCTGTTGTGCAAAAGATAATAATAGCTAGTTATTGCAAAAACAATTTATTATGGGAGGAGAAACCCTCCGTGGAAACAATCCCTGATGTTCAATGATTATAACAAATGTGGCACCAATTTAAAAGTCACATACTGTTACATACAATGTTAAATACACTGAACCACAAATATATCACGCGGATGTTAATGTTTTCATGCCTTTGTTCCAGTGTTCCCTACCACATGGATCAACTGCAACAAATTATGTGAGCTTTTGTCCATGTCTTATATGAAACAATGAGTGCATTCAACTCTAACAATAGTGTACATATGAGAATGATTTGGGAACATGTTTTTGTACATGTTTGATCAAAGATGTAAAATTACGAGCATAGGTCCAGGGGGCAACACATCAATATACAGAATGTGCTTCTTGGAGTCAGATGGTCCAAAGAAACACTGAACCAACTCAACGCCATTTTGTGTGTTGTATTGTATTGTCCAAAGTTAGCTGAATGTAATGACGTAATGGCACGTTCCTTTCATCATCAGCTTTCCACAGTGTCACAGGTAAACTACAACCAGAAAGGTGGCAGGGGTTGATCAAAACCTGTGGCAGAATGCATTACTTTCCAGCAACGTTTCACTGATGTCTGTATTGTATTTATTTGAATAAAAAGCATTGGTTTATCCTTAAGCCATTGTAATAATGTAGCTGTGTGGCTCTGTGGATGGTGAACGCGGTCCATCATTCAGTCGGTCCAACACATGTCTAGGCTGAAATATTACAGCAAGTATATGAATGAATTGCTGTGCGATTTCTTACAGACATTCATGATCCATAGAGCATCTGGAATCACCTCCACATCTTATTGATGGATTGCCCTACAATATGGTACAGACATCAATGTCTCCCTTGGGATGAAAAACATTAACTTTGGTGATCCCCTGACCGTATTATGCAGTGATCAGAATTGGTATTTGTTCAGTACTTTGGTTGGCAACCTAATACCTGCACAATAAATTACATTGCCATCGGCCTCTGCTCTTTTTTTGTGTTTAGTGCTAATTGTCCAAACGTTAGCATGCTAACATCCTAATTATGTTGTTTCTGGTTATTGTATGTTTATTGTGTGCACCATCAGGATCACAGCAAATTCCTTGTAAGTGAGAACATACCTTGCATTGCAATATGCATTACCTGCTACATATGAATATGGTACTACTAGCATTGTTGAAAGGAGCAAGTTAGCATAGTAGCTCAAAGCACCACTTATCCTAATCACAGCCTCAGCTGCTATACTGTAATAACTCATGTCAAGGGCTCACAGACAATAAGTGTTTTCTAATCTGCTGGTTCAAATGAGCAAGTATTCCATATTTGAAGAGATTATGTAAATCATGTAGGAACACTGTCTCTCACTGTCAATCATAAAGTAGCCTATATTGCTTTCAGCCAAAAGCGATAGCTGCTGTCTCTTCTAACATATTTCATATATAGATTCCCATTCAATGTAACAGAGCATTTAACAAGTACTGCGGTTCCTTCCATCTTGGTGTGTTGGCCTCTTTGTGTAGGCTACATATTGTATGAATAAAATAAATGTTTATCTTACAGGATAACATTTTCATTGTTTTACTTTTTATGTACGAGTACCATATGTTTATTGTTGAGTCATATTACTTTGTCATTATTTGATTTATCCGCCCAAATTAATTTCCATAACAAAATTAAATGTTACTTTATTGACATACCTGTGTGTACATTTGTGCATGCAGTATGAGGCAGAGTCAGTAGAATATTTTGTATCAATTATAAATGAATGAAACAGACATTTCCCCCCACATGAGTATGATTTAATAGACAAAACACCATGACACTGGAGAGTTTACTTCAGTCTACATGTTAAGTTGTCCAGATTTCACTTTATGCATTTTTTTAGACAATTACAAAAATAGCTTCATTCTTTAACAACCAAATACACACAAAAAACATTCTCACAAAGTCAAACTAATACTGTGATATATGACTTGCTCAAACACCAAACTGTATTCAGATTTCGTGCCATTTACTGACCCCATTTAAGCCTTTTAAACCGAAACTGATAGAATCTGCAAAAGAAATAAACACATATGATAATGTTAAGTTACAGATAACCATCAGCCCCCAGTTAAATAATGACAACTGTTTTACATTTTTCTTTTGATATCATTTCTCACTCAGCATATGATTTGTTTTATTTTAGCTTAATGATCTGCAACTTATAAACAGGTTTTTGTTTTATAGAAAATGTTAGAATACCTTTCACTTCATAAATGAGTTGTGTAGTATTGCTTTAATATGCGATGCAATAATCTTTTATTTTTATAAAACAGTAAAATGTTTTGCGTAATGCCAGAAATGTAACTGTTTTTACAAATAAAGCTGATAAGAGGTTTTTGTGACACATTACCTAAACAGGAACTAAGATATGTAGTCTATACTGTGACTATATGCAACATAACATGAGCCAGTTTATAAGTCAGATAGTGTATATTGTTACTTACAGAGAGGAAGTGAGCATTACCAATGTGTGTTTTGTGAACCAACACCATTTTTACCCTTTCAACAAATCCCCTAATTACGAAATAGTAAATTCCATTTTCTCCATTTGTGTTCCTCTGTAAATTTCAAGATCTCGTCTAAAACTTACTTTAAAATCAACGTACTGTACGTCAAAGAACGCTAATACTGATCTGGTTTGAAATTCAGGAATTGGATTTGGAATTACAAACGTTATTTGTAATTGGATGGTTATTGAAGAAAATAAACCAATACAACATTTAAACATTCTGTCATTTGTGTCTGGCCATAAACCCGGACAGGTCTTCTGAATGAACAACTATGATTGAATAATTGAATATTATTCATATTGTATAAAAGTGCAACAAATACCAATGTAGAATATACAGATGTCCACTAGGGAACTTCAACCTCCATTTCCTATCCATCTGTGTGTATTTCTGTCCATGTCAACACAACCACATAAAAAAAATCCACGTCATCTCTGTCCTGTTTACATGCAGCCAAATATTTAAAAAAATCAGTAAACCCAAGAACCATTTAGGCTTTCCTATGTTCCACAATCCTTTTAACAGTGATGCATGTGTGTGTGTGTGTTCTGCCTGTGTGTGTGTGTTTGTGTTTGTGTTTGTGTTTGTGTGTGTGTGTGTGTGTGTGTGTGTGTGTGTGTGTGTGTGTGTGTGTGTGTGTGTGTGTGTGTGTGTGTCTCTGTGTGTGTGGTGTAGGCAGAGTATAGCTCTAAATGGGTAAATGAAATGTATTTGAGCACCAAGAAATGACTTCATCTGAGGAAAAATGCATTACAAAGACCAAAACAGACCAATAAGAGTCATCTGATAGAACGACTAAATTCCGTATTGTGATAATTGAAAGAAAGCACACACACAAAATGCAAAAATAACTGACAGTTATAAACCATTGCACTGAGGTGTAATGCTGAATAAAAATGAATAATTACTCCCAAATAATAATCGTTGTGATTCAAATTTCCGTTAGTCCTTCAGTCCAAGTGACACATTTTGATTCAAAAATATCAAACAAACAACACACATTAAAGTCAGCAGCAAGAACTCAACACTGTTGTACAGGGAAACTGGCAACAGCAATTAAGCATGTCTTCATCAGTGATTAAAAAGGATAATGATCAGTCAAAAAGAATCAGTTACACAAAAAAATATTTCATTGGCAATCATTTGTCAAGGCGACTGAAACACTGGTTGATCATGAATACTGTACAAGGTTCCTTCAAATCTTGGCCTGGATGTTTCGACATCTATATATTCCACAGACATTGCAATGCACAGGAATGCAAAATGTATCCGGACAAAAAAAAAATAGGTAAGAATATAACAGAAACAAAACAGCACACGAGACAGCACTGTCAAAAGTGTAAGCCATTTAAAAAAAAAAGGTACAGTTTTACTGACTTTTTCTGCGTGGCCTGTTTAAATGGAAAGACTATTAAAGACTGCTCATTGCGAATGAAAGTGAATCTACCTTCATTTTGAGGTTTCGATTGAGGGACCACAAGTCATACAAGCTGTCTGGATGCTAAACAAAACTTTGCCTTGTTAAGATCATGCTTTTAAAATGACTGAAAACCTTTACAAAAAAAAAGAGCCATACGATAAGAGATCACCACAACATGTTCACAATGTATCCGTGCAGTGACGTCGGTGACTCCCAAATGACTTCGACTGGTTATCAAACTGTTGTTGCATCTTCATCATTTCTTCCCAGGTGAGTGTAGAAAAGCAGTGTTCTCCGTCGCCCCCTCCTCGAGACTTTCCATAACGGAGGATCTGAGTGTTCAGTATATGACACCGAGGCATTTACGTAGGCTTCCTTCATAAAGGCCAATCTGCCCCTTGTGTGCTCTCTGCCTGTCTGTCTGTGTGTCCTTTCTCCACCAGGCCCAGCGCCGAGCTTCACGGCTGAGAGAGACGCTTGCGTTTGAGCTTCTGCCTCGTCATTTCCTCCTTTTAGAAACCGAGAGAGAGAGAGACAGGAGAAGAGACTATACTGATCTGCAACCTCCCAATAGATCCATCTGTCCATCCGTTCAAGCATCTTTCCAATACTAGGGACTATGTGAGTGCACACACCGTCAAATCCACACAGCGTTCGTGATTAAAAATCAGGCAGCAAGTCAGGCTTTGTTAGTAAGGCAGCTATAGACTGTGAAAAGGCACTCCGACACTGTCATCTGGACTGTCCTTCAAATTAAGAGTCCCACTGCTGGTGCAGTTTCTTCTCTCCAAAGCCACGACTGCATCCACAAAAAAAAAATACTGAATCTCTAGAGTTCTTAAAAAAAGTTTTCATAATACTGTTGACTCAAAAAATGTCCTTGATTAAAAAAAAATCTCAATATATTATATAAAATGTTTTATGGAAAAAGGAAAAAATAAAAAGGGAGTGTGTTGTCGGTGTAGTATTCAATTGCAAAATATACCATATCAATATGTACAGATTCCATGCTGCTGGTTAGTCATCACTGCAAGAGAAGAATGGTAGGGTTTGATTCATATCAAATTAAAGTTCAAACACAAGGCCCTAAAAGCAGGACCTTAAATACTCATGCATTGTAATAACAAAATCACACGCTGTTAAATACTTACAAAATATCCCTGTTTTAAATAAAAGTCAAGCAATGGATTTAATGCAGACAATCCATAAGTAATATTCCAATTGTTTGACTGCAGACAGTGTTAGCTTTTCATTGTTCCCTGCCAGCTGCTCTCTAATAATCAAATGCTAAAGATGTTATTAGTTAACAGTATGATTTAAAGACCTCTTAACAATCACCTTGTGCCAGCAGCCTGGTATGGGCAGCCCATCATGTCCCTGCAGGAAGAGAACAGCAGTGAAAAGTTAACAAGACAAGAGAAGGTCATGGGACGCATGCTTAAACACAGTTTACAGTTCTGTATGTTACTGTACTAATGTTTAAGGTGTGCACTGCTTATCAGAAAACTGATGTCATAAAATAAAGCGAAGGCTAAGCTATGAAAACATGTTAAATAGTAATACAATTAAATTAGAAAAATAGTCAAATAAAGATAGTGAAGAATGTCTGCCAATAATCCTGCATTACACAGTTTTTAGTTACCTAGTTAAAAAGGTTACTGTGACCTATTAATAAAATATTTTGCTCACAAGATTTGAGGTCACAGTAACCTTGACCTTTGACTTGTAAAATGCAATCAGTGTATCCTCCTTGAGTCAAAGTAAGCATTGTGCAAACTTGGCCCTGAAGGACAGACAGACAGTCAATCCTACAACATAATGCCTCCAGCCTTTGGCTGTCGCTGGAGTGGAGGCACAAAAAAAACAGGGAAATGACAATTACAAAAAATAGGTCAAAAGCACTTAAAAATAACATGGTTGAAAAAGTACACATTTAAGTTTTTATATAACTAGTATTTTGGGAAAGACTCTTATTTACTTTGTGCCGAGCTGGCTGCCGATTAGCTTAACTTAGCATAAAGACTCACAACTTTAATCCTAGCAAAAGAAACAAAGTTGTAAATGAGCTGTTGCCATCCTGTTACCAGTCTTTGTGCAAAGTTAAGACAGCTGTGTATTTAACGAACAGATGTGAATGTGGAATCAATCTACTCATACACTGGAAAAACAAATGAGGGTAGTTGTAGACCACGTGCATAACAGAGATTGAAAGAGGAAAGAGGCACGAAACATAGCATTGGAATAGAAAAGTAGAGTAGCATATATATAGTGATGAAACAGCAAGAGGAAGAAGGAAGCAGAGGTACTGTACCACAGGACAGGGGGCCTCAGGGCCAGAATGAGGAGGAGGTGGAGGGGAGGAGAGCCCTGCCTCCTTAGACACACCTTTAGTCTGACCACAACCCTGTCGGCAACAGCCAGTCACACATTCACAGCATGGAGGAAGAAAGTCAGAGGAAAAACAGAGATACAGTGCAGAGAGAAGAAAGCAGGGGCATAATGTATGTCAACAAGATGAGAGGAAAATGATAGTATTGAAATAAGTTGAAATATGCAGTGTGTGTGTTATTGTGTGTGCGGAGGGGACATACCACAGGACAAGGCTGGTCCAGGCCTGGGGGACCCTGCTCTCCCTGCTGGCCCTTTAGACCTCTCTTTCCCACGGAACCCCTGTCACCCTGGACGTGAGGAGAACAGCAGACACATTCATACAAACTCATACGTTATAAAAATGACTGCATCAACACTGTTATACTCACTACATCATATTGTCTACATCTCTGGAAAAGTCCATTAAATATGAATGATTATGAAGATACAGGTACACATTAAAAATATCATATTGATAGTAATTTGATGAAGATAATCAAATAGGTGTTCTTGTGTTCTGCACTGACCTTCTCTCCTCTGTCCCCTCGGTCGCCTTTGTCTCCCATCTGACCCGGGAAACCCTGGACATAGAGGGACAAACGTGTCAGAGGGTAGCTCATTATCAGTCTGCTTCAAATTGAAATTGCATTGACAATATTCAAATTAATAAAAACGTTGAGAAACTCACATCTAGTCCAGGCTCCCCTGGTCTGCCCTGCGAACAAACATCCACACATGTGTAAATAATGTATGTTCCATTCAAGACAATCGAAAAAAGAGATTTGGTACTAAACACATATATGGAGGCGATCGGTTGCTTACTTTTTCTCCCTTGGCACCTGGAAGTCCCACCAACCCTTCAGGGCCGATTGAGCCCTTCATGCCGTCAAATCCCTGCAGATCAAATACATTATTATCCCTGCATCAAGGCCAGGTATATCATGTTTTATTATGATAAAAATGTGAACAATATGACTTACTTTGGGTCCAGAAGAACCACCTTCCCCCTTTTCACCCTTCATTCCGAATCCAGGCTCACCCTATTAAAGAGGAAAACTTAAGACACTATACAACAATACACAGCTGTCACATTCTAGATACATGGTTTTGCAGTCTTACCTTAGGACCAGGCATTCCATGAAGCCCCTGAAAAACATTGTGTGATGTGAGTGTGACTGCAAAACAAACACAACAGACTTGACTTGAATAGTTTCCACTAGGAGTTGTATTGTGGTAGTACTACTCACTGTGGATCCAGGGTTGCCGGGGACCCCTGGTGGGCCAGGAGGACCGGGTGGGCCTGGCTGGGTGATCATCTGAACCTGAGTGGCATTGAAATGACAAGAGTCAAACTACCAATGACTTCACACTGGAATAAGTTCAACTACAGAAAAGTTACCCTAAGGAGAAATCTGGTTTTGTCAACTAAAGCTACTTAGATAAGATGGATAAAAAAAGGATCACATTGATAATGTACATGTGATGTCGCAGGTCATACATAAACATGACATTTAAATTACACTTGCTCATAAATAACGAATAAAAAATAAATAAAAAGCAATAAACAAATATGTTTGCAGTTTCAGTAGGTAACTCAAAAAATAAATGAACAGCAAATTTAAATGTAGTTGAACTACCAGCAAGCTACTGGAAAATGTAGATAAACTACTAGAATAGTAATTCAATACTCCCCAACACTGTAAATGGAATAAAAATATCCAATCTATGGTAGGGTCCTTAATGTGTCTATATCTGAGTGAATTTGATAAACTGTTAGTGTGTGTGTGTGTGTGTGTGTGTGTGTGTGTGTGTATTACACTTACCAGGTTGTCATCCATTCTGCAGCTGCCCTTCTCTCCTTTGTGTCCGTCCATACCCTAGTCGACAAAGAGCAATATGAGCTAACCCGCTCTTTATGCATTTATTGCATATCTTTTCGCTGAGAGACACATGTTTATTTCCACTATACTTACAGCAGGCCCAGAGAGCCCCATCTCTCCCTTCTCTCCTCTAAAGCCGGGTGGTCCTGTCTCACCCAAGTCACCTCTGAGTCCCTGGAGGCAAAGCATAATATGGACCATTGAAACAGAACAAACTTCTCAAACAACACATGATCTATCCAATGAAAAAGATAAAAGACATTCAGCTTGTGTGTAACATCTGCCTTGTTTCAACCATACCTTCTCCCCATCAAGTCCTGCTGGCCCAGGTAAACCAAGCTCACCCTGGAGGAAGACAAAGGACGAGTCACTCTACGAATATGACATGGCTTTAAAGGTCACCTATTATGCTAAATGCATTTGTCATGGTTTTTCAACAATACGGGTCCCCAGTGTGTCTAGAGACACCAAAAGTATGAGTCAACAACCCTCTCTCCTTTTCTCCACCTCCACCTTTCTGAAAACCTGTGTTCAAAAACAACATTCAGATTTATCTCCCCTTATGACGTCACTAGAGGAGAAGCCATGTGCCCCTCATTACCAACATAACCTAGCACTACCACCAGCTGTGATAAGCAACACCCCCAGATACCTCTGATTTTAACTAGCAGTTAGATTCAAAGAGGCAGTTTTTTTGGACCATATACCATGAAAACAGTAGAAACCCAAATTACAATTTGAACCTTAAAATGAGCATTCTATGTGACCTTTAACACAGCACAAAGTCAGGTTTTTATCACAACCTACTTTTATTTTCATCAAGTTGATAGCAATACATTGATAAGGATGACCCCTTACCTTTTCCCCTGAAGGGCCTGGGGGTCCCGGGGGTCCAGGTGGGCCCTTAAAGGAAAACGCAGACAGAAAGAGATTGAGAGAGTGATATATAAATGCCCAGATAAACTTAATGATGAGTCTTATCTAATCTGTGCCTGCAATGACCAAGTTTTGTCCACTTGAGGGCAGTGGAAACAAGCTGTACACACAACACTGGCATATCACCACCACATTAGCATTCATTTTGAGTCATCAAGTTATCTTTCCCTCTCCACGGACTCTTGCGGTAAATATCCTGCTTTGTAGCTTCTAAATGCTCCACAGTATTCACAACCCCTGCCTGCCGTTTGGTGCTGGGTTTAGGTAGAACACAGCATTTCCGAACTTTTTTTGCAGTCTGTTATGGATGAATACATTGTTGATGAGAGCTGTGAGAGTGAACCTAAGTTGAGTGTCAAAAAGCAAAAACAAAGTTATTGCTGTAGGTGAACTGAAAGGGTAATTATCTGCGGGTCTGTCATGGCAAACAATCGCTTTCACAGAGTATGGGATCAATTATTAATATAAAATACTGATTGTAGCCACAAACTATCATTTTCAGACAGTCAAATTGAATTTCTTTTATATATGAAGATGCTTGCTCTGTGGAAAAACTAGCAACTGAGTGAATTCCCCCATCGGGCTTGAACCTGGGCCAACATGAAACAATACAACAACAAGTCTGTCACAACGCAAACGCTGACAGTAAACAAAGAGGAAGACTTCTTTCCTACACAGTCTGTTCCCTGATCCCAGCCAACTTGAAGTAATTTTACCTGACAAAGATGGCTGACAAAGCAGGGCTCAATGTGGTTTGTGCTACACAACATAGCCTGGCATCATTTCCCACTCTGTTGATTGTCTTGATGAACAATGAGCTTGTTTCACAAAGAAGACGGGAAATAAAAAAAACTTTTATGTGACTTCATGTGACATTAACGATGGATGAAGGCTATTCATCTGATGCTGTCTTCTGTGCTGGTTGATTAGTGACAGCCTCATAAAATCACACTGATTAATCTCTCCATCCACAATGTAACACTTGTTGCTTCTCCCCTCTTAAAATCCCCAGCCATGTTGAAGTAATAAAAATGAAATCCATGTCGCCTCCCAGAGGTGTAACATGCTGGATTCTTCTCAATTTTAGTAATTTATAACATTCCTGGGTTTCCCATTTCAGACGTGGAAACCAATAAATGTTTACAAACAGCCATTTGCACCGAGATATTCCATCATTGGAAAGTGAAGGAACATTTCAACATCGTTCTGAATGGAATTCATCATCACCTAAAATGTCCCAATAGATGGAATAAATAAGGCTTTTCCACACAAACAAGTGAATGGCTCATAGCACAAGCTGGGTGGCCAATGAGTACCGCCTGCACCGTGGACAGAACTGGAGCTGAGACCTTGCGTGTGATTTGATGCCAACTGATCTATGTTGGCAACAGGGCTTCAGATAAGATCTGAGGTTCTTGTTTTCATGGACTTCTTTGTACCATCTCACGCTGCTGTCCACAGCACTGCATGGAGCCCATTTCAGCCGAGGACCGACGGGACCTGGTGCATAGTGGGTTTTAATCAAATACACACTCCACAGCAGAGATAGCCATCTGTTATTAGCATGTAGCACGTTACATGGTAGAATCAAAGGGTCTTGTGTATGTGGAGAGGGATGTGAAACTGAGACTGTGGCTGCTATGAGGGGTTCTTTCCCTGCCATGCTTTCCAATGCATTCCCCTTGTGCAATGATAGTTATGTGGAACTACATAAATACATGACAAAAAAAAAACACCATGCTGCAGTATAGCTTGTTAAAGTCACGTATCTTGTGAGGCCCATTGGATACATAGATTGAAAACACACTCAGATCAATGTGACAAAGGCTGTTGATTTTTCCGCATGATTAAGCACACTTCTCCGGGCCGCGTGCTATCTGATAGAACAGCACAGATGTCCTATATTTGCAGGGGCAGTGCATTTCCCCCCACAATGAATACAAACAAAAAGGCTGGTGTACTGGTAAACCAGGGACATTCAGTAACACTCTTTAGATGTGGCTTCGATAGTGGGACATCAAATACATCTGATATCTGGTATGTATAGTTCTGGATTCTGGGCCTCTACAAAAACCCAGTCACAGGCTGAAGCAGGTGGGATAAGGTTTTGATTCACACAGGGTGTGAGCTTATGCCAGTTGTGCGAGTCTGTGCATTATCATACGCGTTAGTTACTGGTCACTCCACCAAAACCATGCAGAAACAACAGCAGATTTACCGAAACACTGATGGTGTTGATGGCCTGTCAAGGAGAAATGGCGACATTTCAGTTTTGCGGTTTTCAAAAAGAAATGATTATGATGTGTTGCTTTCCGCACTTCCATGTATGGGCTTGTTGAAGTTTTTCCTGGTGCCTGACTTGAGATTCAGAAGTTAATCCCTGATGAAATTTAAGATGCAAACCAAAGTGTCTGGTCTCATTGGCACTTTGATGTCACTCACCTGGAACGCATCCAGAAGCTTCCCATTGAAGTCTATAATGTCTGAGGAGCCATCTGCGCCTTTTTCACCAGGGTAACCCTGTGGCAGAGACAGAAGAAAAGGAATGAGAAAAAAATAAACAAAGATAATAAAGATAATCATAAAACAATGATTAAATACTGTGACTGAATGACTGTACAGGGTTTAAGCTGGAGTCAGCGAAACCGGAGAATGCTTATGGTCAAAATCACTTTTTATCAAAATGTGTGAATATCTCCTCACAATCCACGATCCAAACGTACTGTGTTTGAACTGAATTAAATCTAGTGTTAATACACAGCCTAGGCTCTGTAAACTGGTATGTAAACAAAACTATAGCTATAGCAACATGCATGGGTACAGAGCCTAGGCTGTGTATTAACACTTTTTTTTCCTCACCAGCACACACACAGTACAGACAGGTAGCGGATCATGAGGAGATATTCACTGATTTTGACCGTAGGTGATTTTGAGAACCCTCCACCTTTTACCTTTTTGGGTAATACACATACCATGTGCCCCTGTGGTCCTTGCTCTCCTATTTCCCCTTTGTCTCCCTGTGTGATGGACGGACATGTATTATAAAGAGAGTAGTTGAAAAAAGAAATTACAAAATATTGACGCATGAATGGCTTAAATGCCACTTTCAATTGGTCTTCTATACCTTTAATCCTGCGAGTCCATCCATGCCTCTCTCTCCTTTTTCTCCCATTCCCGGCTCGCCCTGTTTCAATCCACAGGAAATATTCAAGATCACAGAAAAAAATCACGGAAAAATCACCCAAAAAAAAACAGATATGACAACTGATGAGCAAAGCTGATCGTATACCTTTACTCCCGGAGGACCCTGTAGCCCTGTATAGCCGGGCTGGCCATCTTCTCCCTGTCAGTTCATCACAGTCAGTAAATGTCAGTAGTATATACTTTGTGTCAGTAGCAGATGGCAGAATTGAACAAGACAGGTGTCGTGTTTGAGGAAAACAAGAAGTAAGTAATAAATGCAAGTGAGTCATGTCAAGTTCAGTGATATATCAATGATCTTACCGGCTTCCCAGGCAATCCTTGTGACCCCTAAGGCAGACATATATATTTGGTTAGCATAATTATCCAGAGACGGACAAATGCATCACCACAGGCTTCTAATTGCACTTCATGAACAACAATCAGGCTGTTACAACTGAACTCACATCAATGCCATCGCGACCTGGGAAACCCTGAGGAGGACAAAGAGGAAACGGGAGTTATCTCAACATGTCTCAACTTCAGGTGGATTTCAATCTATCAGTTAAGACAAGACACTGCAGGTGAATAGGGTAAACATTATTAACATATAAATATAATCAGATTTTGGAATTAATCTAAAAATGTAAAGGTCTTATACATTCATTTTCAACATGTTTTTTTAAATATCATAAATCATAACATCATAACATGAACAAATGCTAACTGACTATGGAAAGTTTAGTTGATGAAAGTGTCTTAGAAATTGAGATTTTTTTTTAGATAATGGCCGTTTAAGATGATTGGATAAGATGTATAGGATAAGTAAATAGATGCAAACAGACAAGGTTTAGAAAAAATAAACACCTAAATGTAAATATTGGTCCTTTTATGTATACTAGAAAGAAGAAATAGACAAAAATCTCCAAATTGACCAATGCAGATATGAAAGATAAAAAAAACAATGTTTTTGCCTGCAGTGTCTCGCCTTGAACCACTTTGGCCACTAGATGTCAGCGTTCAATAAAACAGGTCCAATCCATGGACTTGAATTTATGAAGTCCTTATTCTGAGCCAGAGTACACACATAGATGCGAAACGTAAAACCAGATGCAGATATACAGATGCTTCGGTAGTGAACGGGAGACGCATAACCCTGAAACGCTTTCACTAGGGTGTAAATTATGTCAGCAGATCTCAATCCCACTGAACACCTACAGTATGGGAAACGCTGGACATGTGTTAATGTGTTGAGGCAGCACTCTGCACCACCTCATCAAAAACAGCATGAGAAAAAAGCAACCACAACAACAATTGTTATTAAGACATGTTCCGTAAGTATTTGCCATGTTTAATGCTGTTGGTAGGATATTACCAAGGAGCCTTGGCCAGGACTTTGTGTATAATGAGCAGTAAACCAAGATTATTCCATGTCCACTTTCTTTCTGGCCTCTGTCCATCAGTGATTTGCCTTATTTAGGAAATAGGCCTATTGTGGCTGTTTGTGAGGGGCAGGTGGACGTGTGCTTGGAGCGGCTAAACATCTGCAAATAAGTAATCCATGGCGGAAAAGGCTTACAGGGATTTTGTAAAAGAGTCCCCCTTCTCTCTCCATCTCTCTCACTCACTCTTTCTCTTTCTCTCTCTCTCTCTCTCTCACACACACACACACACACACACACACACACACACACACACACACACACACACACACACACACACACACACACACACACACACACACACACACACACACACACACACACACACACACACACACACACACACACACTGTATTCAAGAAGTTGTGTTTACTTGAAGTGCACTATAATAAACACATGATATAAATTGGAGCTTATTGGCCTTCCGCTCTGTCCTCATAGTTAAGAATAATGTGCACAAGATACTTCGATGTTCCCCAGCTTGATTTTTTTCTCCCCACTCTTGCTTCCTGCCAGCAAACACAAACTGTCATCCTAACTCTTTTGGCTGCTATGTGGTCCTCATTTATTTCCAACCTCAATCACTCCAGCAGCCTTACAACCTATTTTTTTTCTCTCACCCTCTCTCACCTTCTCCATCGTCTTTTTGAACTTTCTTCCACGACAGCGGGATACAAATCACCGTTGCAAAACAATTTTTAGCACTTCTTTCAACCCGAGTGCAGTAATGTATGGATGAAGGCCAGTTCAGATGTCAGACGCATTTACGATTATAAATGACACATAATCATTTCCTGATCTTTGGTATGGTGAAATAAAGCAAACGTTGAAATAACATGTTCCCACTCCATCCACCACAGCACTATTATGTAGCCACACATCAGTTAGAAACTATAGCTGCAACATTGTTTGAGCTTTCGTTATGTGCCAGACGTACAGATGGATCGAAAGTGCGATTCTCTCCGACCGAGTACAAAGGATAAAAAAAATAATAACTGTACTTTTCCATTTTACAGATACAAATGACAAGGGACACCTAAGTTGGGAGGCTCGCTCACTTTCTCCGAAAACATCTGCCCACAACATGGAGCGGCCCTCTGTTTTGTTTTGCTGTTTTTGGGGGTTTCGCAATGCCTTTTAATCAAGTTGGAGAACACATTTGACATTGACTGGGTTAAACGACGGGACCATTCTCTTCGACACGCCTGTTTTCAGTCATTTTTCTGAGCTGTGCTGGCTTTCTCTCCTATAGTTTTTTTTTCTGCATAAGCTGTCAAATCACCCACACTAGAAAAACAACATTTTTCACTTGAATCCCTGTCCTGAGCCAGTTGAGGGTAACGGAGCGTTCGTTCCCTCACTTGGATAAACAAAAAATTACCTTCATAGACTCTTTCTCTCTCTTCCATCTTAGGGCCTATAACCACAGTTTTAAGCCGCCACTGTATATGAACTAAAAATGTGGGAAGCAGAAAGTTAATTTGGAGAAATCCAAGCTGCCTCGGGCGAGGAGCACAAGCATTGTTCGGTGGGGCCGGCAAACTGCCCATGAACTTCGCCGCAGTGCCATATCTGTTTCAGTGGGGTGCACAGCGACACAGCAGTGGTGGTGGTGGGAGGGTGGGAGAATGATGGGGGGGGGGGGTGTGCTGGAGAACTTTGTGGCCCCTGTCTTACACAAAACAGATGAGGGCAGGAGTAGAGTTGCTATTCTGGGAGCTTTTAGGTAAGCCACAGCTCACTGGCGAACCAGGAAGAATGAGAAAATGGGTTCACTGCAATTTACTGCATTTAGACCGTTTCCCCCTTTAATACATGCGGATAAATGCACATTCACACTCAGGATACACACAGAGAGAGTTTGCAGTATATGGGACACACTGCGGTTGAACCCAGGTCAACACCATTGGGGTTACAGCAGCATGAGTGAGGGGTTTCAGGTGAATGCACTCTTTCTGGTGTGAATGGGGTGAGATGGTGGATGAGGAGGAGAATCACAGCAAATTAGCTGAGTGTGTGTGTGTGTGTGTGTGTGTGGGTGTCTGTCTGTCTGTCTGTGTATGGATGCATTGTTTTATGTTGCTTGTCTACATTTGAGACTCGTTCTTACCTGCTCCCCAGAGGGGCCGCGGGGGCCGTCCTTGCCCGTGTTCCCAGGAGGTCCTCTGGGCCCCGGGGGGCCTGGTGGACCTGGAGGACCAGAGGCTCCAGCCTGGCCTTGGTCACCCTGATGCAAAAGTAAAGAAATAAAAATTAAGTATGAAGGAAAGAAGGGAAGGGAAATGTCACTCTCCATTTAGCTCAGGTTTTGGTCTCCACTATGTATTGAAGGAAATATCTGCTCCTCAGTTCCTAATTCTTCAACTGCTAGCTGTTAACTTTGCTCCATCTGCAGCCTTGTGCTGGACATACATTTGGTTCACCACTGTTTCTTTAAATATAAAAATGAAAACAGCTTAATATAACGCTGTCAAAGTGTTGAGGCCCAATCAAAACAGTAATCTTTGGCTGCGCCGATCCAACACAATGTGCTGGAAGACGAGCTGAGGAGGACTGCAGAGTCAGCTGATATTCCTCTGTGGGTTCATCACTATGAACAACTTTCACATACCGGTCAACTGATTTATTCTCAATATGAAAATATTATATGATATCCACTTCTAAATCAATCTACAGAATTAAATCATGCAGGCCTTTCTGTCGGATTCAAAATCCTGACAAAACCTTTCCAACTCAATAGCTTGTTAGCTTAATTTGCTGGTTGCCCATGCATTAGATACAGTCTTAAAGAGAGACAGCCTACAGAGATTGCAGTGGAGAGCAGTTGGCCATAGCAGCAGCCCTCATCTGGTAAGTCAGACTGATATAAAGTTCCAAATTGAAACAGACCCATGCTGGAAAATGCACTCTCACACACAATAACTTGTTAATTGAGTGTTTCTGTCCTGTTTATGCCTCACAACATTAAAAACCCCGAACTCTTAACACCTATTAAAGATCCTTTCCTTACAGCAATCACATCTAACTGGGAACATGTCTCTTTCTGATCACTTCCACCCTTCAGGATTATTCCAAACGGATACTATGAATGCCCTTAAAGTCTCTCTCACCACCCAGGCGGATGCAGGTCTGTCAGTGCCATCTCTATAGTTACATTATAGTCTTCTTCTGCACCCTCTCGACCTCTACAGACATGTGATGCATTATGGTTTGCTTTGTTGCGGCGAGCAACATGGTACAGCGAGCCCTTTCATGGAAAATGTTATTACCAAGACCTTCAAATAAGAAGACTTAAGCCTTGTTTCCTTGCATTGATAATTATTATGTCTCTATTAAGCTCGGGCTTGAACTTAACCATCACTGACAAAGCTCTTCTATTCTGTCTGTAATAAGAAACACGCACTTCCAGAACCTCTGTTAAATGTGTGCGGTGGGGTTCATCTTCCGAGATGTTTTTCCAAAATATTTGGGATCCTCCGGTTTCACCTACTCGGTAATACGACTAAACATGCAGGCACACACAGGATAAATGTGACAGAAAGGTTAAAAAGTGAAAAGAATGGAGATGCAAAGCAGATCAGAGCAGGAATATTAAAGCCAGGTTAGAGAGAGCACACATGCCTTAGTTGTGTTCTACCTTCAGAAAGCGTCTCTGAAAGCTGCTGGACTGATCTCCAGCGATAAAGCCGTGGTCATAGCGGGGGAAGACCATCTGAGACGCGAGAGGGAGAAAGTAGAGAGACGGCAGGACAAGATAAAGAGAGAATAAAAAGAAAGAAAGAAGGAAAGAAAGGAAAGAGATTTTTAGAAATCAGAAATCCATTGTTAACTGAGAGAGAGAGAGAGAGAGAGAGAGAGAGAGAGAGAGAGAGAGAGAGAGAGAGAGAGAGAGGTGCAGGTGAGAGTCCAACAAAGAACTGCTGTGGGGGAAAAACAGAGATGAGAGTTGAGCGGCCTCTGAAGCAGGGATAGTGACAGAGCAGCAGTCGGACAGAGAGCAGTGACTGCTGGGAGGGCTGAGGACCAGTTGGCTAGGAGGGGGACAAACCTTGACGGTGAGAATCTGATTACTGTGCAGACCCGCATACGAGCTGTAGTTAGGAGGACCCTGTGGAGAGGAAGTGACAAGAACATCATCATCTGCTAACAGTGAGAACTATATCTAATGTAAGGCGAGGCACGGTAGGGAAAGACATTAGAGATTTTTGTCTATTTCTCTGATCTATTTATGATCTCAACATTTGTTTTTTTTCAACACTCTGAATTAAAAATCTCAACTTGAAAGCACTTAAATCAACTAAACTTACCATAATCATTCCTAGCAGTATTATAACAGAAGGATTTGTTCATATAGTGGTGATTCTCTGATTTGTGATCTATTTTGTTTGTTGAAAATGTATTTTTAAGACCTGTACAGAGTATTTTTTGATTTCTTAAAATGGAAAAAGGCTGCATCCAAAATCTATTCAGTAAAAAATGTGGACTCTAATTGCTTGTAAAAATGATATAAAGATTTTCACTCGTGTTACATTTTTTCACCTGCAGTGTCTCGCCTTTAACCATCGCTTTTTGTCTTCTCAGAAACTATATCCTGCAGCTTCTGGCTCGTGCATGTATTTAACTTTGAGTGTCTTTCCCGTTTAATGTCTTCCCATCCTTCCCCGCCACCAAAGCAAACAGAGGCTGCTCTGCTCTTTCCAGCCAACAGAGAGTGAACTGTGATGATTGTCCGTCAAGCTGAAAAAGAGACGGGTCTGTCTGCCGCCAGAGAGCTCCGAGCACTGTACTGCTTCTCTGGTCTGGTTCTCTTCGAAAACACATGGTGTGGGCAGGGAAGGATGGAGAGAAGATCTAAGGGAGGAGGATGGAAGTAGAAGAAGAAGAAGAACAGCTGGGGTATAGAAGGTAGAGAGAAAAAAGGAGGGATGCTAGAGCCTGGCCTCATGAGGTTTCCGTTAACAGGCTGCGGCCAGCGCTGGATGGCTGAGGTTTTTTTCCGACACCGCAGAGCCCTCCCGCTCCTTTCTCCCCCCCACTGTCACATTCACTCATTCACACCGTTCCCACCATAGAGACCGCATACACATATGCTCCTTAAAAAACGAATAAGAGAAAAGACTGCTTTACATTGGGCTTTCCCCTTTTACTTCGTTCATGTCAGACCATAGGTTGATACTAAGACAAACAGCCATTCAACCTTGGAGCCCCCTTTTTAACCATGGCCTTTTGGTAGCAGCATCTCTGGGGGAGGCAAGAGGAGGCTTTGGCTGGGGACAAAACTCCCATCGTGGCCTGTCTTTCAACACAGCCACCACACGATCGTAAATGTGCAGTGAATCTGTATGTATGAATTTGACGGTATGGAGGACGGGGGGGAAAATGGCTACCAGCTTTTTGTCTTTCAATAAAAGTTGCTCAAAAAAAAAATGCAACACCTTTCGTCACATTTTTAATACCACCCCTGTTATCCCGTGTTTGCACTCACTTTCTGGGGCCAGATTCAACTTGACAAAGGGCACTGATAGAACTGATAGATTGACAGGAAGCCACAGGTTAACTTTCAGGGGATTCACGGCCGCTTCCTGTTTTCACATGTTTTTCTCTCATCCTCTCGTGGAGTTCAGAGGTGGAACGGCGTACAGTGTTGAGATCTGGATAAGGTGATGACTGAGTTTATGAACATGATGGACTTTTGCACCACATTTTATCTGCTCAGCGTCAGCGGAGAGCTTTGATTCATAGCTGTGTAGGAACAAAAACCATACTTTGAACATTCAAAGAGCAGTTTTTCATTTGCTAACCTATCCAGCGTCATTTATGAAGAAAAAAAACGCGCCCCCGTGCCAAACCTCATTCACAACTACAGTAGTCTTTTAGGAGCTGAAGAGTTTGTTTTGAACCGAGCCATGTGTCTCTAAGCGATACTGTGAAGTTTTCTTTTTTCTTTAGGCGGCAGACTTATCCAAAGACATCCAAGCTCCAGAAGTCTCGTCCAAGCGCAATATTTACCATTTGGAAGTAGCTGTGTAATGAAGAATGCAAAAAAAAAAAAGATTTAATTCTTGCACAAATTATTACCTCAAAATCCAAAAGGAGTAGGCTGGGGAAATCAAAACGGCGTACGCCTTGATAGGAATCAGGAATTCCTGTAATGTTTCTGGGCCGCATCATAAATAATGTTCCACTGGGCAGCCATGACAAATTTACAGTCCATTTGCACTGTGCTATAAAACAATAGGCCTCCAGTCTCATTCCAGTTCCCTTACACACACTGGTATGCCAATATTGTCAAACCCCCTTGGATGATTGATGACTACACATCTATTTCTAATTATTATTTCCAAACCTTGTCTTCTGTTGGACACTGGCTAAAGAATGTTGGTGAAATACAGACAAGCAGTAAGTGGCTAACAAAGGGGATTCAAAGGGTCTTTAAACAGGGAAATTGGTTGTTTATCTAAAAATTATAAGTGTGATTATTTTGAAAGTGTTAAGTGGCTCAGTCAGAGTTATGGTCCTCATGAGACAGGCCACTGCCAATATAGAGACTGCATTTTTGGTCTGGTATTGTTATAGGCCTAGCACCGTTGGATCAAAAAATTCACTGGTAAGTTATGATTAAGATAATTAAGTGTGCTAATAAAGACTGTTTGCCCTTTGAAACAAATGGCTATGAAAAGAAAATGATTTATTCAGTCCAAGGCTTCATCAAATGAAATATTTAAAAGCTTCTGCCGGCCATATGATTTATCTGAATTTGCTGAAACCATCTTAAAGAACGTATCTACATCTGGCCTCTGCCAAGCAAATCTATCATCAAGCAATAAAAGATGGTATAATAGCATACTAAACATAATTTTAACGAACAACGTATAGGCTTGTGGAATAAAACTTTAATCACAGTGTTTCTATATGATTATTTGAGGCCATATTTCATTGCAAACTTATTTTTTAGTTCAGGAAGTTTCATGAAGGGCTAAAACGTATGATTATTTCTTTGACCGACTAGAATATGTTTGTAAACCAAACTGTGGGCCCAGCTGCTGTAAACAAAAACAGTGAAACAGTAACTTTGCAGGTATATAATTTTTTTTTAAATCTTAAACGGTGTTCCAGGGATCACATGTTCCTGTGAGGAAAGCTTGTTAATTCAGTTATGAGTATATAATTTAAAAATGTTTCACTTCTCTGACACACCAAAAGTTACATAGTGCAGATTTAATTTTCTGTTGAAGTACTTTAATCCCCCTATCATTTCAGTTCAACGTCAACGATTCTATATTAACCAATTTAGGGGAAATTAGGAAAACATGAAATAACAGGGGATTGAAGTTCAAATCCTAAACAATGTGTAGATTACCTCAGTAGCTAAACCTAATACAACTGGAAGAACTATCATGGGGTTACATGACTTCTTCAAAGAATCCAAGCTGTTTACCATGTAAAGCACAGGGGGGGCTTATTTTCAAACCACAGTGAGTAAAATGGGAGATAATTACACATATCTCATTGCTTGGGTGGAATGATATCAAATGAAAAGACAACACTGACAACATGGACCAGATGCAGAACGAGGGGTTACCCTGTAATATTAAGAAAAGCACAGTTTGGTTGCGACTAGATGGCAGCTTTGGCACACTGTCCCCACCATTTGGGTTTTGATGGTGAGTCTTAAGTATTTCCATCGTTCTTTAATATCATAATTTCTCATCCCTGGCTTTGGGGGATGTGGGCAAGTCAAACCTCATCACAGGAGCCGAGCTATGATGTTGATTCAGTTGCTGGGGGGACGCCGCGCAGGGTAAACACTCTCTTCTTTTGAAATCTTTGGAGAGAGACTTGCCTCGAGCATCAAAACGATTATGTGGATAGAGCACAACTCGCCAAAACGCATGACCCAAAGTGTTTTTCATGTTTGTCTGTTTGCAGATACACATTGTTCCCTCAACGTGATAACAAGGAAACCACGAGTAGCTTTGCAGATGTTCTTGCACTTTGATTTCCAATGTGTGATGGTCTGGGTTTGAATCTCAGTTGCATATGTCCCCATGTGTTGGTATGTTTCCTCCTTCAATCTTAAGTGTCATTCTAGCTGTGTGTGTATGGTTATAGATGTTGTTACCGCCAAGGGAAAAATCATATAAAGATTCTCTTTTGGAACATCTCAATTGTTGCAGAATCACTTTTCAAAATGAAAGTGCATTCACTTCTTAACATAACCGAAGGGAAAGCGCAGTGTCTCTTGATCTTAAAAGGGAAATGGGAAAAATATAAAGGACGACTGGCAGTGACAGAGAAAGGACAATACAAAGGGAAAGAGATCAGAAAGTGCAAGTAAATACTTCAAATGAAGCTCATTTTAAGATGCAAAGCACAATTAAAGGAAAGGCCCTTTCAGCCAGATCAGCTGTAGTGAAAAAATAGCTTCCAAAATAAACACATAACAAGTCGAAAACCCTTTTCACCTTCTCAGGCAAAGACAGAAAACATAACTTACCCTTGGCCCGATGTCTCCTTGATCACCCTGGGAGAAAAACAGGAAAAGTAATTGTCAGTACCTATTGCCAACATATATATGCACACAGAACGAAGCATGCATAGAGCATGGCTACTGTAGCAACAGTGACTGACAGGCTTAAAGACTTATACTTTTGTATGGGGAAGGAAGCGACTCAAAAGGTCAAACGTCCCCAAAACCAGCTCAGGATGTCGACGATTTACTGCATAAATCATTGGACAGCCAGGCCACAATTGGAATCATCTGACGGGAAGCGATTGGCTAAGTAGGAGAGGGATCACACGTGCTGGGGACTTTTGGTTCTCGGATGTGGACTTGGAGCTCATGTTCATGTTCTCATCACAGAGCTACAAACATGATTACATGAAGGGAGCCAAATTTTCAGAAACCACTGCATCATCCGTCGTTTGCGATCTACACTCATCAGACCGACTCCTGCTCTGACGGATGCCGTTTACTGCAGTTGCGTTGTTCTTTTTCCTTGCGACTTATCTTACCAATTTCCGCTACAGTGCAACAAAAAAAGGTACTCAACACAGAATAACCCCCTCGGTGCATGTACACACACAAAATGACCAGATGCACGAGCCTCCTCTGCCAGCTCTTGCAGCTCTTACTGTCGCTATAACATCTTAGGCTGGGCAGAGGTTCACAGAGAGCCGGGAAGAACATCTGGCTATCATCGAGCGCCGCTGAAGGCCCGTAAACCTGTTTAGTGCCTTGACATGAGAGAATGTGCGGAGACATACAAGCTCCTACATTAACTACAAGTAATCTACGGCTCGTTTGATCGGGCTCCATGGGAGGCGCGGTGCGGAGGACACCTGTGTGTGCGGCGCAAGTGTCTGTGCCTACATGTCTGTCTTTCTGAAGCTGTCTGTGCTCGTGTGAATTTATGTGAGAAATACATTCATGCATTGGGCATTGACTTGTCTAGCGTGATTTTTTAAATCCACATTTAAAACATACCTTGTCTCCCTTGGGTCCGGCCAGTCCCTGTGGGAATGGAGGAGACAAGAGGGAGACAGTCAGTCAAGATAGATCAGCTTTCACATGGGGAACATACACCATACATCTTCAACTGCCGTCTAGCAGGGAGCATTCAATCAAATGTCAAGGCGAGGCAGGATACACTCCTCACTTCAGTTGTGCCATCCAAACCACTCAATCCCAAGCCACTACTTTCTGAGCATATTTAATAATAACTGGAGGACTGTGGACAATATGACACAGGCCTGCAGAGATAATCCCTTTTAAGATTTGTCTTTGAGAGATAAAAACTTTTGCAGGGAGATAACAAATCTGAATGACCGACGGGCTCCTTTGTTCCTCCATCAGTCTTTCTCTCAGTCGGGAACTTTTAAGATGCTTCAGACATAGAAACACTAACTCAAACCATAGGCCCATGCACTCTTGTGTGAGACTCTGACACACTGTATGTTGGACAGTTTGACGGGATGAAAACCAGGCCCACAGATGAGCTTAAACCCTGGCAGTTAAGAGCCCTTGTCCATCCCTATGTCTGTTTGCCTGCCGTGGCACAAGGACTCCTAGTGTGGCAGCACACCACAAGCCGCAGACTGACTCACAGACCCTCTTGGGAGGGTGACAGGCAAAGAGGATTACATGGAGACCTGCCACCAACCGTCTCTGATCTACGCTAAAAATCTCATTCCAAAAGTGACGACAGTGGGCAGATCTTACCTCTCACACAATAGGCCTTTATGTTTGAACTTTTTTTAATGTCTCTACTCTGAACTGTCTGCTCTCTCCCGCTCATCCCAAACTGTATTTCACACACTCCGTCTGCTTCCATTCAGTGTCTCTCTAAATCTAGCACGCGTTCTGCCTCCGAAGCCCTCCTCCGGCTCTAATTTGTTCCAACTTTTCCTCATGTCTCCTCTTGTCTGGCAGACATTTTGTCCGGTGGATTGGGAGCTCTAATTGTGTTCAGGAGTATGGAGCTGGAAAAGGGCTTCTGGTGCAGAGGATAAGCATGTTTGGTAATGGAACTGGCAACATGACAACAGGCGGCAGCTTATCTCCTGCACGGCTTTCTCTACTTTAGATCAGGGAAAGGAGAGACAGAGGAGGTTTGATTCAAGTGACAACAGACCTAATACTAGGGTCAATGAAAAGAAGGAACATACATTTGTCAGACAGTCTGGAATGAGATTATTATTTTCACCTTAAACTACTTAAAGGGTTAACTGAACGAAATTGGGATGTCATGTTTTATTTATACTCCTGAATTAGTTTGGAAGTGTTCCTTTTAAATTTTTATATTTCCTACAAATATGTTAGTTTCTCCTAACTTCAAAAGGTGCTGCGAGGAACTTTTGAATATTTCTGAAATAGTCTAATTTTTCCTCTGATGATCATGAATGACAAGTAACAGCCAACGAGACCATCAATGCAAGAATGCTTTTTTTATATAGTTTTTCTTACTACTACAGGCTGGCTCAGTAAAAGCAATACCACTTTTATCTAAAGGGGGTGCAAGAATGAACACAAACTGAAAGATCCTATACCCTTAATTTCAGGTGCAGTGTTGTAGAAATTAAAATGTGAAATATGATATTTTGGCACGATTGTATTGTAAATTGAGGTGATTTTTATTCACCATTAATATGTAACTTTTTGAATTTCACCTTTAAAATAATAATGACAAATTTTGCTGTAACACAATAGCCCACTTACTTTTTTGTTATTTATGACAAAAAAAACAACCAAACTCCATCAAGGTAGGAATGAAGGCCACATGATGCGTCTGAAAGCTCTAATTTCCTTTACAAAGTTATTTTGTTCAGTTTTTTCTTCTGTTTAGCCCTTCTCAAACCTTCATAACTAAATGCTTCATTTTTTTTCACTGAATGGTAAAGTAAATGGACTTACTAGGATCACTGACTCCATTTATCAGTGATCCTTTAAACCTGATTATTCCTGCATGCCAACTTTCCTCTGTCATGTGTCTCCCCTGGCAAATCACTTATCAACAATTCATTGTTATTATCATATCAATCCCCCCTCCCATCCAATCCCTCTGGTACTTAGGCATTTCTGGTCACATGGTCTGTGTCACACCTGCCGGGGTTTTACGGGCCGACCCCTGTGCTCTGGGGAGAGTCCTCTTTAAAGGGACGGACCCCAGCTTGACATCTCCTTCTGCAGGAAACAACAGCTTAACGGTGTTTGTAGAGGAGCTACTCAAACAGCTGTCTTTATGCTGTGAGCTGTTTACATTTCGGCAGATGACTCATCCTCTCTCGTGGAAAAAGTGACCAGAGGAGAAAGGCTGAAGTGGAAGGTGGGGGCAAAGAGTACTAGAATCATAATGGCGGTTTAAAGAGCCCCTGTAGTGGTTATAAACCCTATTCTCTCTCACATTTTTACCACTGGTGTGTAACCAATTCGCTACGCTTTGCCCATTTTACATAGTACACCTGGGAAGTGCAGTAAGGTTTTAGGATAAGGGGTGATGGATGGGACTCAAGGGGTGAAGTCCAAAGGGGAATTCAGCACTGGGTTCTGATGAGCCATAACTCCCCCGCGGCTGTGAACCTCGGGTTGGCTAAAGAGGCAGAACGGGAAACAAGATGGCAACCATTTATACCCACTGGCGACGGTTCCCTTAGGAACGGTAAACAGTGATTGATGAAGTTCATGAAAGCATGTCCTGTACATGCCAAATTCACACCTGGTCTTCACAGTTAGAAAAATCTCAGAGTGTGAGTTGCTTAGGTGTAATAGATGTGTGTTATTAGAAAAGGCATGGTGTGTGGTGGTGGTGGTTTACCTGGCTGCCCTTGGGACCCGGAAAACCCTGAAAAGGGGAAAAAACAGGGTTAACATCAAATTATTGTAAGTCACTTAAAGCAGGCTGAAATAGCGTGAATATTGGCATTATCTAGTGGGGAAAGTTCTAGATTGCAACGCTGCGTGTCTCCTCCTGTTCGGAGAATTTACAGAAGCTACGGTGGCCTTCAAGGACAAGAAGCTAGTTACCAGCGATGGCATCATCCACCTCTGCCGGACATCCATAATATATAAAAACATGTAAGACTGTTGAGTTTGTGTCTTTAAAACATACAATTCCATTTACACACTGCACCTTTAAAGCAAGTTTTACACAATTGATTATGGGAATACTCACTGGTTTCCCATCCATGCCAAGTGGACCCTGTTGGAAAACAGATAAAGAGAAATTATGAGAAAAGTACAAAGTTATGGGAGCAATGTCAACACACAAACATTGAATGGATAGTTTACCATTTTGGGAAATATGCTTATTGACTTTCTTACCAAGAGATACATGAAGAGGTTGATATTGTTCTCATGTTTGCGCATTAAGCACACGGCTAGAGCCAAGAAGCTTTGCTCAGCTTATCACTGCCACTGGTAAAGGAATAGTCTGGCACATGACCTCAATAAAACCACCACTTGCTAATAGACAGATTCTTTTTTAGCTTTAGAATGGCCTTGTGTTTGAATTGTGCTATATTAAAACTTGCCTTAAGGCATAGCCAGGCGAGCTGTTTAGTTACCACTGTTTCTGGCTTAGCTAAAATGCCCCCGTCTCTTCAGAGTGATATCAATAGTCTTATATAACTCTCAAAGAAAGTGGATTAGTCTATTTCCAAATAATCTCAAACTATTCCTTCAAGGACTGGCTTCAGAAACACATTGTACGTCTGCTGCTGCGAATGAAGAATATGATTAAAACCCAGTGAAGACACCATTTATTTTATATCTGCAGACAAAACTATCTTTCCACTCCAAAGTGTCATAATCACGAGTCTCCGTATCGCTCAGGAGATAATGTACATTATCTTAGCCACGAAAACACAGCTAAGTGGATTTGGTTGTCTCACCAAATCTATTTAAAGTGTGCTTGAAAACAACAGAGAGGAAAAGCTGTGATTATTGGAAAGTGAAGGATGAGACAGAAGGAACAGGAAGAAAGTGTTTTTTTCAGCCTTTTCTCCAGGTTTTCTATGTATATCCTGCCCCATTTAACTGTGTGTGAGTGTGTGTGCGTCTGTGTGTGTGTGTGTGTGTGTGTGTGTTTACGCGCACATGTTAAACTCGGATATTAAGACCTTTCCAGGTGGCTGTGGTTTATAATTATTGTAAGATTTAGAGTGCGGTGTCCAGCATAATAGACTGTGGGGTGGATCTGGTCCAGCTGGATTTGTATTCCACACATCCTCCACACATACACACACACACCATGTCTCCGTGTGTTTGCGGTGATGAGACAATCCAACAAGGCAGCCATTCCTCGTACGTTTAAAGTCTCCCCGTCCAACCATACACCCCAGTGCTGAAAGTTGGAGATGTCCACTTTGTTTACCTCCATAAAAAACAGCCCAGCAGTCATTGAACGTCCGCTGCAAGGGAACACTCATGCAGTTCAAAGGCACAATCTTTTCCAAAAAAAAAAAACCTACTTAAACAAAAAGGAAAGGAGTTGGCTCTCGGATCAAACTTTCCAAAAACACTTGAACGTGATGTATGCGGTAAAGGCTAATGTTGACTTCCTCCCTAACGACCATACTCGAAGTTAAGCTAACAGTTTTTACTGGGTCTCTTGAGTCATTGGTCGTCCTAGCCTCCACAGTTCTGGCGGCTCGGCATACCGGAAACCATCATTAACAGTCATCATCTTTGACCCCGGATGGCTTTACAGTAGTTGGGCTTGTCTCTTCATCTCCTTGCTTTAGCGGCCCCATGGGTGCTATCTGGGCCTGAGGTCCTGTACTTGAGAACCTACACCACAGTGTCATCGCCGCCTGCTTTGATGGATAGACAGTCAACACATGAAGACGGCAAGAAGAGGTGAACCGAGAAGGAGAGAATGATACGCGATACTGAGCCATGTCCTTTATTTAATAGTTTGTGTGATCGTTTACCACTGCCCTTAAATCTTTTAATGAGACGACTTTGGCTATAAACTCTCCTCAGAGACGTGGTTAGCCAGTATACATGAGCTCAATGCATTACAAAGTACGGGAAAAAAAGCCTCGGAGATCCCTGATGTCTTTTTGATTAAGGGCCCCTTGTGAAATCAGCAGTGGGTGGCTGAGAACTGGGTGGAACAAATGACTGGGACTAATCGGACGGCAATAACTCACCGCAACTGTCTGAGGTCAAGGGCAGGGTGAAAAGTAAGGATGTAATTTTAGGCTATATCCCTCACTGCATGACACATACAGTAGTCCCGTCAAGACAATTTTATCTTTCATGCCCAATATCGCAAAATTACAATTTACCTCGGGGGATTTGTACAGCACACAAGACCCTCTTTGCTTTAAGACCTTGGATTCGGATTAAGGGGAAAACTCTGATGACCAAAAAACTATTTTAAAGGTGCAGTACAGGGAATTGGCGTTATTCAGAACAGCTTTGGCAGAATTGGAATAGAATATTCACAAGTATGTTGTAATCAATGTATAATCAATCATTTGAAAATTAGAGTTTTTATTTTAATTATTATTACCTTAGACTGAGCCTTTTATATGAATGGGGCACGCCACCAAGTTGCACTGCCATGTTTCTGTAGTAGCACAAAATGAACAAACTGAACTACAGCCTTACGCGTTTTCGGTGTCCTAGGCGAAATGCACCTGTTGGAAGATGAAGAAGTGCTATAGAATAACTCACTATATACATCTTCACCTCATCACTTGATACTGTGGAAAGACTTGAGGCAGTGGTGGATGATGCCATCTTTAGTTACTAGCTTCATGTCCTTGGAGGCCACCGTAGCTTCCGTGGATTCTCTGAACAGGAGGGGTTAGCAAGGGAGCGTTGCAAATGAGAACTTTGACCACTAGATGATGCCAAAACACAGCTTTATTACACACTGCACCTTTAAGGCTAAAAATAGGAAGAAAGCTCAGTAAGGGCTTCAGAGTAGGGATCCTTTTCTAAGTTCAAACAATCATTTATTATATGTAGTGTGAAGAGAACAGGCTGTAGTTTCAATGCTCCATTACACGCAGCACGTTGTGTGTTTATCATGTCATGCACAGAGGTGTGAGAATTTCAACGGGCGTAAAAATGCGAGTTTTCCTTTCTATCTATTGTCCATATCATTCGGATCTATTTTTCATCTGTATACGTGTGTGTCTGTGTGCGATATATTTCTCTGCATCTGGCAGCGTTTATCACCGCACACTGCTCCTTTAGGACTCGTCAGGATGAGTAGATGAAGTGTATAAGGTGAGGTCATCTTCTGCTGCACAGTCTGAACCGGAGCACCAACAGACTGATTTATGGCTACTAACAAGCCCCACACAGTGGCCCTGTGAACTGTAAGGTACCAAAAGCTGTGTCTGTCTCTTTTCCTTTGTGTGCTGGGGTGAGAGGGTTTTTTTTTGTTCTCAACAATAAAGACTCTGTGTCTAATATCAGGCAGCTGACTATTTGCTGGTGTCCAATAGGAAATCAAATAAGACCTTGAATGGAATATAGTTAACAGGAGAAATAATACAACCCACAATACACCACTCCAGGAAGCTCTTCTTTGACTCATGAGATAGTTAAACTATATGAGCCTTATACTTAAATCAGCAACATATGTCAGAAGAAACCTCTAAAGGTGCAGTGTGTAATAAATGTGTATTTTGGCATCATTTAGTGGAGACATTTCTAGATTGCAATGCTCCCTTGCTAACCCCTCCCGTTCGGAGAATTTACAGACGTTACAGTGGCCTTCAAGGTCAAGAAGATATAGTTAGAAGAAAGAAAGATGGCCTCATCCACCACTGTCTCATGTATTTTCAGGATATCAAGTGATGATGCAACAATGTATTTAGTTATGTATTCCATAGTAATTATTCTTCGTCTTCCAACAGGTGCATTTCCCCAGTACACCTACTATATATATAAAAACATGTGAGGCCGTTAAGTTTGTCCGTTTTGTGCTAGGCCTATAGTGCAACATGGCGGTGCAACATGGCACACCCTGCTCTTCTGTAGATGAGAAGGCTCATTCTAAGGTTATAAAGCAAACAACTTTTATTTAAAAGCGATTATACACTAAACATACTTATGAATATTGTATTCAATTTCTATGAAGTCTGTCCTGAAAAACGCACACTGCAGTGCACATCAAAAGGGCAACATGGGCCAGTAGGGTTTATATGATTATGAGTATAAGAGTTGGAGACAGGGGAAGTTGGATTTTACTGAGTGGACCTTATAATATTCTAAGCTTTTCTTTCTGTATAGTGACATTGTTATTCTGTACCTCCAACGTGGTACAAGCTTAGAGTACACATCAGTTTGCAAGGCGGGAAAAAGAGCTGGAATCCCAATAAAAATAAGAAAAGACAAAAAAAAAAAGCCACTACTAACATCGCTTCATCTCATGCTACAATTGGGTCGGACCGCAGTATTAAAAAAAGACAGATAAAGGAAAGAAAACAAACTGGGAGAATAATGTTGAGAAAAAGTGAGAAAATAGGCATGAGATTACCACCAAAACCACAAGTGAATGTGGGTTAGAAAATGATGTGTGTGTGTGTCTGGTATCTTTGTGTTTCTTCTTTGTATGTCTAAATCACCATCTTGTCCTGCAAAAAACAGACCAAAAAAAAAAAACCTCTCGACTCAGCATTCCCACCAATTACATGGCTTTAAATGGCCTGCAGGAGGGCATGAGTCTGTGTCTATGTTTTGGTATGCGTGTGTATGCTCATAGATGCACATGTGCCTGTGTGCATAGTGCATACAGCTATGGTTGTGTGTGTGTGTCTCAAAGAAACAGGGAGAGGGGTGTCTATGCTGTCTTTATAGTGCTCCCTATGGTGCAGACGGCCAATTATCCAGTGGGGTGTAATTGTTGAGGATGCAGTGTGAAAAGTTGGTGTCTGCACATCAGAGCAGACGCCTCAGCTTAATAATATGAAGTCAGAATTAAAGGTGGACTCGGCAATTCTGAGAACGGAGAACGATTGTTGTCGAGATCAGTGACTATCTCACAATCTGCTACCTGTCCGTACCAGTCTTAATCCACAGTTTAGGCTCTGTAAACTGATGTGTATCAAAAGAGGACCCACAGACAGGTAGCGGCTCTTGAGGAGATATTCAATCATTTTGGAAAACAAGTGATTTTGACAACAAACATTCTAACTGACTCCACCTTTAAGTAAGGGAGAGCCCTGTCTTCTGTCCTGGTTCCACTTTTCTCACTTCTCTTGTATCCTTTGCTATCATTATCTTTTCCTCTCTCACAGTGATCATCCACCAACCCCTCAGCCCCTCCTCCTTTCCAGTTACTTTCATGTTGCAAAAAACTCCCCTCTATGTCAGGGCTACAAATACATCATTTGTGATACATGACATTTGCTTCTCTTAAAAGCATATATGTATAGAAAAGTGGCTGCATCCTGAACCAAAGAGCACCATAAAGCATACCAAAGTGCTGTGTGTGTGTGTGTGTGTGTGTGTGTTAAGGACAGAAATTACCCACATGTTGCTGGGTGACTGTCTGGCTTTAATCTGCATTCTGGGGCCTGGGAGGCTGAACAATAGGGGCCTTGGCCTGTTTTATGCTGAGTGAGGTCCGCTGTCTGTCACAGAATGGCACCTCAGTGTAAACAAAATAGAAAGTGGGCGCGTATATGAATGTGAATCAACTGGTGCTTGCGGTTGTGTGTGTGTGTGTGTGTGTGTTTACCCCTCTCTGCACTGTTCCGTCGGCCTGTCTGTCTTTGATTGTTTGACATTAGGAAGGGTCTTTTCGGAAATTCAAACCCCTAGCATGTGATTTATGAGAGGAAGAAGTGACAGGGGGTTACTTGAGGGCAGAATACATAAATCAGTATGCACAAACACACACACACACACACACACACACACACACACACACACACACACACACACACACACACACACACACACACACACACACACACACACACACACACACACACACACACACACACACACACATCATGGCGTTATGCTTGAGATGCACACAAAACTGCACGTAATCAACACTGTTTACCATCATGCATTAGTATGATGGACCTGACGACTGCGAGACATGTGTGTGCCACCTGAAAGAAGGGCAGCGCATGCACGCTCACACACTGGTAAACATAAGACAGGGATAATATCCACAATGGTTCAGCTACGGGAGACGTATTCAGATTGATTTACATAAGGAAAAGTAGCACCAACACAGTGCAGGCTTACTCTTGTAACAAGTAGAATTCATGTATTCAAATATGTATATTGTTCCATTTAATTAAATTATCGGCGCATTTAATGATGCAGCTGGTAAAGTAGGGATTGCAATTGTTTTCTGTACTGCTCAATAGCATGTCATTTCTCCCAGGGATCAATAAAGTCTAATCATCGTAATTTATTTTTTGTTTCTAACTGCTTGATTGTAACTTGTAAATAAAGTTTTCAAATAAATTTAGCCGAGGGGGAAGATTAAAGTAGCAGAAAATGGAAGTAATCAAGTAAAGCACCTCAATGTTAATACTGGTGAATAGTGCGTTAATGAGTACAGTCAGTCAGTCTGCTGAGGGTTACAGGCTTGAATTGAACAGAGACATAATAAGGTTGAGAGCGGGCAGCAGGAGGGAAAAAAAGAGTTCTGGAAAGCGATCCAGCTGTTTGTTTTAACAATGGAAAAGTAAAGACAGAAAATTTGTTGGCACCAGCCACGGGCACACAGCACGGTGAAAGAAATAAAAAATGGAAACTTACTTGACTCATTTGTGTTGGTGTGTGCACACATGCCCTCTCCATATGAGCGGCCCATGTGAGACAAGTTATCGGTGTGAAAACATATCGCACACGCAGACCTCTGACCACTTCCACAGCTCTGGCCCTCGTTAAAGAATCTACATAAACCTATGGGTGGTTGGATCACACACACACATCTGCACACTATATATGCCCACAGACTCAAAAACATTGCTACCCAACAGGAAGAACAGCCCTTTTTTGAGCCTCAGTGTTTGAAGTTTGATCATCTCTGTTTCTGCTAAATTAGATAATGTGCTGTCCATGTTAAAGCTATAATGCGTAACTTCTGTTGCCCCCATGGATAATTACAAGAACACTGTCTTGAGGTGATCGCGCATGGATGTTATACCTTCTGCTGCACATCCCTATTTTTTCTTAGCAATAATCAACAATTAACATATCTATTGGGCGCTTCTTGGAATTTTTCTAAGCTCCTGCACCAGTATCAGGGGTGACACCAGTGTATAAATGCTGTCATACTGTAGAATTCAGAGAAAGTTTTGTTGATCTTAATTAACTTTGTGTCAACTCGTTTGGCAAAGGCTTGAATTGAACCGAAATTTATTTAAATTAAACAGTTTCACACTATAGCTTTAATGGCCACTATGATTAATCAACATGTGTTTCAATGTAACTTCATACAAGTCAGCTTCCCCAGTCTTCACACCATGCTTCCTACCTGCACATAGTTGAGGCAGCCTCCAGTTGTGCATCACAACAGGAGGCTGCCTCTTACAATAAAGCAAACAGCTCCTCTTGTTGTAGTATTGCTTCATATGTGATTATGGAGCTTTAAGGATTGATTTCATTATTCTAACGAGACTGGGATGGATTACCCAGATTAGGCAGCTCAATGTAATACATTACATCATTTGATTGGGCAGATGTTTTGTTTAAAGCCAAACACACCATAATGTGGCACAATTTAGGGATTTCTAATGAAGACCTGCGGTGACAGCGATGAATGGAGACACGGGCAAACAAACACACAAATGTGCACGCACACTGGCTCCACCTGTGTGCGATTAGCAGCAGGCATTTCCCGTCAGGAGGGCTGCGCCATGCCAGGCAGACTAGGGAATGGGACTCAGGGGTCAGCGAACCCCCCTGGGTGTTGAACTTCCCACAATTCCCAGTGGCACGACGACACGACTCCACCAAAGAGACGCCGTGGAAACAAAACAACACCGGTAAGATCGCCACAGCAACCAGATAGAGGCTGTCGCACGGTAGCGGGACAGAGTGACTCACAGCGATCCTAACACAAACACACACACACACACACACACACACACACACACACACACACACACACACACACACACACACACACACACACACACACACACACACACACACACACACACACACTTGCTCGCCCTAATGCTTCATTAGATGTGCTGCACACCACCACAGACATCCACCTCTGATGGATCCATCTGCTCATACAACCTGAGCTCCTCAAATGTGTGTGTTAGTTAGATGAAGAGAACTTGATGATAGCTAAACCACAAATTAGCAACAGGGTCATGAGCAGTTTTTTTTTTCTTTTTTAATCTCAGCAGTTGCAGAGAGTTAGAATTCCAAAGCGGGCCACAAGAGGCCGCTATATCTCTGGATAACATGTGGACTGACTCAGTCTTGTGGTACGCCTCTCCCTGGTGGAAATCAGTGATCTGCTTTGCATTCAGTAGTTGTGGAAGAACACAGTTATATTATTCAAACATCGGTTACCTCAATTTAATAGCCGAAGAGCAGGATTTGTGCAGTGCGGATGAGTGTTTTGCATTTTCCTCGGTACGGTTTAAACTCCTGCGGTTTTATGTTTACTGATGTTATCTCTCTTTGTGTTTATGTGACCGTCATGTTTACTCGCTTTTACACGCGCACCAAATATGTTTTATGGTGCTATTTTCTGCCTGGAGTCAGTAAGATGCCATGTTTCAAAAGGCCGCGTGGGAAATAAAAGACATCTCATCTCATCTCACCGCTCAGCCCTGGCAGCGGCCTACTGTATGTCTGCTTGTGTTTAAATACAAGCGTCTTTGTATTTGAGTCACCTCTCAGTCATCATGGGGCAGGAGGATACATCATTGGTGTGGAGCATAGTTTTAAGGTTGCATAAGAGTTCAAAAAGAGCAATAGAAATTGAAAAAGGCTTGATTAAGCAGGAGGGGGAAAAAAAAGTATAAATCCAGGAGAAAGAGTGTCGTGATTGGGTGAATCGAAGAGTGACAGGATAAATAAGAAATCAAATTTACCGGGTATCCATCCCGTCCAGCCTTGCCCTGGTGAGGTTAGAGATTGAAGCATGAAGCATTGAGACAGGTTAGAACAGGAAACCCAACAGCTGCACACAACACGCTGGATTTAAATTAACTCATCACATGACCTGGTACACTACAAGAGACTATTATTAAAGAATACCGTGGATCATTCTCAGTTTTTAGTTGTTCGTACAAAGACTTAATCTTTTTTATTCATAACTTGAAATCATTTTTATGGAGTTTTATTTGATGAATTGATCATTAATAAATAAAAAATCACAACTTTTGATTCTCAGTGAAAGCATTTTTGGCCTTTATCAGATCTTTTTGGCACCTGTTTACGTCCGCTTTAAAAAAAAGTGAGCTATATTTGATTTTTGTGTTTAGGCCTCCACTCAAAGCAACCTGCCGGAAATACTTAGAAAACAATTTGGAATTTGCATCGCTTTTGGGGTTATTTCTGAAAGCTTCAAGTCGATATTTTTAACTCGGACAAATTGCAATGGCGATTTCTTACTTTGTTTGCAGTAGCATTACCATCCCTTCCCTTAGACCTTATGGGATGGAGGCTCAGGAAAAGCAATTATACATCGTTTTCATGCCCACTTAGTGTAAACCAGCTGCACAGACAGTTTGGTCCAATAAAGAACATTCCCTGGACTTTCAAAAAGGCATGCCGGGCCCTCTTTAATGTTCTGATGTTTCCGGAATGGTGTTATGGTTTGATTTGAAGCATTTTTCCTTCTGCATATCTGATCTGTGCCATATGTGACCAAAACAAGAAAAACATAATAATTCAGAAATGGGTCACTCTTATTCGGCAGAGCACAATATATATATATATATATATATATATATATATATATATATATATATATATATATATATATATATATATATATATAAAAAAATATATAAAAAAAAAAAAAAAAAAAAAATGAAAAAAAATACCTGTCTCTCTGAAGTGTCTGTTTCATCTGATTTGTGTGTGAGTGTCAGCAGGAGTTATAGTCCCACTGAGGAGAATGACTAGCTGCTAATAAGTCACCCGCTACTGCACACATACACTCACATGCAGACAGCCACAGTTCCCTTGGTGGTCTCTTATTGCCTTGCTAGTGGATGCACATGTGTGAGTGAGTCTTTGACAGTTTGTGTGTCTGTGCGTTCATGTGTTATTGCTTTGTGAGAAAACCATAGTTTGTATAGTGAAGGGTAATACATGGATTTGTGTGTAAGTGTGTTTGCATGATCAATGTACTGTGCCACCTTAATGTTCAATAACTTAGAAGTGGATTTTTAATACTACCTGGATGAGAGGAAATTGTACTTACTGGAGGGCCTGCAACAGAAAAGAGAAAAAAAGGCATTAGATCAAGAAAATCCATACATCTGAAATATTAAAAAAACAACATGTGTGAGTTATAATAACCACTGGTTTGTACAACAATCAATTCCTCGGAACAGTGGTGCGGAACAGAGAAAAAGTGCACATGCAATGTGGTTTGTTAGATGATGACTGTAATTAAACACGTAAATATGTTGCAGAACAAGCTCATTACAGCCGCTGCCAATGGCTTTTGTGGTGAACCCCTTATGATAAACAGACTTCTGGATAATGGATCATGTTCTACATTAGGATATGAAGTCATGTCAAAAGTTTGTTTCCTAAGAAGATATGGGTGTGTGTGTGTGTGTGTGTGTGTGTGTCAACAGGCAGTGAAAAGGTAGGGCTGTGCTGGCAAAGCATAAAAAAAATAGGTTGCAGAAATTTCTCCGGGGCACTCTTTCAAATCTGATTGAAACGCTCTGATGTTGAGCTTCTGCAGCAAAGAGCACATTCTGCTTTTTATACTTGGCCTAACCAAAAACAACAGTTATGATCAAAGGGCTTCAAGTTCTCAGTGGTCTTGCGCTTAATATTCTTATAAAACAAACTTCTCTTAAAAACCCCAATGCCTAAGGCATGAATAAAACACCCAAACCCCTACAAAGTCATCATTCTGCTATTAAAAAGGGGTTTATATTAGTGATGGGCTTATATTAATCTGATCTGAATTTAAAACCAATCATGATGTTGATTCATGGGATTGTTCACACTATTAATGTCTATGGCTTGATTTGGAGTCGTGCCCCCAACGACAGTTCTGCTACACAGCCCAGCTCATCGGCATGGATGGAACACTAAACATCTACATCCACACAAGATTGAAAACAGACTCCCTCAGGGGAAAAGTGGGACTTTTGGGGTGTTTTGTTACTTTTTTAAACACACAAAAAGGTCCTGCTAACTTGACCGGCCTCTCTGCGAGCCTTGAAGTTTGCCGTTTGACTCCAGGGAAAGGGCATTTTTGGGACAAGAGGAGAAGAGAGAGAGGGAGAGGGATGCAAAAATGCACATTGGGGGCAGAAGGTGTAAAGGGAAAGAACAAAAGAAAAGTGTTGGGGGGGGGGGGGGTATTTATGAGGCACAGAGACCAAGCCAGTCCAATTTAGTTGTGTCTAGACGCCAGGACAAGAAGGACGTCTTAGGCCAGACGCTAAGATAAACAAATCCTCACTCGCTGGAGAGAGATCCACACACAGTAAGACCAGCTTTAACCATTGAACTTGAGGCAGGTGTGTGTGTGTGTGTGTGTGTGTGTGTGTGTGTGTGTGTGTGTGTGTGTGTGTGTGTGTGTGTGTGTGTGTGTACAGACTTATGAGAAAGAAGAAGACAGGGAATAGAAGAGAGAAAGATTGATATAAAAGAGAAGAAATAAAGTAGGTAGAAGACACGTACAAAATAAGATACTGAGAGTTGACGTAATGAGACAAGGCGTCAGTTGCTTTACTGCTCTGTCTGCCCTCTTTCCTGTTGTTCAGGTTTCTGTTTCTTCTATCCACTCTTATTTGTATTAGTTTTTTGAGTAAACGGGGAAAGCCTCCTCTACTCTTGTAAAAAGTTGTCTCAAAGTCATCGGCTATAGCTAGAGGATGTCGCAACAGCCTCTCCGTGCCACCTACCACCGTGTTATAACCCAGGCTGCAATGTGAGGACGCCAGTGTAAACACGGAGAGACATGGCCTAAACAGGACCACGTAGGCCTTTTCTGATGGAGACCATCCTGCAGTAAACAACACAGTAAACAGCCGACGAGTGTCCCATCTTGGGCGAAACCTTAACCGAACCCTTCCCGTAATGATAATCCTACGAAAGATCAAGAGATCGGAAACACAAACCACCCCGATGGCGTCTCAAATCTAAGAGGGATTTCCGTATAATGTTGATTTAGAGGCAGTTTGGTAGTAAAGAGGTTGTCAGAATTTAAATGAAAAGTGTGTTGATAAGCTATCATTTTCTTTTTGTAAATCAATCCCATGTTGAGACCAAAACCAGGCTTGATTGGTTTCACTGGGTCAGTCCCACACACAACGTTGCTGCTGCTAAATAATTCCAACCAATTACCAAATCCAGGATTTTCAAACTTTAACTCCTGTTTGAGTAACTCATCTGCTTATGAGTAGGCTTTCGAAAATCTGATCTATATATATTTGGGAGCTGTATTTAAAGATTGATGTCTCCATTAGGACTCATTAGACGTAGGACTGAGAGCAGACTAACAGGCGAGGGAAGTCAGAAAGTTTAAAGAGACTGAATTACATATATAGAGGTTATGGGGTTTGTTGAGAATCAGAAAAATTTAAAATATCTTCAGACTTATCCTCTGGCAGGGAAACTGAAATGACAAAATAGAGCTGGGGATTGTGGGATAATATAAAAACCACTTTGGTCCTACTGTGTATGAAACTTTAGAACTGCTTCAGCTCCTTATTGACTATTCTATGTCAAATAAAATGCCGTAAATGGACAGGATCAAAAAGCAATTGGTGAAAATGTATTTCAAATATACTGCTGTGCTTTGAATGGTTTGGAAAGGATCTCGTTATGCTAAGTATAGCCATTAAAGTTACGGATGCTGTCTCACTTAGTCAGAATATTCACGGGAGCAGATCTCATCTCCTAAATTTCCCTAAGAATGAATCACAACCAGACTGGAAGTTTCAACATCTGACACATATCCTCCAACAGAACAACTTCAGTCCTGCAGGTTTTGATAAAATCGTATGAGAGTGTCGCGCCACAATTGGGGGAGAGTCGACAGTTTATAATAAAAAACATTTCTAAGGAGGGTGACTCAAACTTGTAGAACATCCGCTCTGTCTGTCACGACTGTCCTATTGTGTAACAGGAGTTATGTCTCTGCCATGTTTTGGTTCCCCCGATGAGTGTTTTGTGGTCGGGATGGCAAGAAAGAAAGCAACACAATAATGGCGGCTAGTGATATTGGCAAGGGAGAGTCTCATTAGGCCCCCGTACTACTGCAGCTGCTACCGCTCAGCGAGAACGACTGACATCTGGGCAAAGTTAGTGCAACCACATGGCCAAGGTTAGCGCTGTGCCGTCACAAATAGCAGGGGGACAGGGAGAAGGGCCAACTGCAGCCCATCATCCACCGGCTTGACTCATGGGTCATTGCTTTTACCAGCCCTGGAACTTCTCCAGTCATCCAGGGAAAGAGAGGCATTGTGGGTGAGCAAGCCAGAATGAGAGAGAGAGAGAGAGAGAGAGAGAGAGAGAGAGAGAGAGAGAGAGGGATGGAGAGAGTGTGTTCCAGGAAAAGTAAAGAAAGGAGAAATAAACAAAACATAGCAGGTGGTGCGGGTCACTTACCGGGGTCCCCTCTTCTTCCCATCCTTCCACGCTTTCCTGGAGGCCCTGCGAAAACACACAGACAGAGCAGTTAATCCACCAAATCAGCACTGCAGGGATGAGTAGAGTACAGCCGAGCATCCCATGCTGTTTCAATGCTGGTGGTCATATGTGTTGTGCTTGGCATTTAGATTGTGTGAGCTGGCACAGCGCTGAAATGTCTGCGCCTATAAGTGCTGTAAGGATGTAACTCTGGATGAATATAAGGCATATGAGGAACAGGTCAACATCAGACCTGTTCCTCACTGGGCTTTCTCCAGCCACATTCCTCAGACCCTGCAGTGATGCAACTGGTACAAACAACTTTCCCCTAAAAAGACTGCTGTTAATGGAGAAGTCAAGTAAAGTTGTGAAAACAAACAAACAAACAAACAACTAAAGCAGAACGGCTGTAAAGAACCCAGGAGATGATGTGGATAGTGAGAGGGCTGACTTAAGAGGCTCAGACCTCATGCTGCTACAAGACCATGAATCATGTCAACACTGTCCCCGATTTTTATCAGTATCTGTCCAGCAATTTAACAGAGGTGTTGTGTTAAGAGATGGTGCAATTGGAAAATAAATCTAAAAGATCTTGCTCTTTAGCTTGGCAACTGTAACAAGGCACGGCAGGTCTGTCAAGCTTTGGATTTCTACACATATGCAATATGCTAAAGTAAGAGTGATGCTTTACGAGTTTGGAGGGTCCTTCAAAAACCTGCAGATATGATGTAGGAATTGACTAGCATGGTTGTCTTCATTTACACTTCAAATGTTAGTGTTAGCTTACTACTAGCAACACTAAAGTATAACAGTACTTAATGAGTCAGCCGGAGTTTCCAACGAACATTATAGCTAACAATCGCTTGCTACATCAAAGACCCATGTTTCACAAATTAGTAAGGTACATTTTCCACAATAAACACCGTAAACTGCACATGTCCCATGCAACAGTATCTAAAATATCAGAGTGTGCATGGCCTATAGCTAACACCTTCACGTTCTTTCCACGTGCCCATCCTCCCACACTCGATCCTGCCCTTGCAATGAAATAGGAACCATACTGGGTACGGTTCCTGATGCTAAGTGGTTGTGGCTGCAGACATGTTTTCCCTATTGTCATTATTGGGGTTATTGTAGTGGCCTAATCACTTCCTGTCTGTGCCAACCCTTTTCAAAGAAAGCTCAAGCATGCTCCTCCACCTCGTCCACATGTCTACCTACTCCCACTTTCATCCTTCTTTCCCTCCTTAATGCAACGGCAATACGATATTAATTACTTTAGAACAGAGCGATTGAAGAAAAAGCATAAAAAGAGTTAACCATTGCCTGTCCTCAAGTTGAAGTTTGGCCCAGTCTATGGTTAACCACCACTGAATCGGGATTTCACGTTACGCCTACTGTTTCTTGTTATTTATCTGATATCGATTTGGCATTCGAAGCTACCGCCAGACTTCGTTGGTTAGGAGAAGAAAAACAATTTAAAATGTAACTGGAGAATGAATACAGCTGTGCGTCATTTAAAATTTTATGTTTGAACAATTTTAATCATTTAGCACCTCTACACCTTCAAAACCTCAGGCGCAGATGCCAGCTAACTCTCATGCACGCACGCACCCTGCCAGCCACAGCATTTGTATTAATAGTCTCCATATTCCATAATGGGTTCTACTTCCCCTTCTTGAGCCCCCGCAGCTAGAAACAGCAGTGAATAGCTCTTCTGCTAGGGGCTGAGGCCTTTGTTTAAGATGGCTGGTGAATTGCCCCTGGGATGTCGAGGAAAGACAGTAGAGGTTTAAGGAAAAAATGAAATGGGAGGGATAGGGAAGACGATATAGTGTAGTTAAAAATGACAGGAGGGTCCAGGAAGGAAAGATGGCACCAACAAACATGAAGGGAGTCAGTATGAATTGATGACTTCACAAGGCTGTAAAAATCCTTGTACTACATGGTCACTGGCCATTTAAAGGGCCCCCTGAAGCGAGGATATGCATTATAAGATATGGGTCACAGAGGACTGTGCCTGCTCTACCTTTCTTTGGGACATAAAAGGCAGCTGTTGGCATGCTGACAGGTCGGTTGCCAAACGCTGGAGGGGCTGGCGTCAGCGTGACTGAAACGTGGGAGTGTGATTGGCCCTGAGTGGCAGGGTTTGGGGGGGAATGGAGGTGGGCGATGACAAGCTGATGTAGGACTGTATTTGACTGGAGGAATTAATGGGAAAAACAGCAGCAGTGGGGAGCAGAGTCTACGCAAGTGTTTGTGGTGTGTACATGTAAGTGTGGAAGTAGTTGAGATTCTCGGCATACCTTGCTCAGAAAATGTCACACAAGCACACCCTAAATAGAAAGAGTATGCACGTTAAAGTGAGAAATCGTGTTTTACTGGACATGTGCAGCAATGCAGTAATGGTCTGCGTCGAAGGGTATCTATATTAAATGAAAGTTACACAAAAGTAAAAATGTTCTGAGTGATCAGTTGGTTTATACTTTGCAAAGCAGATAGGGGGTTGTCAAAGGACTAGACGAAGGAGGTTTCAGGAAAACAATGGTGCAGAGATGGGAGTACAAGTGCTGAACAAGAAGGTCATGCTTCAATGTTATAGGTGTTGAAAAACTCCCAGAGAAAGAAAAATGGACTTCCATAAATGTAGGAGAGACAACAACATCCGGTGCACAGATCTCCCTGAGGGACACACAGACAGTGCTGGACACATGATGCTCCATAAACTGTCATGAATATGAGGATGCGAAGAGTTCCCTAGAATCAGAGTGATAACACATACATACATGTTCATTTGAACTGAACACATGTACATGTTTGCCTGAAGCGCTGTATATCAAGCTAACCAACAACAACATGTGTTCTAAAGTTTGACTGGGAGTCAGCCAGCAGGCCAAACCTTTCTTTTAACTCCATCAAGGTTCTAAAAAGTAGGTACCAGTTACTAAAAAAGTATTAAACACTGCAGACCACTGATTGGTCATAGAGAAACGTCACTGCCATCAATGGACAGCATCTTTACCTCCACAACAGACCAACTACTGTAGCGGTCACAATGTTTGAGCTTGCTGTCTCTCCAGTTTGCTATACTGTCTTTTAATAATGACATCGTGGACAACCACGCCGTGGTTACTTGACTAGGTACAGCTGTTCCTTACAGGACATTTTTTCTGAGTGATAAAGGATGTACTTCATCCAAAAACAAAATGTCCAAATAATTGCCCTGATGAGACACAGAGTAGAAACACATAGCCACTTAGCATTAGCCGTTAACTTTGTTATGATGACTAGCTACACAAAGGCGGTACTATCATGGGTAGTATCTTGTAATGGAAAACAACCTCCAGGAAAAGACACGGTAGAGTAGAGCCAGTACAATGTAGTCCCTACAAGACTGTAGAGGTCCCATAGGTCCCAATTGTACTATAAGTGTGTTTATGTGTGTGAGAAACAAACACATGGATCTCTGCCAACATTCAGCATGCTTAAGTAGTCTATACATAGAATGTTTTAGGCGGTGACCAGAATACGACCCATACTTAACATCACAATCCTGGGTATATCCTAATACACACCCATACAGAAAGCCGCACACAAACACAGAAGCCATCGGAAGGCTCACACACGCACACACAAAGACATATTTAACCGTCCTGCTGACAAGTGCAATGACCCGAGCGGGGTCAGAAGCAATTTTTTCCTTCGATGCTTTTACTGGTGCAAGTACGTCATTCAAGGCTACAGATACACAGCTTCCCTCCTTATGCTTTCACTTTCTCACAATCTTTCTTCTCATCTCAAAACATTTGGAGGAACAAATCTCGGGCGAATGTTACCAAATGCAACCTCCATCTGCTCTTTCTGTTTCTCATAGCCACGACTCGCTTGATTTAGCTACTGTGACATTTCTCGCAAACAAGGTGCTTCCCGGGAACAACATGCAGAGGATGGCTGAAGTACCCCCCCCCGTTCTCGTTTAGGCCCCATTTTGTAAAACCCAACAACTGGGAGCAATAAAGAGCCAAATGAAAATAGCAGAATGTGATACCCCGTATGCTCAACCACAGGGCTTACAACCATCCGTCTGTCGTCCTCCTGCAACAGGGGAAAATTGAATTGAGTTAAAAAGGAAGAGAGAGGTGGGGTGGTGTGGAGAGGAAGAGCGTATGCAGCGAAGGTCAACTTCTTGCTTCCATGTTGGCTGGGGGCAATGTGTCTCTACGGCATTTCCTCTCTCACTTCTTTTTCCTACTTGAAAAGGGTAGTGTCCTTTTCTCTTTCTCATTTTTGAAATCCTATACTGATTTCCTTTTCTTCTTGAATTGCACACACAAATACTCAAAAAGGGGGTAGTAGACTATATGAGCAAACTACATAGAGAGTTGCTCTTAATAACCAATTCATACAGAAAATGAATGTTCATGTGATAAACAGAACAGAGGTCAAGAGTTAAAGTAAGTTGAGTAAAAAGTGCATTGCATTATATAATTTCAGAGATGCTGGTGGACAGAATCTGAACCAATCATAGAGATTATTTGTTTAAATGAATCAGTAAGTTGTTTTTTGTTGCTTATTGCTTCTTCTCGTCTGTGCACACATTTGGGGATGGCTATTTAGCCTCTCTGTCTAAAGCAGAACTACTTGTTCCCATCCCTTCTCTTGATCTGTCAGCGGTTCCCTGTGTTTGTCCAACTTTTGTTCCAATAAGATGGGGGACACATGCTGTGGATGTAAGCAGCAGCAGCAGCAGCAGCAGCAGAAGGAGTAAAAGACAACGGATGTGATTCACATGGTGGTGATTCATCCTCCAGCTGCCCTGTGTCTCTCATGGCCTGGGTCAGCATTGGTTCAGTAGCTTGGACATGCAGGGTTAATAGCCATGTGGTTACATATGGTGCATATACAGATGACCAGAATCAACCGGTAAAAGAGCACCTTCACCTTCGTCACCTTCATCCCATCGAATCCTCTTGTGTAGCAAATTAGATTTCATAAAGATGTGCACCACACGTGTGCAAGGTGTTTGAATGATCCCATAATATCCCAAGATTGGTTTGTTTGTGTCTTTTTCTTACATTTTGCATCAGATTGAAAAAGAGACTAATCTCATCGTCAAAATAAATAAAACATATGATTCAGTAGGCTATGTGTTTGTCTGGTTAACAGGCAAACACATAGCCTACTATAGGCATGTTGCCTATGTGTTTCATGGTTATAGGCATAACCATGAAACATTGCATCATGGTTATGCCACCATGATGCAATGTTTTAAGTTATCGAAAATGTACCCAACAGGCATTGAGGAATGAATACCAGACATGTCAGTATACTGTGTTCGGTTGAATTTGGCTTTACTTTGTCATTGTTCGGAGGCAATTATAGTACTCTTGTACTCAAGTACTCTTTGCGGTTTCAACTGATCTTATTAAAACCCAATATGTTTGAAAATAATGAAATTCCAAACATTAAAGTTACTTTTTTTCAAAGATAATAAAAAATGACAGTGTATAAAAGCCCTTATTAACATTCTATTCCCTTAATATTTCTATATGTGTCTCAACGCACAGCCTCGAACACACCACAATACGTAATGTTTACTCTTGTGGATTATATAAATATTACAAATCTGTTCCCTATAGGATATAAAATCTGTTTGGACTACACTTGACCACTCTTGACTGTTGAAATGTGGAGAGAGACAGAGAGATGCTGAACAGTAAACATCATTCTGGCATTCGCACAAGGTTCATCTTTGATTGGGAAATAAGAAGCCGAGAACACATTGGTACCCAGTCGACCTTCCTGTTTTACTTTCAGTGTCAAGTGTTGCGTGATTGTGAGTGGTTTTCTCGGAGCTGAGTGAGAAGCTGTCTGAGAGAGAGACTGTCTGAGTGTGTGAGGTTATGGATGCCTATTTCATGCCCATGCGAGTGGGATCAACATATAGTTTTCCCGACACAATCTGTAAGGGCTGAGTGACGCTGGTGTAAACCTGTGCGTGAGTGTGTATGTGAGTGAGTTTTAAACGCATGCTCCCACATGCTTTGTTTATACCTCCTGAATTATTCATTGGCTCCCTAATGCGGACCATCAAGCATGCCGTTATTTGGGTTTCTATCATCTCTGACAGTTCATTTGTGTTTCTGGTGTGACAGAGCTTGCAGACTGTTTATATTCTTTCTTGGGAGTGTATGCACAGGGTTTAGGAGTAAAGGAGACTTTGGCTTCTCTGCAACAAGCACATGTTGTGATGTCCGGCAGGTGGCTTGCGTTGAGTGGCAGGCTGCTAAAAAGTGGCTGCCTGGGTAGTCAACATGTGTCACGGCTAATGAGAGGTGAAGGCAGAGACGGACCCGCCCCACACATAGAGACCGCTGCAGTCAAAACAATGAGAGTGGCCAGCGCCAACCAAGCACAGCACATAGGAGCGGATCACAACAAAGTGGACCGGAGCGCCCAAAGCTCGGCGGCCAGAAGACAAAGGCTTTTGTCTTTAGGTGCTAGCAGCTGTATCTCCAGACTGAAAGTGATGCCCAAAAGCCCTTGTAAAAGATTGAAAACAGGGTTTCCACCCAGTAAAGTGTTTACGGCTGAAGTGGTGTGGTTCATTGTGCATCTTTCCTCCTCATCCCTTAAAGAGGACCTATTATGCTACTTTTCTGGTCTTAATTTCTTGTTTTACACTTCTATAGAGCAACCTGACACGAATCACATCACAAAAAACTATGTAGATTTTCGGGAAGCTCTTTCTCTTATTTTGGCGATCCAGCACATCCTGTCAACACTTGAGTGTGTGTGCTTCGGCTCCCTCCGCCTGTGCTTCGGCCATCTCCGCTCCCCCCCCCCCCCCCTCCTGCAAACCCCACTCCGTTGTGATTGGTTACCTTCCTTCCGGAACATTTTCAGTGGCGGGAAGCGCGAGCATGGACCTATAAGGGCGCGAGGCAGACGCGAACAGGGAAGTGACAGCATTACCATACATGGAAACATCCGCGTGGAGACGTCACAAAGTTTTATGCGACGTCACAAATTATGAAAGGGTAGACCGCTTTGAAGACGTGACTTCTCGACTGGCTAGAATAGTGTTTAGTGCTCTGCACAGACACCCCAGACGGTCAGCAGGGAATATGTCGAAATGCATGTAAGTCATTATTTGATAATTTAGTATGGTTAAGCATGACTATAAATCATCATAACAACGTTTATAGGTCATAAAAGTCAAAAAGCATCATAGGTCCTCTTTAACAATTGACGACGTAGACGTTAAGAGACATTCATTAATGCAAATCTACCATATTTATGTACCATGTATGCATGTTATCAAAGGAAAAGAGAATGTTCGCCACCATTAGCTACTGGTAACACCAGACAGTAAGAACGTGGCAGCAAAGGCTTGATTGCATTGGCATGGGAAAAAGTGTGTTTTATTTGCTCATCACTGTGATTTTTAACTTAAAAATCACGTAAGAATCAGAAAATGGTATCTCCCCTTTTAAAAGTCACATGGTTTCGCTTTGAGAATATGGCATTTCTTTTAAACAACATAATCTGCTCATTTCCCTGAAGTTTTTCATAAAACTTGTGTTCATTTTAAGAGGACAAATAAAAGATGGTCTTAGTTTCGGGAAAACACTGCAGGAAACCCTGACAACAAGTTTGACTGTTTGAAGTTTGTTATGAGCATATGTTAATACAAGTTTGTCAGTGAGCCTGTGTTCTCTTTTTGGAAAGGAGGCGCTTGCGTGACGATGTCTTAAATGAGCTGACCCCGGATAAACAAACCCTCCTCGACTTGAACTGAATCACATGCATGCACACACACACACACACACACACACACACACACACACACACACACACACACACACACACACACACACACACACACACACACACACACACACACACACACACACACACACACACACACACACCTAGATGTCTGTTTGTTGATGCTGGGGATGTTGCCCTGTATGGGAGAGGCTTGCTTTTCGGCACCATTCATACAGGCTCCTGGGTGGTACTTCCATTAGGAGGGAGCGCTGGCTTGGTCGCTGGAATTTTGTCACTCGTGAGGATTTTAATCGTACAAATGCACACAAACAAGCAACACCAACGCCTCCAAACACACACACACACACACACATGCACACGCACACGCACACGCACACACACACACACACACACACACACACACACACACACACAGACAGACGCTTTCAAATTGAAAATATAATATACCAGTTCAACCATGTGCGATTGGCTTCACATTGGTTTTTGAGAAACCTCCTGTAACCAAACGCCACCCTCAGATGTGGGAACCAGTAAATCCCATAACGAATGGCCGACGCGCCTAAAGGCAGGGGATGGAAGCCACTGGCGCGATGTGGAGGTGAGAATGAGGGTCATGTTTGTGGATCAGATCAGACTGGGGCCACCGGTGCAGCAAAGTCCAGAGGTGTTAAATCCAGTCCTCTGGGAGTGTAAACATGAGGGTTAACACATACTGACCCACAGGTAGAGCAGGGATTAAGGAAGTATAAATCGCCTGAAGGAGCAAGGGCCTTAACATGGCCGGATTAAACATCCAAAGCCACTCGACTTTGAACGCAAGACTAAAGTATCCCAGTCTTTAATGTGACGAACATCAGCGACATCAATGTGCACGATGTGGTAATCTGACGAGGATATTTTGAAGTGTCGGTTTAAGTCCAGTGCCAGTCGGTGTCTAATGGTGGTCTGTAACGGGATGAAATGCTCTTTTATCTTTGTATCCCTTATTCATTCATAAAATGTGGTTCCAGTTTGACGTTCTGGAACATGTTAGAGTCAAATCCGAGTGCCGGGCATGGAGGGGAGCGGGGGTGGCTCTTTAAGTGTAAAGGAATAAAGAGAAAAGTGCACTAATCACCATGACTTTAAACGAAAACTGGCAGTATTTGTGTGTGTGTGTGTGTGTGTGTGTGTGTGTGTGTGTGCAGGGCTGTAACTGAAGACAATGTGTGGGCCACGGTTGAGGAAACATGGTGTGAATGTTCAAAAGGGAGCTCTATTCCACGATATTTCTTTGACCCGGACAGCTTTTCTTAAAAGAATTCCACCCTCCACCTTTCCCCTCGACTTCCTCAAAAAAACATATTCCAGCCCTGCATGCTTCACTTCCCAATTGATGCCAATTGAAGTCAAATTCAAATCACCGCCATTATTTTCTAGCCCACTCCTTTCTCACAGGTGTCTCAACCCCTCGTGGCCTTAGCCCCTTTCTCTAAGCTAGCTCCTCATTCTGGTTTCTCTCTCCTTCCATCTCACACCTGAAACAGACAGGCTCTAATAACAGCCTCTGTGGAAGCCAAGGTGAGAGCATGGGATCTTAAAGCTGCCAATAGGTTTATGAGTAATGGGCAGCGTGGTGCAGGTGGTCAATAGGGCCGATTACACAGTCGTGACTTGGCGGGTATGATGCGAGCAAGTATATAGTAGGGCCATAAAACACACCAACTGACATGCCAAGCGCTGTAGCTTGTTATATAAAAATAAAGATAGAAAGAAGAGGGGCCTGTTGAGTGAGCTATTATCACCCAGTATGGGGCCCTCTGCATACATGTGTACTTTTCACTGTGTGAAATTACAATACATATATTATCAAAAGGTGCACATAAAATACATGGTTAAGTAAGCAGACATGTGTGGTAGATTAACTTTCTCGACTCTCTCAACTCATTAATGGAGGTAAGCATTTCACACTACTCCTGGTCTTAAACACACTCTTGGAATAATGGTGACTGCCCCACTTTTTTCTCTACTGTCATTGCCGCCATCATTCCACCAGTCCTGGCAGCATACCCTGTCCTATCCATCCACTGTGACTCAACTATATCTGGGTTGTAGCAATTAGATCCTAGTGCATGGCCCACTGCAATGCCAACCCATTCTGGCTTAAAGTATATAACCTCTAACGTCATGTGATACAACTGGATCAGGGATTGGTGGATGACAATCAGCATTAACGTTGAATCAATTGTCAATCATTTATGATATGATACGTGAGGTTGTTTTATAAAACAAATGGTATGTACATATATTTTGTCATACTCTGATAGAGTATTTGCAATGAAGCAAATTATGAGCAATTTAGGATTTTAGGCGCACCGGTGGAAAATATTACAATTGCTCACAAAAAGGCTTTGAATGCATTTCATTGCAGAACAACTCAATAAACAACTAATAAATAAAGGTTAAATAAAATAAAATCTAATAAGAAATGTTGGTAGGGCTAAATCTTTTATTTTTTTTAGGTTATATGTATCAAATTGTTCGTACTAATCCAAAAGGAATACTTTTTGCAACCGCAGATTCAATATGTAGCCCTAATGAACAGGTGAACATCTGACATTTTGGCTGAAATTCAACTTGACTATATCAAAGACAAAAGAATATAGCATTGAGCCATCCGAGTGGCTGCTGCAGCCTGCTGGGACTTGATATCAATGTGTCACCTACGTCAATGCTGCCGCCTCTGTGATCGCTCATACACTCTTTGGGATTTCAAAAAGAGGGCTATCATCGGCCTCTTTAAAAGATGATCATCTGTTTATTTCAAAGACCTACACATGCAGGTCAGGTGTGTGTGAGGAGGATATCATTTCATAGGGTCTTGAGATACGATGCCACCACTGTATGGTCTCTGAAAGTGTCTCCCTCTGTGTTGCAACGTCACTGATGTAACACAATCCAAGTCCCCTTTCAATACTACGTGATGGGTGTGTTGTGTTGTGAAGCTCAGCTCTTGTGGCAGGTGCAGACTTGCCCCAGTGTGAACTTTATGAGAGGAGGTCATGCGTCACTTTATCCAAATGGTGGCGTCCATATATGGTCCAATCAGCTGCCCAGGTTCCTGGGATCAGGACATGGCTGGGATGGCTGTCGAGTCTTAAACACAGTCGCTGATAGACTGGGATCAGTCTAATTTTACAGTCTGTTGTGATTTTATTTTCAACCGTTTACCTACCCACGATAATAACATCACCTTCAAAAAATATCAGTCAGTTGGCCGTGCTTGAGAGATCTCCACTGTGTGGATTTGTGTCTGATGGCATTTACAGTGTGTGTGTGTGTGTGGGTGTGTGGGGGGGGGGGGAGGGGGGGGGGTGTAGAGGGTGTGATTCTCAAGCTATGTTAGTTTGTGGGCCTGACAGCTGCGTGCGAATCTGATAGACGGCTGACACAGCTGATATGTCTGATAGGCTCCATGTGCAGTAATGAAAATAAAACACAGCTGGGAGCGCGGACAGAGGTATGTGCGATTCATTGCCGTTGACCAATCACATGTCTGCATCAGCGTTCATATTGTGTTGACCTTGCATTCGGGGTCGAGGTGGGGCATGTAGGCAAAAGATAGGGGAACCGCAGCTGTGGAGAGAGCGCTATGCATGAGCCATCGTTTAGCTCCTTTCACTCAACACTGGCTCATCTAATGCCTTATCCAAGTCAGCCCGGGCCGTGTCACCTTCATTTGCTCCAGACCATACACATGTTTACTACTTGATGTAATGGGATTTATTCTTCACACCCAGAATCAACGCTGACAAGCCTCCAAGCTCTCCTGCTGTACCGAGTTCCTGCCAAGCTCCTTCAGTTGCTGCTGGCCTAGAATCCAAACAAAGGAGCAAACCACAGTGGAAAAAGTAGAGATGGAGCATTCTGTATATCTGAATCTGTGATAAAAGCATCAGATCCAAAGAAACATCATTTACCAACCCTTGTCACTGAACCAAAACTGAAGAATGGCCAAGTTCCAAACCACCAACCCAAAAACTAATCAAGGTTTGGACCCACCCTGATGTGCCCTACTAAAACAGCTTCAAAATGGCTTCAGGTTTCAGCGTTCCTCAGCCAGGCCAAGTGGAAGAAAAACGCCCGCGGTCATCACGCCCGTCCAACCAACAGACAGGTTCTTGGACAGGAGCTGAGGTCCCAGATCAACGGGTGTTGTGGTTAAAATGATACATCGGTACTAGTAATACATTTTGCGGTCACTTCGAAAGTGATTTAGGCCCTTTGCCATCCGCTCCAAGCGCTTTCAAAATCTGTCATATTTTAATGGGGGCTGTCTCATAAATCGATCAGAGGAGGTTTATTGTAGTAGTATACGTATCTGGGCTTTTGCAACAATGGAGGCTATGTCTGCATGAACCTCAGTGAAGCTAAGCCAATGTGGACTTAAACTAAACCCAGTAAAGTCCAATGGCTCTAATAGCACTGCTCCTATCTCAATCAACCATGGGTGAAGCAATCTCTAAAAAGCCTATTTTCAACAGATGCATTGTTGTAAAGAATTAAAATGGAACAAGGGAGCAAAAGGTGGAAATCCTAATTCACTGGTTTTAATGAATGCAAGACCAATACTACAGTTTTGGCAGAGAGTGCTCAAAGAACCCATTATCCCAATGATCTGTTCTGGCTGCCTGAGATTACAGCTGAGGAGGAGCAGGTCAAATCTACAACACCTGTTTGTGACAGAGGAGTGCAGATGAAGACCAGACATTTAAACTAATACGCAGACCGCCTTTAAGTGTTAGTGACTGGTAGCGATTTCCACACACACAATCTATTGATAAACCTACATGCACTGTTGGAATGCAGTAGTTCATCATTTTGGGAAATAACTTTCTAAATGAGAGGTAATTGATTGGTTAATACCAATCTCATGTCTGTACTGTGAAGTTACAGCGAGCAGCCAGTTAGCTTAGCGCTGCATAAAGAAACTGGGTGGCCCAACTTGCGCCTGTAACAAGCCGGCCACTTTGTTTTTTTCACATATTAACAAACTAAATGTTAGATTGTGAGCTTGTTAATAATAAGAGTATAGCTTGATTAGAAAGGTGATACATTATTTCACAAGCTAATTTGCATATCCAGGAAGTTGTAATGTTCCTTCCTTGGTAAGCTAACCTAAACATTACTGGAACATGTTAAGCTAACATACATAAGAGTGTTATCTTCTCATCTAACCAATCATGGCAAGACAAAGGAATAAGCTTATTTACCAATTTGTCAAGGCTTTTCCCTTAAACCAATCAGTACAGACCAAACATACAACGTACCCCCTCACATTAACTAAGATAAACCTCTGAATGAAAACACATCAAAAGGCAGAGGGGAGGATGAAGTAGCACTGGAGTACACCACTAAATACTTAAACTCCTTCTGCAAGTTTGGATTTCGTAACCAACACAGGAGATAAAAGCCCTCTCTGCACCGTGACAGCAGAAGGGAGGGAGATAATAAATGAATACAGCGAGGAAGAGGGGGGCTACGGTATGCCCCTGAGAGACTTCTCCCTCTCTTTTCTACCTTGGCCTCTCCTCCTCTCATCCATCCACGTCTGGCCGTTTGAGCTTTAGTATCGCTCCTGATAGATATTAATGATCCAGAGCAACACGATCTGACTTTAGTTCTTTCATCCCGTGTTCGGAGCTTGTTTCTTCACGGATCGATTTCCCCCGTCCTCCATCTTAATCAACGGACTTTATATGGATTATAAGGGCCAGGTGGGAACCTTAGGCACTTTGAGGGACACATGCGTCAGTCAAGCCTCATTCCCCCTGCTTTATCTATGACTTGAACCCCAACACACATGACCTGTCATCAACGGGGTTGGCATTCAGTGCGTGTCTATACGCTTTCTGTCGTGAGTGTGTATGTGTTGGTTGAGGCGTGTAACAAAGTCAGCATGTGACCCCCCCTTAGTCTTCAGGTTGGTGGAGCCAATAAATCTGCCACTGTACTCCTACACAGCACAGGTCACCTCTGACCCTCACACATACCCATTCACATTTTCCCTTGCAGCCATGCATTGCCCGGTGCACATTCGGCCAATGAAAGATATAGCCAAAAGGAAGGACTTTGACAGGGAAATGAACATGCACTAACACCTTGCTAGATGGCTATCACGTTTCTACCAGGACCCAGGATGTTGTTGTGTCATGCTATATTCTCTCTTTACATGTGTCTCTCTGTGTGACCTCCGGGTCAAGAGCTTGTGTTAGTCTGAGAGGGATCCTCATGTCGCTGCCACGTCTTGCCGTCTGGATCTCCACTTCCGTCTTCCTCTCACTTTCACTCTTCTCCGTCTCAGGCACCCCCTCACCCTCCTTCTCTTCTTTTCCCTCCTTCCATCTCATATTCAGGGAGGCCCACAGTTGTCCAATGGTATTCTCAATGCATCGTAAACACCACTTGTCAGGGTGTCACCTTTCACCCACCCATTTCCAAACCTCCAAAAGCACCGTCCCTCACCCCTCAACATACGGTACGTACCCACCTTAGCCTGAAATATACACACACACACACATACACACACCCCTTTCTTACTCCTAAGTAGCTTAGTAAGGAAACATCCCAGAGAGGGCACTAGTGGGTATCTAAACTGAGAGTTTGCTTTGTCAGGATCATTCTAGTTTTAATTCCATGTTGAAGGTGCAGTGTATTAGAGGAATTGGCGTTTTCCAGAACAACCTGGTAGAAATGGAATATAACATTTATAAGTATGTTTTAATTAATGCTTACTTGCTTGAAGTTCAAAGTTGTTGTTGATTTTCTTACAAGAATTAGCCTCTTGCAAGGCCACCATGTTAGACCGCCATGTTTCTACAGTAGCAAAGAACGGACAAACTTAACCGCCTTATGCGTCTTTATATATAGTGGGTGTGTCCGCAGGAATTGCACATGTTGGAAGACAAGAATAAGTACGAAAGAATAAATAACTAAATACATCTTCACCTCATCACTTAATATTTTGGAAAGACTTGAGGCAGTGGTGGATAATGCCACCTTCAACACTAAATGACACCAAAATAAACCCTTAAGTTATTACACACTGCACCTTTAAGCCAGATATTTGAAAGTCTATCAACATATAAAAAAACAAAGCACAACTCTTCTACAGTTGTATTCGCCTCACAGAAGGTTTTCAGCTATTTAGCCTTCATCATGGTGGTGAATGGCCAACGTGCTTTGATTCTGAAGGACTATATCAAAGCTTACACTGCTGGGCCCCTCGTTGTACACCTTGCTGGTGTTTAATTAAGATGTTAGTATGCCAAGCGTTTGCCCAAGACCTCATGGGATTACAAGACACCGCCATTTCTTAAGCACAGCTGGTGCAGATGGGAATTTCATTTGTTTTGCAGCTCATAAATCACCATTGAGATATGTCAGTCTGGACCAAAGATGTTATTCCAAGACCCCCCCTAGCATGGATAAAAAATTTATTTCCGTGATTCATCTATCAGTGAGAACCTTGAAGAATGACTGCCAATATCTGGTTACGCCAAACACAAGTCAGATTGATTGTGCAAGAGACTTGAGCAGCAGCCAGATGATCAGAAACAAAAATAAATCCGATGTTGCAATAAAAACGGAAATCAAAAATCACCAAGGCAAATAACTCTCAGAGACAGAGACCACAGTGAAGAGAAACTAGCGCACATCCAAAAAATACCAAAATCCCCTCTTTGTGTGCTGCCCATCAAGACTAAACAAATCCACCAGGTCTCCGGGCCTCATGTGGACCGGGTCTGTTTGTGTTGGTGCCACAAGACATCACAACAAACACACACATGGGAAACTGGAGCTGGCGTGTTATGATGGGAATGGATACCACAAACGAAGGAAGCTTCCTGCCCCCTTCGGCTCCTTTATAACAGCACAAGATAACAGATATCAAAATATTATGCTCAGCTTTTATGAGAATTTAACATTGTTTGGGAATGCATATAAAAAGGGGAGCCTGAGGGGAGGCTGACTGACTTTACTTTTAATGAGGAATCCAATTGGCTGCTGTCAATAGATGCACATTTTTTCACACTGCAGTTTTTTAAATTTTATTTTTTTTAATTCTCCACTTTCTGAGTGGACGGAGTGTCTGTGTGGTTGTTCTGCTATTAAGCCAGACATCATTGTAGAAATAAACCCCGGGAACATGCTTAGAATAATTCACCAATACATAAATATTCCATGGAGGGAAACACAATTGCTTCCAGGTGCCAATCTCAGATTCCACCCGCCGTTCAACCACGTTGCTGCTAACTATCCCCTGACCCCCCTGCTACACATAACGCTTCAACCATAATGAAGAGTTTTCGTCAGTTTCTCCAACAACCGTTGAAAGTGACATTGAAGACCGTGGGTTTCATATTTTAAAACTGTTTTTCTGGCTAACCTCTGAAGACTTTGATTGTGTAATCTCCTCACTCTGCACCCAACGGTACGACCCCCATGCTCGGAGAATACGCAGATCTTTTGGAGATTGAAGCAAGCGGTGCCACAGGGGGCCAACAACTTGAAGCTCAAAATTGAAACTGGATGACAATAGATGACAATAGATGACTGATTGACGACAATATCTCGACAAGGGACCTGACTGGATGCACTCGCTCATCTCGTACCATGATGTCAGTGCATGTAGCGTGTGTGTATCTCTCTGGAGTTAGTGTATGTGTTTTGCTCTTTCAGAAAAAATGTGGCCAACATTAGCCAACACGGTTCAGTGCCATGCTGTCACATTGCCAACCTGTAATTTGGCACGCGACCTGGACAAAGGGGCCTCACACACGCACAAACACCCCAATCCCCCCTCTGCATACACACACACACACACACACAATACATATATATGCACACACGCACACACACAGACATGGTCACACACTCCCCAATCATGATCTTAACAACCCAGCCCTGAAGCGTCTCATTTTTCCTCCCTTTCTCGACATTTTTCAGTCGTTTTCCTTGTTCCCTGTGGTCGGAAATGTCTTGTTTCCTTAATGGCTTCCAGTAAAGTTCCCAGAGTCCCTAGCGTATATCCAGCTATCCTCCAGGGGCGCCTCCTCCGTGCATCCAATTAGGCCCCTACATTCACAATGGTGTAATCAAGACATGTTCTGCGAAGCCTCATGCCATCTTAAAACTCAGACTTGGTCTGGGATAAAATACTGGCGGAATAACTGCCAAAGAAAGTTCTGCAGCAGAGCAGAACGCTCTCCATTTCTTCATTACATTACTGCATATACATATGAATGCTATTAGAGTCATAGTTGCCAGTTTCAGAAAATGTGACTTTGATATAAGCCATCAAACGTGTGTTTAATGTTCAGCTTCTTGCCTTGTGAGTTCTCTCAGCAGGCATTCACTGTGTTTCACTGTTAGGAGGAAATTAACCACAGATCAAATGGACATTAAGACTTGTGTTTGTGATGATTATTCATTTCTTAGTACTGATTTATCATTTATTTTTTATTTATTTTTTATTTTTTTTGTTTATATGTATGTATATATATACACACACACACACACACACACACACACACACACACACACACACACACACACACACACACACACACACACACACACACACACACACACACACACACACACACACACACACACACACACACAGCCTGTCAACAACAATGTAAAAATATGCAATGACCTCCTGCTTGTTTTTGTCTCGTCCGTTCTGTCTTAAATGTGAACACTTAAATTGTCATGAACCTCACCTAATGTTATGTCTTTCACATGTCTTGTCCTGCATCACGTAAATAAAAAAGTTTACACTGGAAAAAAAAAAAAAAGACTTGTGTTTGTGTGTGTGTGTGTGGTTGTCTCCAAGTACAGTATCCAGCTTGTATGTGTATATTTCCTATGGTTCCAGTCTGGGGACTACAGCAGCACGCCCAGTTCTCATTAAGCAGACGCCCTGCTGAGGGAGCTCCATTCTGGGGTTCACCTCTGTGGAACCCTGGGTAATCACCAAGCATCACCACCCAAGGGCATGAGCCAACCCGCTGCACCACCGCAGAGTCAACCAACCAACATCTACAGCATTAGGGTCCCACCTCTGGGACCACGGTCACAATAGCATTAACTGTTTGGCATTATAATGAATGGGTATTTAATGGCTCTGAACGCAGAAAGGCATTAGGTAATGTAGGGATTATTAGGGTGGGTTATTTAGCAGCCATCCATGGTGCTTTGGTTCAGTGGGACCAGCCCAGCTGTTAGGAAACACACACAGTGTGTTTAGGACACATTATATGAGGCCAGAACGACTGACTACAGAGGGAATCCATGTGAAGAGAAGAAAGCGGGTAGCAATCATTTTCCACGTTTTTTTTTACTGCCATACTTGGAAAAAAGTGTCTGGAAAACAGGGAGCGCAAAAGTCAGGAAATGATTTAGTTTTCGTGCCGGAGGTCTTCCTATTCATCATCTAGGCTGTTCATTTGTCAACCAGTAATTTACTTTACGCTTCAAGGATCATCCAAAGAATTTGCTCTGTAAAATCATTTTAAGTTGCAATTATTGTTCTCTTTCCAATTTTTTGTTTATAAAAAAATCTCCTGAAAGCTCTATTTCTTCCTTTTTTATTTCCATTTTTTATTATACAGTATACAGTCGCACCTGCTTCTTCCTGTGCTGACCCCTCACCCGTTTGTTGATGGATTCCCTCATTACAGCTCGGCAGGCTACGCGGTCACGGAGTTGCATTCAAGGCCAGTGTCGCACAGTGCAGCTGCATGGTCAGCCAGGTGGTCGCTGTATAGCATTTAGGATGTCTTCCTCTCATACTTCTCATGCACTTAAAACACTTCCTGATATAGCAGATATGTATACTCTATGCTACTGCATGTACATGTACATGACATTGATGTGCCACAGAAAAGCCATACAATCTGTTGTGGTTGCTTGTATCCTGTTGCTACACCAATGTGTTTGTCACTGCAAAGAGACATCCTGATGAAAAAATCTGTCTAAATATACAAGTATGTCTTCAATCTTATTTTTTTCTTTCTTTCTTATTTTCATGTTGACATAATAATCCATTTCCTGATGTTGGAATCAAATGAAGCATAGGATAAATAAATTATGAAAAATGTAATAAATCTTGGTCTCAAATCAGTAAATTTGCGTGTGTTTTTATGGACATCAAAAGGCACACAATCATGTGATCTGCACTAGATTTCTCACATGAACACGATTTTATGGATCATTCATTCGCCTTTATCTTAGTTTCCCTCTCCTTTTTCTTGAACCCAACGTACTGGGGAGCCCAGTCAGGAGTCTGAGAAAGATCTGGCTGTTTCCTCAGAATCCAACCCGACTGTTTACCCTCCTACGCACACAGCACACACATAATACACACACAAACACTGCATTGCACTAGCGGGTGCCACATCTTGTGATCTCCTCCTACTCAGATATATGCCGTGTACCAAGTCCCGCCGAAATTCACCGACTCTTTCATCTGCTCAGTCCAGATCCTCTCAGCTCATTTCAATGCAATGACAACACACTGGCTTTGAAGAGCTTCCAGAATTCCCCCCTGGTCTTTACGGTAGGCTATGACTCACCACAATGAGACGAGTACCTGCTACGGCTCTGGCAAGCGAGCATGCTATTCATGCACACAAACTTTCACATGGGTTACATTGAGGGAAGGTGTACAGTATAACACATGATCTATACAGTCAGGCCCACATCATCAGCCTATACGCACCAAATTGCATGCACCTTTATCATCCAGTTGTGCCGGCACAATCACACAGCTTGGACAGAACTCAGACCACACTAACATTTAAGTGTGGTGTGCAGTCCTTCCTGGGATATACACTAGTTTGAGTAGGAAATGTGCGTAAACAAGCAAATAAGAGACACTCAGAAGTGCATGTCTTAGGAGTATGAAGTTCCCACAGACAATCCCGTTGTACAAACTCGCAATTTTCTTTGATGTTTGTTTGACCGTAGATAGAGCCTGGGCCACTTTGCAACAGTCCCCGAATAAAGAGACCACATCTGTGTTGTGAGATGTTTTAGATATGATTCAGTAATCAATCTGACACCGACACAGCGAGAAAGGCTTATTTCCCTTTATGCAATGGTGCTCTTAAGTTACTGATGCCATAAACACCGGCCAGAACAGAGGCAGCCGATGATTCGATAACCAGCGTGTTTGCTATACGTAGACATCTGTGTGGACTTTCATTTTCACGGTGGGGGAAAACAGCATTTACAGGCAACGTCACCTTTTACCACTTAGGAGTGTGTTCGATAGGCATCTCTATTACAGTGGTGTGTGGATTTACTGTATGTATATATACACACTATGTGTTTCTTCCCCGGGTTCTACTCTGTTATCCCCCTCTGTTGTGGCATGAGATATACATGACTGTATTTCTGATTGGACACACACAGGACACAAATTCAAACAAACTGTCTCCAACTGCCCCGAGTCTACAAATCATGGACTAACATAACATAACATGGACTGTTATCAGGGAATGCATGTTCTCACATTAAAAATGATACCATAAGGGAAACCACAGGACATTGAGTGCACTATTAAGAAATGGGCAACACTTGAAACAACCTTTCCCTCTGCCTAAGACGGTGTGTTAAGATTCACAAAACACACTCAACATACAGAAACGTATTCTTATATCTGTACTTTCTCTTCACTTTCTATTACTAGAACATTTTCATAGGTAGGGTCATCATTAAGGGATCTCATGTACTGTAACATGTACTGTACGTTGATCTGAAACAATCTTTTTATATAAAAAAGGAGCCTAAATAATGAGCCTATACTTTATCATATTATATAATGAATTCACACAGACAAGCTGTAGACAGTATAGAGATGGCCGATCACTATATACTCTGAAGTCTCTCCAGTCATTTCAATCTTGCATCTTACATGTGATACATTTTCCTAGTGCATCCACAGTATGTGTGAGTTGTCTAGTCTTGGTCTGAGGCTAGACCTTGAGTGAAGAAGAGCAGAGATAGATAACAGGGCAGCCAAATGGCCTGTGTCATGAAGCGGAGAGACCCCCAGAGAGCCGTGCTGAGTAGCATATACATCCCTCCCTCTATGCGTTCATCCTTCTCCCTCTCTGTCTCTCCTCTCCCCTGTTGGAGGATGTGGTGCGTGAGAGCGTTGACAGAAGAAGATATGTCCGGGGACCAGGATTCACGGACACAACTTGACACCTCACAAAGGGGTTCAAGGAACGGCGAGCGCATAGTTCACATAAATTTGTTGCTAGCTCGCTCCTTTTAGCCTTTAGCGGGTCAAGGATGGCCGGGGAGGATTGTGGGTAATCAGGAACCTGTCTAAAAGCAGCTTCTTTACTGCTCTCTAGGGGTGAGCAGGTGAGACCAAGGTCATCTGGTGTCATGGTGTGCACGCTGTGAAGTACAGACTGGTGCTAATTTGAAGAGATTTATTTGTTTTTTGTCTTCGAGGGGAGGTGAGGGGGGAGGGAGGGAGACAGTGTGTTTCAAAGTTTAAACCTGCATCTGATGTTACAAACACATACACGCTGAACTCTGCAACTCCATCTGGAAAGAAGCACTTGAACGAAATGTGTTTTTTCACTGGAAAACACACATTTGCTTACGCCATGTAACCTTGTTAAGTCGTATAGCTTCTGTATGTTTGTAACACTGACCGAGACTTGTACACAGCAAGAAATACACATTAATAGACTCACTTGTGCCGTCCAAACACCAGCGGTGGGGCAGTGCAGTGGAGGATTCTATGTGTTGACTTGCAAAAGGTCATTTAAAGAACCACACACGTAAATACAGAGGAGAGGAGACTATGGGAAAGGTAGAGAGGAGCCTGTTCATGGAGGAAATCGTTCAGAAAATATCAACACACCTGAATAAACAGCTGTGGGAAAACCACAACAAATAGGGCTCGTTCATTTCAAATACATGATTTAAACTCCCCCTGCTGATACAAAAAAAAACGTCTCGCAGCCGGAGTTTAACAGGTAAAACATCAGTTTAATCCACAATGTGTGAAAATCAATACATAAGGGCTGCTAATCAGGACGTAACTAGTGAAGCGCTAAAAAGTTTGAACTAGACACAAGTTGTTGAGGGCACATCTGCATGCTCCCCTCCACCGCCTACACTCACACTCACGCACGCACGCACGCACGCACGCACGCACACACACACACACACACACACACACACACACACACACACACACACACACACACACACACACACACACACACACACACACACACACACACACACACACACGGACTCTGTTCTCACTGTAACTGTAGCTCCCCATGCAGCATGACAGCCATCGTCCTCTCCTTCAGTCCGAGTGACTGAACGGCTGCAGAGTTGAAAGGGGGCCGGAGTGCTGGCTCTGATTAGCTTGTTTGCTTTCTATAAGCTGGGGAAAAGGAAGCTCCCCTGCCACGATTCAGTGTCAACAGGCCACCCCTCGCTGCCTTGGCCACAAGGTCTCCAATGGTCACACGCACACACAGTGTCACAGGGTGCAAGTGCATGAATGTATTGTACATGTGCATGGACATACAGAACTTGCAGAGGTGAAGTTGTAAAATGCATATACTGTATGAGACATGCGCTTGTAGAAAGAGACACAAGTTGAAACAGGAGGACACACTATAGGACTAAATGAGCACAGATTCGTACAAGTGCATGCCATGCACAGAGACAGCAAACAAATAACATGTTCCCAAAGCGGTCTGTGACGACGGCGAGCAAATATACAGCGAGGGAGGCAGACAACAGAAACAAACAAGACGGATGGAGACAAAGCATCGGCCCCTGACTCCCTTTGTATCCTTCACCCGGCGAGGTTAAAACCCCGGCTAATGTTGGAATCTGGTGAAACACGCCACAGCACTGCCACAAATAGCTCCTAATGGAACTTCCCATTATCCGCACCGCTGGAATGTGCAGCTAATGCACGGAGACCGAAGCCAGGCCCAGTTAACATACCTGTGGTAACGGCATGGTTAAAAGCTGTGGGGAGCGTCTGTGTGTGTAGTTTCTGTTGCAATTAGCCGAGGACGGGAATAAGGCTTGACAGGATTATGTGGGGGGAGACCGTATGGATACAGCAGATCAATTTAAACTGACTTAAACTGCTGTAATGTTTCTGCATTACTCTGTTTGTAGGTCCCAATATTCTCATGACCCCTGCTAGTACAGAGCTGTCACACTGTCATATGAGTTAATATGAGAATAGAATTTGGTTTCTTATATCAAGATGCTAATACGGGATGTAAGGGTGTATTTCAGGCTCTTAGAGTATTCTAAAATCCATAAAACAACTGATATTATGGGAATCTTTCACATCTTGGACTGCTTATGATGCAACTCTGCAATATAAGTGCCCTGACTGTTATAATCACAAGAGTGTTAGCTGTACACACTTTATGCAAAAGAAATTCCAACAAAATTAACTTAAATACTTGCTTCAAAGGCATTTCCTCTAAAAAGGGATTTCAAAGTTGACTAACAGCTTACAAATCTTTTCATTTTTGTCCAAATAGCGGGTCAATTTCTTCATTATTGCTGTTGTGTTTGTTTGATATGAGTAAACAATGTTAGGATGAAACAATGAGAACAGACAGATGTATAAATAAATCATAAATTGGCAAATGCTGCTGGCATTCAACTGACATACCTTTGGCTAAAAGTGCCTTGCGTGTTCCTCTGTCCATCATATTTTACAGCCCATTGGCAGGTTACTTCATCGTCATAGTCTTTTCCTCACAAAATACCTTGACATTAATTACAGTCAAAGAAAGATGTTTATTGGACATTGGCCAAATGGATTAAACACAACAGCACATCAATGCCTTAAAAGTGACCACTAGGATATATCAAAAATCAGGTTATACATAATTCATTAAACACAACCATCCTCTTAGAGGTAGTTGTCTTGTTGAGATATTGCACTGAAATATAATACACTGTACAAGTCTATTTCATTAATAAAGTAGTACCTCAGTGCATGGCCAACTAACCGGACAGCTGTGCTTGAGATGCTCTCACAGTAATTCCCCTCTCAGACCATTCCAAATAATCTTCACTGCGGCTCCAGTATAAATAACCATCACACATGATATCATCCACTTCACTCTGGCTGTTGGGGACAGCACTTAATGTAATTCACTGGTAATTTCTTTGCAGCTCCAGGGTTATTTCCCAAACCTCACCTCTGTTGTACCGTCTATAAGCCTACATATTTCCCCCGGAATGCTCCCTCTCTGCCTCAGGCCAGGTTTGATCTGCTGGACCCTTTCCATTTCCATCACATTGTTAGCGGTACATGCTACACCGTGTCGGCCCGTGCTAGGCAGACCAGTGAGCGGGGGTGTAGTTTTTCAGTATATTTGTCACAGTTCAGCGCTTCGTCTCAGGTTAATTATGACCTGAGGGTTACAGTCCGAGCAATGGGGAGAGAGAGAGAGAGAGAGAGATTGTTTGTAAAGCTATTTTCTGATAACGGCCAGGTTTATTCATTCATCTGTCACCAGTTTATTTATTTAATTTTTAACTGTATTCATTTCAATCTTCATATAGTCTTGTCCTGGATCTTGTATTGTACTTTACCTGACGTTGAATGTGGTGTATGAGAATTGTGGTTGATTGTCTTATTTTATAATGGTGCTGCCTTCTTGGCCAGGTCATTCTTGAAAAAGAGATTTTAATCTCAATGAATTTTACCTGGTTAAATAAAGGATATTGATTGATTGATTGAGAGAGAGAGAGAGAGAGAGAGAGAGAGAGGGAGAGAGAGAGAGAGAGAGAGAGAGAGAGACCCTTAAGTGGTAGCGCAGTCTGGACGTGGTTAACAACAGTCTCACGCAGATGATCGCATGAACGATGGACACTCGAATAGACATAATATTATTTTATCTGAGGCCAGGAATGTGTGTACAGTGGTGGCGCTGGGGCAAAGCTGATACGTGACAGTTATGGAGGAAAAGAAGGATAAAGGAGACAAAGCCACACTCACTAGTCTAAAGTTAAAAAAGCGACTACCAGACTGATGCAGTAAGGGAGGTCTTATGGTAAAATTAGGTCTATAGAACTAAAGAATGGACCATTCAGTGTTCTTATACATAGGGCCCCATCCTTTGAGGAGGATAACCCTGATAAGGACAATCTGACTTCAGCACAGTCCTGTGAAACTCCTGGACAGTAGCAGCGGCTAACACTGATATCAGGTCAGTTAAAAGGCATGGAACAAGCCTCCAGACTAAACTCTGAGATTAAATGATTACGTCGACTCTCGTAGGTCTCAAGGACCTACAGCGAAAAGGTGAACATTTGGTCATTCCAGTTACACCAACACTGGGAATTAAGAATATATTAGGCAAGCAGTTAAACATGCAGGGAAAGGCTTAGCCTGTGCTAAACCAACAATGGCAACGGCCTGACCTTTCCCTCACCTTTTGTTCTGTTAAAAGTCCCCCTGCCAGCACATTTTCAGCAAATGCCATATGTAATAATAAGCAGTGCCATGCAGTAAGACGGGTAAACAATGTGTTTACTAAGGGTTATCAACAAACAAAAAGAAAACCTAGCAATAATGGGTCACAGACAGGCCTGGGATGCTATTGCTTATTGAAGTTTTGTATTATTTTCTCCTTTGGTTGCGTCATTTCATTTCGTCCTCGTGTGCATCCTTCCATCATCTCTTCATCAATTACCCTCACCGCTGAGCTACCCCTGTTGCTTATTGTGCTCCGTTGAGATTTATCCCAGGCCTCTCTCCTCCCCTCCTCTCCTCTCTGTTTATTTGCAGTGTCTTAGAGATGGCGTGAGTGAAAGCTGGCCTGCAGCTAACGTGCATGACAGGCCGCCTAGGTCCACAGAGCCCCACGCCCCAGTATGCAGGGAGCTGAAAAGGACTTTGAACTGTGTATTTAGAAAGGGCTCTCCTACACATACTCTGCCTTTCAACGTTTACCCAAAGCATTGAGGAGCAAAGACGCTTTTCACCTGCGTAAACTTCCAAAATGTGGACAGGAGTAGTAGTTCCTACTCCCAATTCTTTCCCCCTGACCTTTCTCAGATCTTTACCTGCCAAGTCATATCCTGCTTTTTGCTGTTCAATCCGGGAGATCAGGCTCCCCTGAAGGGTTCAGAAACATGGGTTATAGATCTATAGCCCCAATAGCCACTTTATAACCCATTCTCTTTAACTGCCAGGTAAACTGTCAATCTGTCTTCCTAAAACAAATATGTAAGACTGTGACACGTTCATATAGAATCTAGATGATGGAATATGATTGTCATTTTAATGAGCAGTGGCACAGGAAAGCAGTAAAGACTACAACATTGATGTCTTTATCACTCGCGAAGATGAAGAAAAACGCATAAGATCATTTACGTAGGTCCATCATAATAAACTTAAAATGACAATAATGACCTGAGATTACACGGCTCATTACATGCTCTTTCAAAGACTTTTAAACTTCTAGGATGTTTAACCTACGAGGTTATCGGTCCCTTGGGATTGCATTAGTAGAAACGTAGAGCGGTCAGAGAAGCTCTCCTGACAGAGCGGAAGTAGGGCACATGTGTTTGGATGGAGATGACTTAAATGATGTAAGTGTTAAGGGAAATCGACAGTTTCTTGAACCAAAACATGATCAGATGTGTTTGGAGAACACAGGTCTGGCAAGCTGGATAAACAGACGGTCACAGCACGCGAAACCTTGACAATGGCCCTGGTGTTTAGGCTTTTTCATGTGTCGTCTAAAAATGCCACTCGGACATGTGATGAAGAGATGTGTTTTATATATATATTTTTTTTACCAATTGGCATTATCAAAAAGGTATACTATATAAGCCATTAGTGGTTACTTTTTGAAATGTTATTGTGTACTGTATGTACAGACAACTTTAACTTGGACACTGAAGTTAGGGTTAATGTAGAGCAAAAGGGTTACTCTAGACTAGAGTAATAAAGACCTTCAAGCTGAACAGGAACCCGATGCTTGTGATGCCACAGCAAGGATTAGTTTGTAACTGTTATATGACAGAAAGAAATTGAATTATCCTTAACAGCGGTCAGCTATCCAGAGAAAATCAAACCATGGACTGGAGAGAGCTCCGGAGTTCCATTCATACATCTTTCAAGAGGATTTATGATGTTCATTTAGAATCAGTTATAATGATATCCTCGGAGAGTGTCCTTCAAACTAGAAATATGTTCGTAATTCGGAGTTGACTGACTGAGTTTTGACTCCGAGAAGAAGGAGTGTGATTTTTTAAACCAAACTGCGTCACTCTGTGGCAAGGGGCTAAAAGGCTGCTTCCAGGAAACTTTGAAGATGGAAGCCAAACCGCAGCTTTAACTGTCCTGTTCCTTTCTCTGTCCTAACACTTTCTCCTTTGTACACTCCTCTCTACCGTAATCCAGGTCAAGCAAAACAAATCTCAGGGTACAGGTCATGTACCTTGTCCCAGTGAATATAAAAGTCCTGCAGAATACCCTGGACCGTGGAGATGAAAAAAGTGGGGAAGTGGCGGCTGATTATAGCCTGCAGTGACAAATGCTCCTTTGATGGGGCGTATCAGTTTTTAATTCTCTCCAGTGAATTAGAGTCAGACCTTGCAGGCCCTCGGGCACACTGCTGGGAAAACTCGTGTTCCAGACATCTTGGTGACGTTAGATTATCTTTACTGCCGGCCTGCTGCCAATGTCAACCAGCACTTTGTTATCTTTAGTGCATCTTCTGGCTCCGCTTTCTGTGGATGCTGACCATGACCATTCTAGACCATCAAGCCCCAACTACTGTCCTCCAACTCTTTTATGTTTTATGTTGCAAATCATGTGGAAACGAGTAAAGATAAGGGAAGATAGGAGAGGACGCTTGAGGAAAGTTTACTCGTCAAGGAAACAGTTTAACATGGTAATGTGTATCTCTCGTGGCAAAGTGTCAATGCACGTATTCTTCGCCTACTTTCAATAAATAAGTGAGTACAACAGCTGTTCAACATTAATTTCCCTCTTTAAAAAATAAATAAAAATATTGGATACAGGATTTTCTCATCTTTAAACCATGTGTAGAAGGTAGGCCAGTTGGTAAGGCCTCTTTCCAGTAATGGCTCTGTTGTTCCTGGACTCTGAAAAGGGAAGCACGAAAAATGCTTTTTCTCCTGCTCTGTTCCCCATAAAACAAAAGGGTATATGGTAAACAGACGACAGGAGAGGTTACTGAGAGATGCTGACAGTCTTGTAAATAATAGAGAAAAATAAGTGTGAACAGACATGGTCAACGCTGTAGATCTCGTCAGGTGAACATCTGCAAATCCCACATAAATCAGAGAGAGAGAAACGCAAAGCAGGCCCGGAAATTACATATCGTAAGGATGGGGGAATGTGTGCAACCAGGCGACAGAGATGCTCCAAAACAGAGGAATTGTCCTATTTATGAATCCAATTTTAATTCCATTTTACAGAATACATTGAAAAAGCAAGACAATGAGATGTCTCCTGGTGTGCTGCTCTGCTAATCAACCATACAGACAGATGGTGGAACAATGACATGCCTGTCCAAGTGAATCACCTTCTGCCACATGTCTCGGGTTAGCATTTGTCCTAAAGGAAGAACCAGTCTCACTGAATTTGGCCCTGGACATCCGGCACAGACACCGTGAGGACACAAGCTTTTGTCGGTCCAATTGCCAGACATGGATGAAGTGTATTGATCTCAAATGGTTCCCGATGTTCCACGCCTGCCTTTATTTTTCTGTATTGATAAAAGTTCCTCCCACATAAAAGGAGTCTTTTTAGTTGTTTTGGGTCAGACTGTAATAGTGCTTAAAGCGGTAATTGAGTAATCAATTATTAGAGCAACAGGAACATTGTTTGATTATTCATCTACACTCTCTTATCCCACTTCTCATATGTGAGGTTTCTGTTTGTCCTCTTGGTAATTTAATTGTAAATGGAATAAATTTGTTTCTTTTCTCTTTTTTGACGGAGACAAGTAACGGGAAGGCGTCTTATTCTGAATAAACATTTGTCTTCAATCCGGCTGATGCACATCTGCCTCACACAGCTAACAGATTAAGTCCTGCATTAACAGAATAAAAACAGGAAGCTGGCAGATTTTTCTCTGACAGAGTTTTTAGGTCTAAGAGACATATGTCTCTTTTCCTCTGGCACATGAAAAGGCTGTGCCGCACTGATTTGCATGTCCATTTCCACTTTTAATGCACCGGGCCGCACCTGAGATGGACCTTCTCTGTAGTAGGGCCAAGGTGAACACATATTCAAGTTGCCCACACACAACCGGGTAGCTCTGCTGTAATGGAAATGCCGACCCCTGCCGTGCTGAGCTGTTGTGCCAAGCCAAACCAAGCTGAGCAAAACCAGCACATGTACACTATATGCAAAAAACGCCAATAAGGAGTTAAATTATTTGAAGGAGTAATAGAATGTAAGTTTGAGAAAGTAACATTAACTGAGAAATGATCACTCTTTCTGCAACACTTAATCCAGCTGCTATTGTCGCTTTGTGTGTGAGTGAAACTCAAGGAGGTCAGCAATGTTGAATGGACCAAAAGTAACTCGCTAAAAGATAAAAGTCAAACAGAGACAAAAAACGACGTTGACACAAAGCAAACACGGCACACTTACAAGCCCACACAATATTTGAGGCCACCGGGTCCGACCAAAGGTCTCGAAACACGAAGATAAATTAACGGAACACTCAATAAACACAACCATTCATATTTCAGCAGAAAATAGAAAAAGAAACTCTCGATTCATTCCAGGAATGGAGAGTCTGGCTTTGATCTAGTCGTGTTTGATGGCCTCATGGCTCCCCTGTTGAACAGTGTGGCCGGCTTTACTGGCCTGTGGCTTTTGTTGCATGAAAGACCAGCACAAACAACAGCTGAACGGATTGAATAAAAGTTCATAATGTAAAAGAATGGATATTAGTCAGAGAGCGAACTGACTGTACTTTTAGAGGAGACTTTGTCTTCTTCTTCAGCCGTCCCCAGAGAGAGTCAAAGGGTGAAGAACAACACTGATTTTGTCCCATCGACCCCCTCGATGGCAGACGTATGGCTCAGGTTTCATGGAGCTCTTACGCAATGACATGCGCATGCACAAACACAAACTATTCGACAAAGGAATGAAGAGATGCCAGTAAAGATCTGCACCTTTGGAAATCGAGAGATCGCAAGCTGTTTTTCACAAATCCGTCAGCGGGACATTTGACAGCCCAGTTGTGGCTTTCACCATGAGGAAAGAGTTTTACAAACAGGGCTTCCTACGCCAACAAATGTGTTCACGCCATCATCACACCAACATTGTCATCTTCAGGCCTCCAGAACAACAAACAGCAAGAAGACATTCTATCTCCCTCCTCTTCTATGAGTCTGTCATTGATTGTCCATCCTCATGGTTGGCTCTTCTTTCCCTCTGCAGCCACAATGTAATTCAGTTAAGGAGAATGTAGCCAAAAGTAAGGTCCTTTGAGAAGGACAGATGAGGAAGGATGAGTAACAGGGAAAGAAGGATTTTTCCCGTTCCGGTTTTTCCGGCTGGGTCAGAGGTGTGGGAATGGTCTGAGAATGTCTGGTCAGGGTCAAAGCGTCGGCGCTAGATGAACATAGAAAACAGCCACCTCTCGGGGCAAACGCGGCATCCTGTTAGCGGCTAAAGGAGATACAGCCCGGTGCCAGAGGTTAACACAGCAAGGGTTAAGAGGTCAGGAGATCGCATGACCTCACCGGCCCTTCCCTTCAGTTTCAGCCAGTGGAACAAACCTGTTCCATCGCCCGAGGATGGACAGACATAAAACACCATGCAAGGCTGGAAGACGTTCCCTGCCACACTGCATACATATGTGCACCGGTGCAGGAGTGATTGCTATTTTACAAGAGTTTGTTGGTATGCTAGCCTGGGGGAGGTGAAATCAGAGAGATGTTTGTTTTTGGGCTTGTGGTTCAGAATTCCTCTATATGCATAAGCACTTTTAGCCATGGCAGAACAGTGGTACTAGGGAGGGCATGGTCAATCAGTCAGCCCACCACTTTCGACATGACTGAAATATTTCTTCAAGCATTGCTATGATTGCCATACAATTTATTACAGACAGTGATGGTCCTCAGAGGATGAACCCTATGGACTTTTTCCTCAGTGCCACCATCATTTGTGGTTCAAAGTGAAATATCTTGGTCGGATGTACAGTATTTTTGCCACAAATATTCAATGTCTATAGAAGATTAATTCTAAAATCACAAGTACCACCAGACCATCAAACGACCATGATGAGGTTGACATTTTAGTTCTAAATTGAAATATCTAAATGATTATTTGACGGTTTGCCATGAAATTGATACAACATATTCACCAGAGGATGAATGGTAATAACTCATAACTCATGTCTAATTTGTTTGGTTTGTAATCAATTGTCTGCACGCTCACATGCTAAACTTAGACAGCGAACATCAACCTGCAAGCATTATCAATATGGGAATGTTAGTATGCTGTTGGGATAATTCAGCTCAAAGCACCACTGTGCTGAACTACAGCTTCACAAAGCTGCTAGCATGGTTGTAAACCTTGTTATCCATAAGTGAGGTGTTTATATTTCATATGCATGCGAAGGAAAAGCTTTGGGAAGGTCAATGCAATCTGCTTTGTTGCTCGAGGGGCCTTGTTCAAATAAGTGCTCAGAAGGAAGGAGGAAAATAAAGCACCTGTTAACAAGGGATTCCCACCTGCAAGGCAAAACATATATATCTGGCTGGAGCTCCAAACACAGCTTGATAGTAGTGAGAGCATGAGCTTGTCTAGAGCTGCAGCTGACCTGAAGAAACAGCTCTGAGCTAGTTACACATGGAAAAAAAAGAAATTAACACATTTTTGGATCAAGTGTTTCCTCATGTAAACAGAGTTAGAGGCATTATTCATCTGTGTTTGATTGTGTGTATCTCCAGTATATATATTTCTGCCTGCCTGATGAGTCTATAGAGTCCAGATGTGTCAAATCCAACAACTCCCAAGAAGTGAATCTTTGATGTGAAAAGTGTATCGCAGTCCACACATCTGTCCATCCATCTCTCCCGGCCTCCCCCCCCGACCCGGGCCGAGCGGCCGGGCGCAGTCGGTTCAGGGCACAGGAGATAAATAAAAAATAAACAAGCGGGCCAGCTGTCAACCAGACAATCAAACTACAGCCAGCAACAGATCCCTTTCATCGCAACTGCCGAGGACATGTTCTCCCGGGCGAACAAGACAGCGTGAAAAAGAGAATGCAGAGATATGACAGAAGAGAAGATGAATAGCTTTTCTTATAGAAAAAAGATTAGATAGAAGTGTGAAGTTAATACGTGCTGATGGATTCATTCACATAACTGTGAAAATGCTGGAGATGTCATGCAGCCTATGGACTTTATCTTGTAGTCGGCATGGTTGAAACTGACAAGCTTATAAAAACAGAGGTTATGACTTTCCTCTGTGATGGACAGGGGCTCAAGTCTCAACATTTTGTAATAATTTTCTTCTGAGGTCTCTTTTTGAACCTGTAAAAAAGATCCATTCTCTCTGACTGGTCTTGAAGTGATCATAGAGCAGAGGCTAGAGTGTGTCGTGTTTAGTGATTAAATCCAAGTTTACACCCAGAGGTGTGACTGCAGGATTATTAAAAATGTCAAAATTCATTTAAAACTACGCACTTGAAAGGTCAGATGGAGACTGTTCTCCAATTCTAATTCTAACTCAACAACACCAAAGTTTTCATGTCTCATTGTTATATTTTCTCGTGTGCAACCTGACAGCTAGCTTTAATTTGCTATCCATTATAATAAAATCTGTTTTGCTATCGACCACAAAGCTCTTTCATGTGGCTTCCAGAAAGATGCATTATTTATTGTGGAATTCCCTCTGTAGGGATGCCAGACAAGACAGAGGCAGAGAAATACTGAGTGTAGAGTGTAGTGTAGACGGCTTCTGCGACAAAGGCTTTAGGGGGGAAAATTAAAGCATTTGTTAAAAAACTCATTCGGAGGCATGATAATAGATTTTCTGGAGTGTGTAAACAATAAAACCACAAATTGCCTCCCCTGCTAACTCATCACCTCCTGACCTGTGTACAGTAGTACTCTAGTGAAGTTCAGACAGCTCCCTCTGCGTAACAGAGAAGCTGTGTGGTCGACCGAAGACACATCAGCTCCCTTTCGAAACAGGCTAAACATTATTTAAGCAGCATCTTCCTCCTTCAGCCCAGACAAGCTTAACAGGAATTAGACAAGGCTAAGTGCAAATGAAGTCAGTGAGAGTTGCAGAAGGTTCTCATCACAGACAACAACAAGTTGGGATCCGGCATCCACATCCATAAGCTAACCATTAAGTGTCCCCATCTTTTGTTAGTGACGGATAGTGAAGAGAGATTGGCAGGGACAACGTTGTTTAGAAGAAGAGACACAGTTTATACTTCACAAGTGGATGCACTTCTAAAGTTGAATGTAGTTTATGATCTGCATGTGTGGACCAGGAACAACATTTCTGGTAATTTCCTTTTCTTTCTTTTAAGATAATTAAATGCAGCTAACAAAGCAGAGCATGGTGATCAGTGTGCAGTTTGTGTAGTCCATCGTTTGCCTATCTTTGATCACGAAAAACAGAGAGAACTTCTTACTTCATTTAGCTAATCAACTTTTTTTTGTTTGGGTTTTTGCCTTTTCTAAAAGTCATGAGATATTGTTTGAGGGTCTGCAGCCAATCACACAACCCAAAGCACGCTTGAGCTGACCTGTCAAGGCCACTGAACCGAAAAATGAGTCCCCAGGAAAAGCTAAGCAATGTGACTCATTCAGGTAACATCATCATTTACAGTGGAAACGCATGACACGCAATTATGGGTTCCCCCGCCTGGAGAAGGGCAGCTGAGCCAACAGAGGGGGGATTTATACCAGTGTAACACAGCTTCACATCCATATACATGGTTAAATGCATTTGGAGGAGTTGAAGTCTGACTCTGTTTACATGCAATACTTTATTTTATCCACAAGTTAATCCATCCGAACAGCACAAAAGGAGTCCACATTCCCAGCACAGCCCTCAACATCAGTGACCTCTCTCCAGCCCCTCGGGTGGGGAATTAGTTAACCATGCTTGACAGGACCTCAGATCAGGTGTCCCCCCCCCTCTCTAGGGCTGATGTGACCTGTATAGTCTGAACAGCAGCCTCCTGACATGTGGATCAAACCGGGGCCAAATGCTCCTACATCAGCATCCACTCCGCGGGGAGGGCGACACGCATCCATCTCTGACACCCAGAGCTCAAGCCTCCATGGAGCATATGTCTAGAAGGATTATTCTTGTGGTTTCTCATGTCTTTGCCAATTCATGTGAATTATATTCAACTGTCAACCATTTTTCAGTACATACCACAAATCTCCCCCCCCCCCTACTCGCAGAGACTTGGAATAAAAAAGTCACATAAAAACATTCACATTATTGCAAATGTCAGGACATGCTCGGTTCATGTACTACATCCAGCCCAGAGTTTGACTTGGCTCATCCCACTCGTCTCTGTTCACTGTCTGCACCAGCGCGGCCCTCGTTCAGATATACGACAATTGCATTTGTCAAGATGTATCTGCGCTATTACTGGAAATAACTCAGGGATCGAGCCATGACAGGTCTTGGCACAACACATTGAAGCGCTTGATTCATCATTGTTTTGTTCCTTCGACAAACTGATGTGAACGATAATTCAAATGTGGTGAGTGATAAAGAGCGCATGTGTCCTCCTCCTTGTGAAGAGTGTTCAAAAAGAGAAACATCTGGAAGGATCTGATTTTAGCCCCATCTCATCCCTAATACCTGTATTATAGAAAAAGGGAGCAGCCATCTTAAAAAAAGTTTATTTATCTGGGCATTAAAAATACCTTTTACATGAAACAATGCTTTGCTGCATCTTTACCAAAGCAGCGTGTGAAACATCACCTTCGAATGTCAAAATTAAATCAAATTGAAGTAGCGTTGTGAAAAGGGAGCAGCCAGTGACATCAGCACATCTGGCTCAGCTGTCTTCGGTCGACATGTGAACGGCCTTTTAAAGGGGATATGGCTCAGCCTTAGGTTACACTGACACTTACTCTGCTCGCCCCGCTGCTTCCTCGCCCTGCTCTTTCCAAAGCCAGCTACATTTTCCTTTCCCACCTGCATTTTCCAGCCTTGGTCTCCTCCCCTCATCCTTTCTTTATTTGCTTGTTCTCTCTCTCTCTCTCTCTCTCTCTCTCTCTCTCTTTCACTTTCATCCCATCCAGCCCCTTGCCAGCATCCCTCTCTCCGTCACTTAATTTCGTATGGCAGTAGGTCTGACGCACAGCTGCTCAGCACATTAACATTACATCCCTCATCGACAAACAAACGCTTACAAAACACTTTAAAGTCGATACGGACCAGCTAGAAGAGTTAGTTAATCAGAGGGCGTCCAACATTGTCAGACAAGGTTTTTTTCCTTCAAGGCGGCAGCAGTACATTACAGAAAGAAGGGGCCCCCTTTTTTATGGTCTTAGAGGAGGCCTATCCAATATAACGAGAGCAAAAGTGTGTGTGTTTGTGGAGTGGGGTGTGTGTCTTTGTACATGGAATGGGGTGTTTGTTTGTACATGTGCCAATATCTGTGTTAGAGGAAAGCCCGAGTAACTGTACAAATAACTGGCAACAAATGATGCTGTAAGTAGAGGGAACAGCCTGTAACAAGCAGTAATGGTCCATCCGTCCCTGTTAAATAAAGGCGATAGATCACCGTGCAAGCCCCTTTCCAACTAACCCGCTGCTCTCTTTGTAGTTCCTGGAAGTAATGTGTCATCAAGTATAACTTTGGTGTGAGACGAATGAGGACCAAGGACTCTTAATCAGGGATGACTAAGTGCTTGCTTGTGCATTTGACTAATTATTGGTGCTGAAGACACACATGTAGAGAGTTCTGCACTGCAGCTGGGTTTGGCTCACAGGCCGAATGTGATCAATTTCATTAAAGGGATTTTGTTAAAAAAAAGATAACACATCAACACGGATTCAGCACAATGGTGTCAAATTCAACTGGGCTTTTTAGAGGGTGGGGTTTAAAGAGACATATTTTAAAAACATAGCGTTTCAGACAGAGGCTGAACATATAATATTCAGCAGTGGCACTGTGAGAAATATAAGTTTTTTTTTTGGACGCTACAGCATGCAAACTGTTTCTAGTAAAAACTAAAATTACAATTTTGAACCTGAAAATTACCATAATATGTGACCTTGAAGTTTTGATGTGGAGGTATTTTGTATGTCCTGTACATTCACCAATACAAATATGTAGCATGCTTCGCATACATGCACAAACCTCCCCAGAGCGTAACTAATTGCAAGCATACATATGTACACAGAGACACAAGATTGTCCTCATATCCTTGTGTGAGCAGCTGGTACAGCGTTTCATTTTGATATTTATCTGAAACTTTTCCATCGCCCGAGGAGCCAAAGTCTTACAACAGAAGTGCAATCTGTTACCACATCACTGCACCATCTGATACAGCGTGAAGCTGCTCCACATTTTCCTTGCATACGATTGACATTGGACGTTGTTTTCTCTGATCTATCTTTAAAGCGTTCATTATCCCATGATTCAATACAGGTGAGAGAGGAAATCAGCACAGGATATTGTATGAATAAATGTGACAGTAAGGAACCTGATGACATGGGGGAGAACATAGGTTTTAAAGGTCCCAGAGTGAGAGCCAGAGTTTCTCATGTCAGGTAGTGGGGCTTAGATTTACTGAGCCCTAGAGCACAAAAAGAGTTTCAGTCTGTGTAACAATTCCACCAGTTGGGACTCCGCCCTGCACATACATTGTGTTTTACACCACATCCATCAATGTTGAGGGTTTGTCTGAGTGCCAGATATGTAGAGAGCCTCTATCCACAAATCTGATTTAAACACTGCTACACCTGACTCTTGCTTCCGCTATGTTTCTTTATTTGCGTTGGGGATTTTCCCTCGCTAGCGGTTTCCATTCGGATTTTGTGAAAATTTTCCAGTGAATTTCCCCAAAGCAGTAAGAAAATGAAAACAGATACTTGTACAAGTTCCTGTTAACTATTATCAGTCAAATGTTCTGGAGGTAGTTGGCAACAAGATTACCTCAACAACACTAAGTGAGTGTCATGTCATGTCTCTATGTGAGTGGTTTTATGTAGACACAGATTAATAAATGCTCACAACAACAGTGCTAACATGTTTAGATGTTAAGCCCATATAAAGCTATATAGGGGAGAGTGGCCTAAGTTGTGCAACTTTTCACTCAAAGTGACTTTAAAGTAAGGCCTTGAAAAGTAAAGTCTCCAACTCAAATATGTACATATATTTCAGGGTGTTGTGCATCCCTGGCAATAAAAACTTTGGATCTGGAATAAACTGTTGAAGAAATATAGCTTTCGGAAAAAAAGTTGTCTTGTTGCACAACTTGCCCCCGGTGTGGTGTAAGTTGTGCGGTTGGAGAGAATACCATGGGGTAAATTGTGCCATTGCTATATATCTCATATACTGTAATGCAAGACAAATCCATTAGACAATCACTTATTTAAGGTTTATTTAAAGTAAATAAAGTAAATAGTTGACAAAGATTGAAGGACAATTTTCTTAAACAAGGCCTAGCAGATCTAATGGTTTTACCTGCAAAGTTCACAATGACAAAGTCACCATCATCATCTTTCTGGCCATCTGAACTCTTGTCAGTGGTGTTGTTATGTGGAATTGAGATGTCACTCTCTTCTGAGCTACTGTAGACAATCACTTTATTTTGGTGACCAGCGTATACAGCCATGCCACTGGCACAACTCTCAGAAATGTACTTTGCACTAGTTGCTCCGTGCTTGTGGAACCAACTGCCACCTGACAAATGTGATTCCCCCTACATTTCTGCCTTTAAATCAAGGCTCAAAATCCATATGTACACCCTGGTGTTTCCTCCCCATTAACTATCTTACCTCTGCACTACTATCTGTGTTTATGTGGATGTATGGGCTTTATGTCTTTTATTTTGGTTATTGTTATTTTACCTTCATTGTTTACCTACTGAATGCACTATGTACAGCACTTTGGACAGTGTAAACTGTCATAAATGTGCTTTTATAAATACATTTTACTTACTTACTTACTTACTTACTTACTTATTTATAACTCACCTCGGCCCTTTGGCACAAATCACCCCAATCCCAGAAATTTGGACAATAAGCATGATGCAGCAATTTAGGGCTGACATCGTGCTAACTGTATAGACACAAAGTGTAGCATACCAAAGCACTAAAACATGTGTCAAATGTTTTCAAACTTGTCTATATGTGTTCAGACACAATAATCAAAAAACCTTGATCATGGAAATTTTACTTTGAAAGGCAAAACACAGTTTTTTGAGCTTAAATGTGCTTATATCTTATTCCTTTTGTCTCCCTTCTTTACAGGATGAGTCAAATGGATGGCTCTTCTTAAATATGTGGTCACATTTCCAATTTATTCCACGGTTTTCTAGAAACAAGGGGTGGCACAACTTCCAAAATGCACAACTTAGGCCACTCTCCCCTACATTGATATCATGTTGACCGATTTCGAATGATAGCATGCATGACTATAAAGAGCCTGTTAATTCTTTGCTAACTTCAACACTGCTTTCCATCTAATATGGCATCAATTTATCTTCTGTTTACATGTATTGTATTGTGTGGGGACTTTTGTTTTGGGGGGTTTTGTGGTGGGACACAGACATTTTCCCTGGTTGTTAAGGAGACTAGGGTGGTTATTCATGATTCTTTTTCTCTAGACTTCTGTTTTTCTACTTAGGTTATCTCATCTTGAGAATGTGCTAAGACATGTGGCTAAAATCTCACTTTTACTCAGTGCCTCCTTCTCTCCTCTTTTATTCTCTGTCGTCCCCCCCCCCCCTTTTTCTTTCCCCCACCCACCACAGGTTCAGGGATAATGAGCGGAGGGCCAGATCCCGTTTAACCTCTTCACCTGCCGTCTCAGTAGGGAGCTGATTGTTTCTGACATGACACGGTGAGCAGAGGCAGGAGAGGGAGAGAACGGCAGAACAAGGCCATTTATACGACAAAAGCTCTGCAGAGATTCCTCCCATTCGGTAATAGATTGAACATATGGTTTATGAACGGCTGCTGAGCCCGTGCATCAGTTTGAAGTCACTGAGGTTAATTGTTCCTTCCTATGTTTTTCTTTGTCCGCACACTGTATAAACACACTCGTAATTACACTATACGGCCGGTATTTTGTTTCACGGTCAGCGCCGTCGCCTCCATACGTCTCCACACTTTTCTTTCAAACAGGGACCATTTGAACACTTGGCAACCATTGTGGAGAAAGAAAGATGGAATAAGTGAGGCCATGCAAACAAACACAAGCGTTCAGTGTGTAAAAAAAGTTTAGGAGGGAAGGAACAGCTTAAAAATGACATGGAAAAAAGAAAAAATTTGAATAATATGAAGATCACATCAAGGCGTCCAAAAAAGCACATTGTCTGCTCCCTAAACTGCTGTCACACTTGATTTGCAGCGCAACGCAGCCTTGGCTTAGGCAGATATCAGTCAGTGGATATGTTCTGATGTAATGCAGTAAACTGCGTTGTCTGATGCTTTTTGTAGAAATTGTGTTTTACGAGGAGAATTGGCGGCCGGAGTGAGCAATTAGGCACAGATGGAGCGTGTGTGCTGCACCTCGTCCAAATATACAGTATATGAGCATGCTTCGTGGTGGAATTCTTTGGGATTGAAAATCCCTGTAGAACATCTGTAACGTCTGAATATTGTTATTTATAAGTGTGTGTGTGTCTCATTTGTTCTCATTGGGACAATCCACATTTAAAAACAAGAAAAGAGTTGATAACAGATTGCATGAGCCTAAAATTAACTTGAGTTTTGTTATACGATATGTTACTTAAACTTAATTATATAGTTTTTGTTTATGCATGCCCAGGTTTCATGTCGGATTGAATGTGGGCCTTTGGTTTTCTAATTTTTTTGTTGTTATGGACGCTATGCTACAGTGATTTATTGGAGACTATTTTGAGCTACTGACTTGGCACGCTGGTGACTATTTACAGTAGCAAAACACTGTATGTGGGATGAACTCAAAATAAACTACAGCGCTTCGTGGCTGTTTTGGGATAACAGCGGAGGTCTATGTCACATAATAGGACTTGATATAGCAATACTATGTTAGTAAGATACATTAACTGGTGTGTGTATGGGATTTCATGACAATAATAAAGATATAAAGTATCACCTAACATATCCTTTAATGGTGGTGTAAAATCCATTTGCCCATGCACCTTATTGGGTCTTAAGAGAGGCTTTATTGTGGATGTAAAAGGTTGACCCATGGAAAAAAAACCTACATCTACAATGAAGAAATGAGACATTGAGTTTGTCTTTTAGTAATCTCCCCCCCATGTTTGTGTTTACCTCCCTGTCATGAGCTCATTAAACCATCAGGAAGTATAATTTATTGTTTATAGGGGGAATATGAAGACGTTAATAAAGAGCAGATTTTCTAATTAGAACCCCCTTTAATACCTTTCATTCCGCTGTGTCCCATAGAGGTTATTCCCCTCAGACTCTGTGGGTCTAGCCTTTAAGTGCTTGGCAAGAATTACCAACGCAAAAAACGTCAATGTGGTTGCCATCAAGCATGAAAAGGACAGATGGCCGACCATTTCAAACAACACGAGAGTCCAAATCATTCACACATTTATTTTATTTTTTAATGATAAAAAAGAAAATTAAGCAATCGACCGTCTGCCCCCCCCCCCCTTTTAATTTTTTTTTCCCACAGTTCACGAGATGTTTGGACAACAATGTAAACAAGGCTGATGAAGTTGGTGGTGGTTGTATCCGAACAGGACAACAAGTCCAACACCAACAAATGTCGGCGCTCACAGCACGACCAAAACACAAACACAAAACACACACAAACATAAACCACTCTGGAGAGCTTGTTTACGGAGCGGGGATAGGGTTTCCTCCAGAAGATCCGAGATGACTCACAAGCTAGGCTTTTAAATTCCACCCTAATGTATCATATAAGACTGATAATCTAAACCAGATAACATTCAGATTCTAATTAGAAGAAAATAGAAAACTGAAACCAGGGTTTTTCTAATGGTCCAGATGCAGTGATAGTCAATTGAATCAGCACCTTGGGACATACAGTAACTCCTGCTGCCTGCAATGAGGAGAATTTTTTCCTCTTTAGCCATGTGTTTACTCTTCAACAACCATCACGCTCAAATCACAAACACAAACTCACTCTACATGGTATGGGTCCCACCGAACTCTACTTGCCATACACATCTGAACTAACGTGCGTGTAGAGGTGTGTGTGTGTGTGTGTGTGTGTGTGTGGGGGGGGGGGTGTTTCAATTCTCTGTAATCACTGAAACACGGGGGAATAGCAACAGAATTATCTCATGATGCTTTGAAAATATGTTGAGACTATTTACTATTGTTTTGATGTATATAGATATGAACATGTTCACGACGTAAACAACAGCAGAAGAATAGGGACAATTATCTCAATCATGTAATTGAAACTTTGTTTGTGTAAAGATATGAATAACAGGGATAAATTAGTTACGCTCAGGGCGGAAACAACCGTCTACTGTCTGAGTTAGTCTGAGTAATCTCCTCTTTTAGAAGAGAGATGACAGGAAAGCAACATGCCCCTTTACAGAACCTAGGGTGTGTATTAACACCAGATTGTTTCAGTGCACACAGCATAGAAAGGTATAGGATTGTGAGGACAATTTGACAAAAAGTGATTTTGACAAAAAGCATTATCCACCTTTAAGCATGTTTGTGGTACAAAAGCGGCGTGAGGGTAAATGGAATTGCAGTTGTAATTTGTGATCAATAACAATGTTGTTCTAGAGACTACTGTAAAAAAAAAAGATAAAGATCTGTGGCAGAGAAGAAAACCTGGGACAACTCTTGCCAAAGCCCCGTTGTTTGGGGGATATTTTCACTGACAACCACGATGTGGGTTTGTGGTCCATACCAGGTCCGTACGAAACCTGGGCTGTTTGGCAAAAAGTACACCACACAGACACACACACACACACACACACACACACACACACACACACACACACACACACACACACACACACACACACACACACACACACACACACACACACACACACACACCAGCCCTCTCTTTTAATACTTGCAATTTCTACCCCTACCCCCTCTGCCACACACTGGCCATTGACACATGTGATTCGAGGCTTGTTTGTGCAGAGCATTCCTGCGTGACGCTTCCCCGGCACATTAAAGAGCGCCCCCCAGCAGGCCAAGCTGTGCCCCCCCACAGCACGCATCCGTCGGGCCAGGGGAGGGGGTCCTATTTGCTTTATCACATTTGTTTGGATTCTACAGTCAGTATCCAATAGCGGCCGCAAATGCTGAGCTCTGAGTTTGTTGTTGTACTGTATGCATGTCCCGTTTGAAGTGCAAGCAATGCAGGCTAACTTCCACCGAGAAACTGTGTCATCAGACTTTGCGCTTCATCGATCATTGTCAGCAGTAGCAGCAGGGGGGCTTCTTCCACGCTTAGCCGCATGGCGCTCACCTTGACAGTCCCTCTAATTGTAACATTTGGAATAAGAAATAAGGTCGCTAACACAAAGCTCAGGGTAGTCCTAAAGCGTGTTAAGACGACTAATCCCAGGAGCAGAAACTACAATGGCTGCTTTAATTTGCGAGGATGTTAGCGAGTTGGCACAAGGAATAGCTTCTCACGATTTGTTTTACACAAAACATGAATTTAACAAACTTTATAGAACTTTCTACGTCAGATCTGCTTTAACAGAAAAGAGGACTTCATCTGCTGCAGGGCTACGGCACCAGGATAGGGACATACAATGTAATACGAGTAATACCATGGACTACAACTTTTGCAGAAGCTTCAAAAAACAAAGAAAGAAAGAGCTGCTCAGTTCAGGAAATATTGACTGATAAAACTTAAAAATAACCTCCCTTAAATCCCGAGCTGGTTGCCCAATCACTTCTCAAATCTGATACGTTCCGATTCACTGTTTAGTCAAATGAGGAGAAAATGGCTGGTGGAAGGTGTGGGTACCTGGTCACACACATACTGTGCCTAACGGAGACGTCGCTGTCCGCTTTTTAAACTCAGACTCAATAAAAACAAGTCAGACGTTCATGAATCTATTCGTCCACGACCATCAGATCCAAACCAGTGATGACACAGTTGATAAAGAACTGTCACGGATGAGTCAGTGCAGGACAGACAGAAAATGGCTGCTCCCCTCCCCCACCTTCCCCCTGTTTTCCCCTGAACCCCATTAGCAGACACCCTGAACTCTTGACTGCACCAGCCCTGACCACAGGAGCCTGAGAGATGGTTGAAAGGAAAGAGGGGGGGTCCTTGTCACTTTGTGTCTCTTTGTTGGGATGTATACAGCAGCCAGACCCACCAAGCGAGCACCCATCAGGAAATGTTTAAGGACACATAAGCATGCACTCAGATTCACAAACATGTAGCCTACAGTGCTTCACGGAGACATGCCCACACTTAACATATGTACAGTATGTAAGTTGCGCTTGAAAGGTGTTCTCGTCACACTTGTTACTCAAACGGCAGAGAACCACCAGACATAAAAAAATAACTATTCTTGCTTGTACTTTTCCCTGACTGCCGTTTCCTCAGAGCGAGGAGGGGCTGAGAAACGGGCAGGATGTATTTTTAGACGTGGTGAATAGCTGCAGAGTCACCGTGTGAGCAAGTCTGACTAGGACAGAAAACAAAAAACATACGGTAAAATGCTGAAGAACTGAAACACATTGCAGGACCGAAATTAAAAAAAAAAAAATTGTTAGCCGCAAAAATCACTTCCACATGGCTGACTCAGAGGAGCCAAAACAAGAATGTGATTAATGATATTTACTGGCACATTGTCAACGTGTGTACAATGTATGCACCACAGCTATATGGGCATATGTCCCCTTCCCCCCCAATCTTGTACCACCGCTGTCTCGACACAAGGAAGTCATTCACTCTCATGTGTTGAGCGTGGCGGTTTGACATATCATGGAGAAGCAGAGAGGCAGTGATTGGAAAATTGGGACGATGTGGCAGAGAGATGAAGAGAAAGATGGATGGAAACGAAAACTTGAAACACATACCTGACATGATGGAAGGTGGAGTGGACCACAGAGAGACGTCATTGCCAGGACATGAGAGAGAGAGAGAGAGAGAGAAAACAAAAAAAACAGTCAATGCAAAAGAATAACAATTAAATGATTTTCAGCAGTGTTGATGCATACGTGACCGTGCATAAATGTATACATGCATGAGACTGGAGTCTGTGTATTTGTGTGTGTGTGTGTGTGTGTGTGTGTGAGTGTGTGCGTGTGTGTGTGTGTGTGTGTGTGTGTGTGTGTGTGTGTGTGTGTGTGTGTGTGTGTGTGTGTGTGTGGATGTGATCTTAGGCCTTTCAGCAAGCCAACCAGCGTCAGGCCCAATGCCTCAGCTCTCCAATCAAAATAAACCTCATACACACCACAAATCCGACGCACACATTTGTACTGCTCACTACACTTGTCCGGATCCTTTTTGTTGGAATGATGCATTCTCTAACCGCTAAACCTGACCTCAACCGTGGCGGCTCCATGCCTAACCCCAACCCTGTATCCTAACCTCATTCAAAACCCCTAAAACCACAGCAGTTTGAATCATAATGTTTGAGGATTGACCAAAAATGTCCTCACTCTCAAACAACAATTGGTCCTCACGCACCAAACGGAACACACAGATCCCAAAAATGTCAGCATCCCTACCCGACGACAATGATAATCGTAATCATTGTCACTTTTACTTGTAAGGCACTTTTCAAAGTTAGATATTTCATTGTAGAACAGACACTTAACACTTAACAGAAAAAAAATAACTGGAAAAATGGACAATGCATAAATACAAATCAATCAAAGGAGTTAAAAAGAGCCCATTTTAAGACAATAATGCAAGTCAGTTTATAAAACAATCTTTTTAGTAGAGAAAACAAGTAAGCAAGGTGCATTTTAAAAGGATGGCTGTTCCAAACTCTTCCAGATCATTGTATTTTGGTGGGACCTGAGCTTGCTGAAGACCAGCTCACACTCGCGGCATCTGAAAGTCACCCTAAGTGACTCTGAATTCAAATGTTTGAATAAATGTTTCACACAAGTGGATGCAGAAAACCTGATGCACTTTTTCAACATCTTACAGGACACACTCTCTGTTGCTCAGGCAATCCTTTTACGTATACTTTAAAATGCGGGCAGGTCATTTAAATTGGGGGTAACTTGGATCCCACATTTAGATGCCTCTGGACACAAGGGGGAGCCTTTTGGCAGCAGAGCAGGGCCCCCCCCCCCCCCCCACCACCCCCCCAACACAAACGAACAAAAAACCTCCCCTCCCTTCCCCCCCCCCCATGACCTTCCTCACCCACTTAAATCACTTTTATTATCTATTTATCACACCAGACCCCCCCCCCCAACAATTTCCCCCCACTTCCCAACTTGTAAACCATATCACACCGTATCTATTTTTCCATTTCCCTTCACATCCACTCCCCACCTCTGATATTATTTTCACTATCCCAAGCCACATTAGTGATTTGATTTAAAAGTTTCCAATATTTTTCCTTCTTCCGTCCCCTTACATGAGCAACTGTATTATACAGGACAAATCTTTCATGCACCAACAGATGATCTGACTGTTTCCCTGGGAAAAAAACATATCTAAAACCCCTTTACTGTTGTTTGGGTGAAACTTCCAGCGGCCAGTAAACAATGCTCCACAGTACTTCACATAACTGATTATCCATTAATCTGGAACATTGGCACTTTAATGGCCACTCCAACCCCAACTCTCAGCCCGACTCATGTATAAGCAACAGACAGAAGAACGTTATTCTTTTGGTGAAGAGGCACTTTCTCACAGCGACGGGGTTAGACTGGAATTTCCTGAGAAAAGCGGGCGAGCGGAGAACACAACACAGTGATTTCAACGTCTCCACCTGCAAATAATAACAACATGGCCGTAAACATCACTTTACATTTCTTAACAGCCTGAGAAGATTGTCCCAGACATCTCTCACGCTGCTTTTTTAAGCTTTTCTCCTCTCCTCTATTCCTCCACGTCCCTCTCCATCCTTCTCTACCTCAATACCATTCCTCCAAATCCACTCTCTTTCATCCCTCGCTTTCACTTTGGCTCACCGTATGAACTTCCCCTGTCCATCTTGATCATACTTCTGATGCTTTGTGTCTGTCTTGCTCCTGAATGAACGGCAGCCGCTTTGCCAGAGAGCCTCCCGACAAGTCATTGAAGTTAGATTACCACAGCGGAGTTCATCAAAGTGTGATTATTTCAAAGCGGATCGTCAAAGTCGACATCTTTACAGCTTTCTACAGTTCAGGATCTGGATTCGCGAAGGATCAAATGAGATCTACGCTTCCATTCTAACTTCAAAAAAGTCCTACCAAGGCACAAAGCCCGAAGAATCCACTTTACAATGCAAGTGGGCAGGCAGAGAGGGGGTTCAATAGTTGCAGATTCAAAGATCAGCTATATTTTGATGCAAGAGCAGATGTGTGATCTAATATACAGTAATACCTGTGCTTCAGTCCATCCTCTTTTTATATATATTTTTTTGGCATTTTTCATGCTTTATTGATAGCTTTAGAAGAGACAGAGGTGAAATGGGGCAGAGAGGGGAGTGACATGCAGAGAACGACCGCGGGCGGGAATCGAACCCAGGTCTGCTGCTGGGCCCGGCCCAGGGGGGGGGGGCGCCCTATCAACTGAGCTAACTAACCAGAACAATAGACAAAGCACACAATGATGACTCTTGGCACGCCTTGTATGCAGCTGAGGAGAAGATCATAGTATATATATATATATATATATATATATATATATAGGGCCCATGATACAGAGTAAAGAAGCAGTTGGCGACACAAAGCAGACCAAGGCTTTGATCAACCTCAACCATTGCCAGCAGAAGATTCCAACTGACCTTTGAAACTTTGATATAAGTAGGGGAAGGTGGGTTTTTAATTTTTTCAATATTTTAATGATTACATTATTCTCCAACTCAAATATTACATATATTTCGATGTTGTCATCCCTCAAAAAAACTTTGATCTAATAAATTTTAAAATATACTCATTTCACAAACCCCCACTATTCTTTTCACAATGACAACACCATCATCATCTTTCTCCATCTGAACTCTCATCAGTGTTCTAGTGAATTGAGATTCACTCTCTCCTGAGCTACTGTAGACTATCACTTTCTTTTGGTGACCACGTATACACCATCCACTCACAACTCTCAGAAATTACTTTCACTATCTCTTTGTGAACCAACTCCACCTGACAAATGTGATTCCCCCTACATTTCTCCTTTAAATCAACTCAAACCCATATGTACACCCTTGTTTCCTCCCCATTAACCTCTCACTACTTACTTACCTCTCACTACTATCTGTGTTTATGTGGATGTATGCTTTCGTCTTTATTTTGTTATTGTTATTTTACCTTCATTGTTTACCTACTGAATCACTATTACACACTTTGGACAGTCAAACTGTCATAAATTCTTTTATAAATACATTTTACTTACTTACTTACTTATAACTCACCCAGGCCCTTCACAAATCACCCCATCCCCAGAATTTTGGATAATAATGATCACAATTTAGGGTTGACATTTGCTAACTATATAGACTCAAAGTAGCATACCACACTAAAACATGTGTCAAATGTTTTCAAAGTGTCTATAATTGTTCAGACACAATAATCAAAAACCTTGATCATGAAATTTTACTTTGAAAGCAAACACAGTTTTTTGAGCTTAAATGTGCTTATATCTTATTCCTTGTGTCTCCCTTCTTTAAGATGAGTCAAATGATGCTCTTCTTAAATATGGTCACATTTCCAATTTCTTCCACGTTTTCTAAAACAGTTGCCTTCCAACCAAACACCCCACCTTCCCCTACTATACTACTATAAGTTGATCTATATACTTTCAGTAAAAGAAAACCTTAATGTTAATATATACTAAGGTCATCATCGGGTGCACTGATTTGATTTCATAGGTCCGTCCCTATCCCATGATCCGAAAATTCGTTATCTGTCTGTGCCCTGCGTGACTTGTAGGAGAGTCTTCCATTCGACACGGGTACATACTTTATTGAGCTGGATTTCCTCTGGGCTTGCCGCAGTCTGGAGTCTCAATCATACACTCAGACATGCACACATATACACGCAAAACCAAGGCTAACTGAAATATGACAATCTAACATCTCCAAAGAGAGAAAGAGAGACAGGCAAGTTCACACAGACATTTTGTCTTTCAACCTCTGCTTCTTGGTTTGTGTCTCTTGCTGTAAAAGTCCCAAGTATGCTGCGGTTTACTTAGAAAGTAGCATCCTTTACAGAGCTCTGACATGGGCAAAGATCGGCGAGAGAGATGGAGACTGAGAGAGGGAGGTAGACAGACAGATCACACGAGAACAACACATACGGCCTGAAAGTGAAGATCACTTGAAAAAAGCAAAGAAGCATAACCATTATCCAAGATCTTTTTTTCAAATCTCCATGTACACATACTTTAGTACATAACCAGTAATATATTTAATATTTCGATTAAGTGACTGTTAAATTAATTACAAGTAGGTATAAGCCAAGCACCCGATACAACTCAGAATTGAAGATGCACTGACTAACAGAGGGATGAAACTGGTCATTTAATTCTAGTACGTTTGGTTAGATTTCTATAGAGTCTATAGGAAATGTAAAATAATGTATGAAACGTATTCAATGAACTCTATATAGAGAACAAAATGTCCAAAATGATATGTCTGTAACATGTTGCCAACATAGGGTCTTAAAGCACCAGAAACCTTGGTAACATTTATTATCCATGAATAAAAAAGAAAACATTTCAAAGCTTAGCTATCTGCTTTGTCATGAGTGTGTGAATGTGGTTTGATCATATCTGATTGGTGGTGGTCTGGCAACTGAAGCCATGAGTTAGAGCTGGTCGACCATCAATCACAGGGTGGGCTGTTTGACTCTTTGCTCCTAAACTGCACATGTTGAAGTGTCCTTGGGCAAGACGCTGCTCGCCAAATTGCTCCCAATGGTCAGGCATGGTAGTTCACTGCAACGTGTGTGTGCGTAAACGGTTAAATCAGCTGTATATTTTAAAAGCGTATAGTGGATAAAAGCACTATATAAATGCAGCTATTTATGACCATTTCATAACTGTTGTAAAATTGGGGTTCAAATGCAGCAAAGTTATGATAGGTGGAAAAAATATACAGTATGTCTCATATTTCGTAAAAACTTTCATAAAACGTGAAACTACACATTTCTGGAGATTATTTTGTGTTCATTTAGGACATAATTTCTCATAATAAGAAGCTGATTGACATACAATGACTTCAGGGCATTAAAAATGTGCTTAATAGAACATGTTTTACCGAAGGATAATGTTAAATTGACACAAACCAGAGAAAAAGCAAGCAAATGCTCACATTAAATGATTTATTCAAACTGTCATTCACTTGATAAATCAATTCCATGACCAATTACACGACTGCTTGTTTAGTCTGGTTAGGATATGCTCTGATAACAGCACAGCAGGTCAGTTCACTATTTAGGTTTTTTGTCTGCTCTCTAGATTTGTCTTGTGCTGCCTCTCTGCTGCCAAAGCCATGCTGTTCTCATTACAGCTGCTTTATGGAGAGACTCTGGAGTGCCGGGCTACACACTCACACAACGCAGCACACACACACACACACGCACACACACACACACACACACACACACACACACACACACACACACACACACACACACACACACACACACACACACACACACACACACACACACACACACACACACACACACACACACACACACACACACTCTCCATCCATCCAAGGCTGTAACTGAAGATGCCTGTTCTTTTGCAGCAGCCTCTCCTCCGCCTTGATGCTCACCTCAGGCGAGCTAAGAAAACATTATCGAACTTGTTCTGTTCTAATGTGATTTATAATTATTGCTTTGGTGTAGCTGGATAAATCATTTTATTGGACACAGAGGTAATTTTCTGGGGCCAATGGACGACTTTTACTGGAGTAGGGATGAAAAGCGATATTCTGTACAGGAGCCCTGTGATTGCGGTGGTCCTGTGGCGACAGTGGGGCCTGCTCTCTCCATCCACTGTAACTCATCATGATTATTAAATCCCATTAAAGTAAATACAAAACCTCTCCTGGGCTCTTTCACTTGTCATACCCCATACTTGAGCAACATGTGAGTTATGTGTATTTACATAAAGTCACTCAGATTAACCAGCGATTCTTGAGAACGCACGTTGTCAAAATCACTATCACTCTTTGTCACAATCAGTGAATATCTCCTCACAAGCCGCTACCCTTCTGTACTATGAGTGTGCTGATTTTTTTGGGGGGATTAATACACAGCCTATTCTGTGTACGTAAACAACATACCCTTTTACCTATATGCTGTGTATTTACATTGGATTTTTTGTATTGTGCCTACTAGGTAGTGGATGAAAAGTGATTTTGTCAACAAGCATTCTCAAGAATTGCTGACTCCACCTTTAAATTCCTGTTTTTTTTTTTTTTTTTTAACCTTTATTTATACAGGTATATCCCATTGAGACCGAAGACTCTTTTGCAAGGGAGACCTGTTCCCATTCCCACGTTACCATTCACACACAAATTCATACACCGATAGCAGACTAACTATCGACATTCACACGAGGCAAGGTGGGTGAAGTGTCTTGCCCAAGGACACAACAACTGTGACACAGGTGGCAGGGCGGGGATCGAACCTCCAACCCTTTGATCATCAGCCGACCCGCTCTGCCAACTGAGCCACAGTCGCCCCTTAAATGTAGATTGTTTTTGCATTTATTTCATTGACATCCCAAAACCCCTTTTCTTTTTTTCCTGTTTTCTCTTGGACAACCTCCAACCGTCGTTCATAAAAAAAACACCTCTACCTTGACCTCAAACATCGTCACTGGAGCTGAACAGACTTTCCATGGCGTGAACTGATAGAGTGACAGATTCCTGCCTTCATAGACAAACACACACGCACCAAAACACCAGCCCGACTAAACAATAGGGATTGGCCCTAACCCCACAGAGATCCCTATCACCTCTCTTCCCTCTCCCCTGAGGGCTAAAACAACACGGATCAAGCATGTGGCCCGTTCCCTTTTTTATTTTTTCTGCAGAGCACACTGGCTCTCTGCACAACAGGGGGGGGGGAGTCTAATGCTGAGCAGATCACAGAGATACCATCAGGCTATTAGCTCATGGATGGTATGTCTGGATCGGCCAATCAGAGCCTGAGAAAAAATAACCTCTCCACCAATGGGAGCAAACATCCGCGTACACATGCCGCGTCTGCAGTCTTTTAAAACACTAACTTTGGGGATATCGCCTTTTCCCCCGTCCCACTGAAGCAAGCTTTTTTCTGTACAAATTGGTGAACCTGCAAAGCCTGACTCAGTGTTATTGAGATAATTAGCCAGAGAGCGGGATGCGGGGGGTTGAGTGAGAAAAGAGAGCCGAATGAGGCAGTCATATGTGAAACACGCTGCTTTCATTACACAGCCTGTTAGTGGTGGAAAGTGGGATGAGACTCTTGTGTTGGGTGGTGAGGTTAAGGATGCCTCGAGGAGCCACTCTGCTGGTACACTCGCTGCAACGCACGGGACTGCAGATGTGAGCCGCAGATGGATAACAGAAGTTCCTCTCTTGCCGTCAAAGCCTCCTTCACATGCTTTCATTTTCTGAATCGATTGTCACTCTTCTCTTCTCTGTCATATCTCTCCACCACTGTCTTCTCCTCTACTTGTCCTTCTCTTTCTCGTGCGGACCGAGGGCATCCACGCCGGTTCCCATATGCTTCTAGCTGAGAGTCAGCTGTCTCTCTTATCGCAGAGTGATGGGCCGGGTCACACATCTGGCAGCCCCTGGTAGGGAAGTCCCCTGCCCAGCCTCCTCCTCCTCCATTGCCCCCCCCCCCCATCCACCCACCCCCTTTATGGAGCTGACTGGATCCAAATCTTTTGTTGGCTTTTACGCCTCCTGAGAAAACAAAACCGATACAGAACCAAAACACTGAGGGGAGGTCTGTCTTTCATCTCGGCGCTGAGCAGAGGTTACACATGCTCGTGCTCAAGGGCCTTTCGGCACTCCGCCGCGACACAGCATAGATCAATTATCAATTAATAGGGAGATTAATACAATCTAGCTCCTAATCTCCGATCCCATCTCTGCCTGTCATTTATTTAATAAAAATGACTCATCGGGATGGTTTTGTCCTTACGGATGCTATTTATCCCACATGTCTTTTCTTTCCTCTTCTGAGCCAGCTCAGTCGTGTTGTTGGTCAGTCAGTTACTGGAGCTGAATTAAAAGAGCTGTTTGGAGAGAGAGAGCAGTTCACCCCGCCTGCCGTGACAAAGCTTAGTGCTAAAACTAACAGAGCTCTTTCAGCGAGCGGAAGGGCCGCTAATCTCCCTATAGATACACCCAGCAGTCCAAACTAACACACTGCAAAGCCCCAGAGTGACACATACTGCGGCTTAAACATGGACGCACAGCAGGAATCAAGTACGTCCCTGTGTGCACAAGCTGTATCGTAATACATGCACAGTCCCCGAGTTCTCAGAGACAAATGTAATGGTGTTTTAGAGTCCAATTTATTGATTAGACTTCAATGGCTAATCTAACGCAGCTGTCTGACTAGCATATAGTCTACTTCTATTTAGGGTCTCTCTTTCCCATCTCACACGCAATAGCATTCATTATATTTGACTGTCTTGCTAAGCAGACAGGGTTCACATGGGGGTCTGTATTGCAACAGTTGAAATGTGGCATTTAATTATTTCAATCAGTTCTCCAGAGAAATACATTGCAAGTACTGTATGTGTCTTTGATTAAGCGCCTACACTCTGAATTGTCTGTGTGTGTTTGAATGTGTTTTTCTAAGTGCGTGTGAGAGTCTGTCTTTGAGCATGTGCGCAAATGTGTGTGTGTGTGTGTGTGTGTGTGTGTGTGTGTGTGTGTGTGAACCCTCGATATGACGTGCATGATGACTAAGACCTTCTAAAACTGACCAAGCTGTTGATTTGTCTTTGAGAGCACACGTGAACTAAATAACACATGAATAAATAAATACAATTGATAGAGAGAAAATATAATAAAATGTGCATACAATGACATCATAACATTTCTCTTTCACCATGCGTGAAATCAGCAGAAAGACTATACAGGACAAATAAAACAGCATAGAGGTAAAGTTTGCATGGGCAGACTGGGTGAAGGAATTCATGGGAAAGTATGGAAGGAGTACAGAGAGTGTATGCAAAGCCCCCATTGTTTCCAACAGCTGAATCCATTAAAGCAAAACAAGATGTTTGCATTTTTTGAGTGCAGCAGCTTACCACAGGATGCATCTCTCTTGAGCAGCGCAGCGTTCCGACATCCACTCATCCTCGCTCGCTGACCCCATTGCCAAGCTGCCCACCTATTTATCTTTGGGAAGCCATCTAGGAACCCTCTGGACAAGGCTTGAATAAACAAGGGCACGCAAACACTGGGTACTAAATAAGCACTCAACATGTTGCTCCTGCTACAACTAAAAGGAAGGTCAGTCATTCTCACTGATCCTGAGAAAAGTTCAGAGTCCTGCAAAGCATTAAGACAGATGTTCTGCATCACCAAAGAACGTGATGTGTGGATCTAATATTGTATATTAGGGGCTTTACATGATATATATGAATGGATTTTGGCAAGTATATGAAAGGTATATGGGCGCGTATCAGCACAGAACGCGAGTACATGTTACATTGACCGGGTCTGGAGAAAATGATTGGCTTTGACAGCAACTGTCCCTCCCGTGAAAGTCAACTGGATGGAGCAAAAGCAGTAACTGCAGAGGAAGCACTCTACAGTGACCTCTGCTTCACCTGAACCTCTTTCATATCTACCTCTAAAGTTATCTTGGATAACTCTTAAGGGCTTAGCAGAAAGAAGAGAGTGTGTGCTTTGGAGCCAGTCTAAACCATTAACACACCACAAAGGTATTCTACTGAGGGACAACAATGTTCACTTCAAGTTAGAATGTGACCACATGTTTACTAACTTGTGACAGAAGGCATACAAATCACAGAGGCCAGTGCCACATCTGCCTTCTGGGGAAAATTGGTCCCACTTCTCAAATTTTTGATAAGTATATTTGCATATCAGCAAATAAATAATAATTTTGACTGATTTGAAAATGTTGCTGGCCATACGGAAGAGTTTACTGCCACAATTGTACACCCCCAAAATTCCATCTGCAAGCTCTTGGATGCATTCTCTTGGTAGTATGCTGTGTGTGTGTGTGTGTGTGTGTGTGTGTGTCAGTATTTTCTCCCACCGGTGATGGCCCTTTGCCAACATTTTGAACTGCTTCAGGCCGTACGCATGCAGTAGAACGGTCAAAGGCCGCGACATTATTCATTCCCAGAACACTCTGGAAAGAACGTCTGCAGTCACAAATCACCCTCTCATCCCGTAAGGGGAAAGTTCTTACTTTGAACACTAAAGTAAATAAATGTGGACAGGAAAGCAGCACTCCCGATTTCCAGTAGCAGTTTTTGATTGATTGTAACTTTGATTGTAAATTTTTTTTAAATTCCCCAAAACTTCTGACCATGACCAATGTGCTGATCATGCACACTTATCTCCCACGCCTTTACAAACAGTCTTTTAAATACACATGCAAGTCATCCTTGTCTCCAGACACTTGGCTTGAGATCAAGCAGCGCACACTGAGGAGAGGGACTCCCCATAAAATGCCAATAAAGCATTCTTGTCTGTATTCTTTCACTTGTAACGACACATTCAGCTGATGTATAGCCTCCATTCTCCTCAAGGTGATTTTACACTGTGTAGGCTGAGAAAGGGAGTGGGATAAGAGCTGCTGGCTTAAAGGTTTTGGGGTTCAAGAGATGGCTGGAGAGAAAGAGCTGTTTGAACACAGTAGGCCCTTCCTGCCTTCCAACCAACCTCTGGCTGTCGTCTGTGTGTTGTGGACAATCAAATGTGTGTGCGTGAATTTGTGTGCTTGTGTCCATGTGCAAAAAAAACAGCAAGCTGGGTGCAGTGACCAAGAAAAATCAGCCATGTCACTTTGGCCCTCCACTGCCACCCTGCCTACATGCCCCCGGGCTCCATCAGGTTCCCAGGGGCCCAATCAAAACCCAGCATCAACCCGCCGACCTCCTAACCCCAGCTGTAAGCGCTCTGATTAAGACCTCATCAACACAATGTGGCCCTCACAGCTGTACCCCCTTGTGCACACAAGCCCTGCTTTGTCCACCTTTACACACACACAGACACACACACACACACACACACACACACACACACACACACACACACACACACACACACACACTAACACGGGCACATACGTTGAGGGTTGCACACTATACTGACCCAGAATCATTGGGCGGTAGGAACTAAGTGACCTTTAACCTCTGTGACTACCTTCTTAATCTCCCTCCCTCCGACCCCTGGGCGCGCTGTGAGTGTGTTTTAGTGTGTGTGAGTGTGGGTTTAAGGGCAGGGCAGTGAGGTGTGAGAAGCAGGAAATGAGCATCCAGCTGACAATAAGCCCAGATTCATATCCATTCAGCTAGACAGCGTGAGTTAACATTGTGATTGTGTGTGTGTGTGTGTGTGTGTGTGTGTGTGTGTGTGTGTGTGTGTGTGTGTGTGTGTGTTGGTAGGACAGATGACATCAGATCAACGGGACAGGAATAAGACGACAGGGGAGCAGGAAGACTGTAAGACCCTGCTTTTCAAACAAGTGGATGCTCCTTGAAAGTGTAGCTTAACACCCTGAGAGCCACCAAAAACCTATAAGGTCCTCAGGCTCACCCTGGCTTTGTCCTCCTGTAATGAAGTCACCATCTAGAGGCACCATGCTGATTAATAACATCCTCAGCCCTGCATAAGATCTTAATATATCAGGGGAGATTGTCAAGGTGGCAGCCAGGATTTAGATGTACATTCCAAATAAATGATTTCCTTTGAAGCATGGTATCCTTGCCAAGGGGATTCCTTTGGAGACTCAGAAGTTTCCCTGCGTTCCAAATTGCATACTCCTTCTTTCTACATAAAAGCTACAGCTGATATTAAAAAGTTTTTCGTATTTATTTCATCATAACATCGTGCCTTGAACTTGCTACGTGCTTCTATATCTGTCGCATTGCAGTTTTATTTTCACACTGAGGCTCCATCTATGTGGTTACGTTCGCTGTGCAGTGGATTGTGGGTCAGAATTGCCAAAAAAGCATACTGAATCCCCACACTGAAAATCACGACTGGATCTAGTAGGACATCCTTTGTTGTTTTTAAGCATGCTGCATCTGACCACATGTATTGGGACATCCTAAATATTTTTCTAGCATACTAAATAGCAGGGAAGTATGTGGATTGGAATGCATGCAACCTTGATCTATGAAAATGAAATGCTCAAAAATAGCAAACATGACTACTGAAGTCAACCATCCTCTCCTCTCAAAATGTGTTATCTTATGCTGGAATTGATAACAGCAACAAACAAACTGTGGGTCGCATGTGCACAGACAAGGAAACAGGGGTCAGTGTGACGCTCCAACTAAAACAAAAAGTATTTCCTCTGAGCGCGCCGCCAGCTATTCAGCACAAAGTATTCATAGATTTACATCCCATCTCAACTTGTGACTGAGACACTGAGTCTCGCTAAAGAGATTCATACACTTACAGTAGGCTACAAGCACACGCAGTGTCACGGATGGAGCAACACACACACACACACACACACACACACACACACACACACACACACACACACACACACACACACACACACACACACACACACTACATTTTATGAGAGTTGCATAAACTTAAGAGAAAGAAAAACAAGGGGGACATTTGGATTTTGTCTGTGTTCTTGGGGGAGCTGGAGCTAGAGTTTGATTAACACGCATAATGAATGACCCTCATCAGTCAGCTCACCAAACAGACTTTGGCACTGCTGTCAGCTGCACAGCAATGGGCTCTGTGGAGTTGTGAGACTGTTTCACAGGCTGCACGATAAATCTGCTATAGAGAAGCACATATGATTTCAGGGTGTATCGCCCTGCGTTCTTACAGTAATGCATTGGCCATGGTCCATACATTTCAAAAATTAACTCCCAACCAGGGCTGTACTTACATTAAAATTGGAAAATCAGTAGGAGAAACAAAAAAAAAATACTAAGTTTCCTGGGAGGGATTACATGCAATAGGTAAATGCAAAGAAGCAAAGACAAATACAACACGACATTGAGAGAAAATAAATGAAATAGCATGCTTGATCACATACTGTATGGAGGTATAGAGAATGCCCTATGGGCTGAAGCTTTCCTCTTTCCATTAGTCCATTCTGATATTATATACACATGAACTTTTACCTCCACCTGGCTTTTTAAGCAGCATGACATTACATTACCTACTAACTTTATCTCATCTTTTCCCATGTAACCTGAACACAGGTGAATTGTCCGACAGTCAAACAACAATGCAGAGGCCGCTGCCCCCCCCCCGCCCCCTGTAGGAGGACATTTACCGTACATGTCAGTCCTTCTGTTGAGTTTGAAACAACAGACCACAGAGTAGAACAAAAGAGAGATGCTTCTCTAGAACAGAAACCATGTGTTGTTTGTTACGAGCGTTTTGACATCAGAAGATATTTATGGAATTGGCTGAGGAGAGAGAGCTTTGAGATTGATGTGTACTATTCAGCAAAGCTATGACGTGACTACAAGTGTCCATATCAGGGTAGAAGAACTGATTATCTTCCGTCCTTTTTTGTTCCATACCGGGAAATAAATGCGATTGATTGGCCCATAATTGCATATGGAGATGACCGCCTGAAGGTTAGCTGGGCCGAAAGTAAAAGACTTGGAGAAAGGAGAGTGAATGAGAAGTATTCTTCACAAACTGAAAACGTAAAATGGCTTTGATCAAAACCCAGCTGCGGCACAGGAACAACCCAGTGTTGAGTAGAACAAGCCAATGTGCTGGGAGAGACAGTTTCTTTGTGGCTTTGCATGTATTAGACCATCAAATCACATATATTTCATACAATTGCTAGCTATTGTTCAAAGATTAACATCAATTTTCTAATTTGATTTCGAACCTCCCAGGCAGCTCAAGTCTCGTATATTGGAACTTTCTGAATGCAAGATGAATTTTTTCAAAAACTCCCTGTTTGTAGCTGCTTCACCACGTCGGCTTTGCAGAGGAAAGAAAGGCAATAAAATGATCACTGAGATGGTTTACTTACATGTGAAAATGGTCAGCATTAAACTGCCTGGAACTGTTGCTCACAACCCTATTTCATACTCTACTACGTAAAATAGATACCGCCTACACAGATAGGAACGCTTTCTTCCATTTATTCACATGAACTGTATTTCCATAGACCCGGCAAGGACAGGGCTAACGGCTTTACTCTAGATAGCATATTGACTCTCTGTTTGTATATGTGTGTGTGTTTGAGCGATAGTGCCCCTAGGCAATCAACTTTGTTTGTTAGGTAAGACTGTATGATGTAAATTTGACACTAAAAACAGAGTACACACAAACATTTATAATATCCCATGTGTTTGAATAAGGACGAATAGGATCTGTACACAGTTTGAAGACATCTTTCCAGTGTCTGCATCGTTCCCACAACAACAGTGTAAGCTACGCAGACCACAGAGGAAGTTTAAGTATTGCCAGAAGTCTCTCTAAGCCCATTAGGTCACTTCTGATCCCGCAGTTTTGGGGGCCTTTGACTCTGTGGTAGGGTAGATGGGTAAATGTTGGATCTTTGGTGAAACTGTACTAGTGTAAGGCTTTGTGATCAATCATGCTACTGGGTGCTATCAGTGCTAACCCCTTGCACTTTAATGTAATAAACTGCAGTCATGCCAGACCTTTGACCTTCCAGCATTCAGTGCACACACTCCCATCCATGGGCCTGGAGCCAGACTGGCACCCCTTGGATAAGAGATGCACGTGTTTGTACAGTAGATTAATTTGACTTAAAGTGACTGTAAGGAACTTTTGTGATATCTTGAAAAGGAACAAAGCTTATGTTCAACATTTAACCTGATTTAACCTGATAAAGAAAAAAAATTAGAGGCTCCAGAACTGATTAAGATGAAGGAGTATGAACATCAATGTTAAATTGTATGCTAATCCTAACAGCTGCTGTTTGGATTTCACTCTTGGAAGTGTTAGTAAGACAGGATAGACAAACTGATATCATGGCAGGGATCATCACCATCTTTCACCATTCATTAATGAATCACAAATACGTTCAACAAACCTGCTAACAGCTAACCTTCTGGATAACAACATACATTTGATACAATCTGCTGTCAACACATTCAGGCTCCCGTATTTCAAAGGGGGAGGTTGAAGAAAGCCAGAGGACAATCTCTGACCCCAATGCTGTGTTAATGCTGCTTGATGTGTTTCCAGGGTGGCACTCTCTATTAAATTATCTGTAGACACACATGAACATTTGAAAAATCATTTATGTTCTCAAGGAGCGCTTGGCATCTGGAATTTCACTGAAGGAGATACAATATAAAACACAGATAGAAAGAATGCAACTGAGACATGAGGTTCCAATAACAGCATCAAGTCTGTTTGAAGTGGCACACGCACATGAGCACCCCCTCAGCTCATTACCTTAACCAACAAAAAAAAAACTGACCAACACAGACGTGCCTCACTCTGAAACAGAAAGTGTGGTGTTCAAAACCCTATCGCACACAGACATCTCAACAGGGCCCCAAAAACAAGTCTCATCTGACACCACAGCTACACATTATCATATGCAAGGAAAGTCCAGCTTTGAAAGTCAGCCGGTCTTTGGAAGGTGAGCCCGTGCTAACACATGGACTGGCTGGGTGCTGGCCGATGCTGCGTTTTTTTTTTGGGTAAGGGACTGGTTTGTAGGAACGTGTCAAGAAGGCAAGGTGATAACAGCTCGTCAAGGAGATAACTGACTACAGCAAAGTGAATCAAAATGGAGCATGGACCATATTACTTTCAAGGGAAAGTTGGACATTTGGAATAATATGCTGATTTGGTTTCTTGTTGAGAGTTAGATGAGAAAGATTGAGACCATTGTCATTGTCTGTACCGGAAACAGGGGAACAGCAAACTAATTACTTGTCTTTAAAAGGTGCAGATAGACAGATTATGTTGTTTTTGGACAAAGCCAGGCTAGCCGTTTTCCCCTGCCAATCTTTATGCTAAGGTAAGATATCTGATTTAGTTTTACACTTGATGGAAATATATATATGAGTGTTATCAATATTATCATCCACATTTTGCCACGCCAATCAATAAACGTATTCCACAGAAGGTCCAAAGAATTATTTAGCTTTGTCTCAAATCTCCAAGCACAAAGACATTCTCCCTCTGTCTATTGTTGTAAACTCCCTGCCTCTATTGCATCTACCAAACATTGCCTATAGGCCTGATAGCATCTCAATAATTCAGCACATTTGGACAGACGAATGATTCTCATGCTATGTTGAGTGCCTGGGAACTGTCCTTAGGCCAACATCTGTGATAAGAGAACATCAAAATACATCAACTTAATCAAAGGATTGGTATAAAGATAACTAAACCACAATTGGGACAAGGACTTTAACCTGGAGTAGAAACCAACCCTGGACTGGACTCTCCTTCTCCCTGCAAATAATTACACACCACGCCACACTCCTCTCTCGGCCATCTTTATGCAAATAAGTCTTATCTCTTCATCTCAACAGTCCATTTCCTGCCAAACAGGAAATGCCCATCTGCAGACAGATTTGTTTTTTATTAGGCAGAGGAGCCAGGCAGGACACGAGGTCATTAGTCTAACATGCTGAAAGAGAGAGAGAGGGAGAGAGAGAGAGAGAGAGAGAGAGAGAGAGAGACAGAGACAGAGACAGACACAGAGAGAGTGATCTGCCAGAGTTTTGATGATGTGACAAACAGACTGTAAAAGCATTTACGTTCTTTTGCTTTGTGCTGCCTCCTGATTTTAACCCAATTTAGATTGTATCTCCTTAACAATAACCCTTTTATAATGCTCTTTAAAAATTCCAGCTTCATTACTCTAGCCAACGGAGTTAGTGAAAGTTAACAGGCCGTTGTTAGCAGAGCGATCAGTGTTTGGCCCCCGGGGGCCTGGCAAGACCTGATCTAGGGGTCATCCTGCAGCTGAAGCTGGCTCTGTGATCCTCGGAAAATACATACATATCCTAAAAGCCATTCACAATCAGTCATGAGTACAAACATGCAACCAGACATCCTCGCACACTATTCTCATCTCAGGCCCATTACGCACGCACGCACGCACACACACACACACACACACACACACACACACACACACACACACACACACACACACACACACACACACACACACACACACACACACACACACACACACACACACACACACACACACACACACACACACACACACACAATCTTAATTAGTTACACCTGCCATGTGCCGCACCCCAACTGAGACCACATTAAGGGAAGAGCAGAGCATAACAGAAAGGCATATGACACAAATACAATATGGGTGAACGATCCAGCGGAGTGAATTTCACGGAAAATAAACACCTTGCCCAAATATGTGCACCTATCTGTAATGTAATGTGGAGTGTATGGCCCAGAGCTCCATGAAAGATTAATGGGAAGCGTGTCAGCTGCTTCAAACAGGGCATTCAGAAAACAAACCTCTTAATTGCCCCAGTCCGGCGGCTTTACTCTGTGATTATTATGCTTTGAGTGGGGTGTTTGAGCTCGCAGAGGGCTTCATTAGCGTGGGAGGGCTAGTTTAAAAGGTGTCTCTTGCACACTCTCTCTTTCTTACACACACACACACACACACACACACACACACACACACACACACACACACACACACACACACACACACACACACACACACACACACACACACACACACACACACACACACACACACACACACACACACACACTTTCTAAATACCTCCGTACCACTGGTTCCCATGCCTTGACCTACACTGCGACACCAGCCTCCCTCTCTTATTACCCCTCATCACCATCTGTGTTGTGGGACCTGGAGGAGCTGGAAGAAGTCTCTCTTCATGTTGCCCACACATGACCCCTGACATGCCCCCTGACCCCTGAGGGCCTCTCCGGGGTTGTTCCCCGCGGACCCTGACCACTCGGGCTCTGCTCCGTCACTTATCACCCATCAGGAAGCCATGGCTTGTCCCGACACTGAGCAGCTTGGCCCGGCCTGCTCTGGTCTCTCTCTCTCTCTCTCTCTGGGGAAAACCAAGCTGGAGTGAAGGGGTCCAAGCTGGAGTGAAGGGGTCGGAAAAGAAGCGAAATATATCAGAAGTTCCACTCAGTGTGAGAGATTCCTCCGTAGGCCCTGGGGGGGGGGGGGGGGGGGGGTTGTCGTCGCGCTGTCTGCCACGGGCGAGGCCAAAGTGTGGGCGTTGAAGATATCTTCAGAGAATTATAAAAAAAATAATAATTGGGAAACTTCTTGCCTTTTTCCATACCTTTGGTGGGATTTTCTTTTCCAACAAAAGACTTTACCACATTTGAGTGCAGGAACAGACCCTCAAAAAGGGCCTTCATTTTGAGATATCCCTACCTGGGCCCTGGGCTAGAACAAAATATGACCTTATTCTAAGATGTCCCCTTCATGAAATGGATGGTCATTATGTTTCCTTTTCCTTTTACTCATTTAAATGATCAATAAAGTGATTTATCACATATGGGACAAAAGTAGACAAAATGGCAGCCCTGAAAGAGGACCTACCAAGTTAATTTCATGTTTTTTTCTACATACTGGTTGGATTTACATAATATTTGCACAGATGGTCTCCATGTGGAGTGTCCACATCCCACAGCAAGCAGAATGTCAAAATATGGTTATTTTGAGAATCTGTAGCCTTTTATATAAGGCCTTATTAAAAGGCGGAAATATCAAACAATCATTTTTTCTTTTTTCAATCCTAATCTACCTTTAGACCAGCGGTAGAACAACACATGAACTTATTTTTCATCACTCTAAGATATCCCCTTCATGAAATTTTAGGCCAGATTTTTTTATTTTACTGAAGGAGAGATTTAGGAAAAATACTACAAGGTAGAACGATGAGACTCTAGGACTCACTACTTTAGGCCAAAGTGGTCACTTGACGTATGCCTCCTTCCTTCAACAGCTGTCGGCGCAACTATACGTTCAGTGTAAACTACCCACCATGTGAGCCATTCCTCGCTAATGTGCTTATGTAAGAGACATTAAAAGCATCCTCGTTTCACTTTGTCTGAGCAGAGCAACTTGGTTGTTGCCCATCAATACTCTCAGGCTCCTTGAGAGAGGGACATCTGGGCCGATGGAGGGGAAGAATGTCTGCTTCTGTCAAACAAGGCGTAGTGAATGATATCTGTAGATTACTTATGTATTGCTTTGCGAAGGAGCGTGTTGCAATGTCCTGCTTTCATTTCGCAATCGCATTTGTTCGAAACCTTAAAGGGTCTCCTCATGCTTTGTTTCTAGTGGCCCTTACTGTTTGTGTGGCCCAGCAGAAGAGGGATGTTTCCATTCTTGGTGTTGAACTTTTCTCTCAAGGACCGTGGTCCCAAAGGTCATCAAAGCTCTACCACTTCTACACCAGGGGGCAATTATAACTCCATACATGATGAAGATGGAGGAGGAGATGAAAATGATTCGAGAAGAAGATTATCTCTAAGCCCCTTAGCTTTAGTTGATTTCCTGATTTCCTATTATGAGAATTTTCAGTGACAGCCCTTCATTTGTGTTATACTAATCTAATAACCCAGGTCCATTAAATAGCACAGGAGGGATCCAACCTCTACCCTCAGCACACACACGTTCATATCTCACTAATGCACTTCTCACATTCAGACACCTTGCTCTGTGGCAGGTCCCCTCAGGCCCGGCGTGAGGTCAGGTTATTGAGTAAATGATATGAAGTGGCAGCCATCTGTCTTCCGAGAGTAATATTGCTGTTTCCTCCCGAACAAAAACTACAAGTTGTGTAGGTGGGCTGGACTGTTGGTCACTAAGTGGACCTCCAGCCCTCTTGACACATTACTCCTACCCAAGCAGCCGCAAGCTCCGAGATCGTGGAAGCTCAAGGGGTGCAGCAAGGGATTGTGGGATGGGGGGGGGGGTTTGTGCTCCCAGAAGGGCCGTCGTTAATGAAACATCTGCAGCCCTAACACAGATGGGAGCAGACAGACGGCAAGAGTGGGCACCAGGTGAAGATGGGGTTGAGTGTGGAAGGATGGGGGGATGACAAGTATAAAGGCACCATGGGAGTGGACGGGTGGAAAGGGGTTGAGAATGCAGACGTCCAGGGAGCAGAGGGCAGGAGGGAGGTCTGGTGCAGGCAAGGCCAACACACTTCACACGGCCAAGAAAGAGAACGGGGTACAGAGGGCAGCCTACTCCTACCAGCTCATCAAACACATTCCACTACATTCAGAAACATTACAATCCCAGTATACATGGATACTCCTGAAAACATTACCAAAAAACAAACCAAAGAGAGCCGCCTTAAAAAGTAAATCAACTGCGTTAGGATGAGTCTGAAACAATTACATGGGCATGTTAGTGAAATATGTTGGAAACTAATAAGGCATTTAAGGTGTGACACTGCAGGTGAATAGGGCACATTTGATTCATCTATAGATGAGATCGTCATGACACTTTGACAGTTGATTACTTACATTAAAAGGAAGTATTCATTGTATTACATCGTCACCCTCTTAAAATAATGGCCTAAGTCACTTTTTTGCCAAAATGATTTTCTTGCCTAAATCAGCTCCTTGTGATGCTGGCCACCTCTGTTAAAACTCTCAGCATCCTCAGTTGAACAGATCATGTGATTCCACCCCTTTAGTGTAATGGCCTATGTCAAGAGTGTGAATTAGGCCATTTTATTTAACCTAAGTCACTAGACGGAGTGACTTAGGCAATTTTATAAGCGTTTCAAAATGGTGGTGGTTTGTAAAAAAATATATTTTATATGAAATTATAACCAAATATGGTAAACATTTACAATAAGGTTTAGGGTTAGGGGGTTAATCAGCATTAACAGTAAGTTTATGTTTAATTACCATGATTATTCATGTAAAGCTTAGTTCATGCTTAATATCTTAGTTAATCAGTTAATTTAAAGGTGTGGTAAATGATTATTCAGAATGTTTGTTGACAAATCGCTTTTTGTCAACATCAGTGAATATCTCCTCCCAAACTGCTACCGGTCCATACTGACAAAAATCTTGTTAAAACACAGCCTAGACTAGGGAATTTTAACAAAGACGATCCGCTTAACCCACCTTTAATGCTAAGTTCATGCTTATAAAACATTAAATTAGCATTGATTAATGCTTATTAAGCATTACATAACCATTAATGAATGCACCTTTATTGTGTGCATTGATAAGAAAAGATAAAATAAAATAAGATACAACTTTATTAATCCCCGTAGGAGAAATTTGTTTGTTGCAAAAACAGCCCAGCAGCAGTGGAAGGACACAGACAGATAAAATGTCCTTGGTAGCCTGCCACACACGTCAAACGACCTGAGCCTCCTGAGGAAGAAGAGTCTGCTCTGACTCTTCCGGTAGAGGGCCTCTGTGTTGTCTGACCAGTCCAGTTGATTGTTGATGTGTACTCCAAGGAATTTATACAAATCCACCGTCTCTATTTCAACCCCCTGGATGGTATTAGGGGTTGGGGGCTTCCTCTTCCGGCGGAAGTCCACCACCAGCTCCTTGGCCTTGCCGATGTTGAGTTGGAGGTGGTTCTCCTCTGCCCATCTGACAAAGTACTCCACCACACCTCTGTACTCGTCCTCCCTGTCCTCACTGATGCAGCCCTCGATGGAGGAGTCGTCTGAGAATTTGAAGCTGAAGTCAGAGGTGTAGATGGTAAAGAGGAAGGGTGAAAGTACTGTTCCTTGGAGTGCGCCAGTGTTGCTCATCACAACATCTGACAGGCCGCTCTGCAGCCGCACGTACTGTGGCCTGCTGGAAAGGTAGTCACCAATCCAAGCAACCATGTCAGGGTGTACCTGTATTGCTGAGCGCTTCTTCTCAAGCAGGGTAGGCTGGATGGTATTGAACGCACTGGAGAAGTCGAAGAACATGACTCTCACTGAGCTCCACGGCTTCTCCAGGTGTGAGTAAGCCCTGTGCAGCAGGTAAATGATGGCGCCGGCCATGCTGAGTTGGGCCTGGTACGCAAACTGCAGTGGGTCCATGGAGTCACACATCTGGGGCTTAAGGTGAGTCTTTTGAAGGTCTTCATTATGTGTGAGATCAGCACCACTGGCCTGTAATCGTTGGGAGAGCTGGGGCGAGCTATCTTAGGCAACGGAGCAATGCAGGAGGGCTTCCACAGCTGGGGCACCTTCTTCAGCCTCAAGGGAAAGGTTGAAGAGGTGTTGGAACACTCCAGCAAGCTGTCCGGCACACGCTTTAAGCACCTTGGGATTGATGTCCGGATCCATTGCCTTATTCCTCTGGAGCTTTGATAGCTCCCGCCTCACCTGGCTTGATGTGATGACAAGACTGGTAACGAGGGGGGGAGGAGGGGAAAAGGGAGGGGTAGAGGGAGGGGAAGTAGGGGAGGGAGGGGGTGGAGGAGGGGGCACAGACTGACCTGCTGAGCTCACTGGGGCAGGGTTTGAGTCAAACCTGTTGACAAATAGGTTCAGCTCATTAGCACGTTCATGTCAGCCCGCCACAGCTGGACCTGGCAGTTTGTGTCCCGTGATCTTCTTTATCCCATCCCAACCTCCTTGGCACTGATCCTTTCGAGCTTGCCCTCCAGCCTCTCCTTATAGCATGTTTTGGCCGCCTTTAGTTCCCTTCTCAGTTCCTTCTGAACTGATTTTACCCCCTCTCTGTATCCTACCATGAAAGCCCTCTTCTTCCTGTTAAGTATGTTTTTAATGTTCTTATTGATCCAGTGTTGTTGTTAGGAAAACAGCGGACCTTCTTGATGGGTACAACGCTGTCCTCACAGAACCTGATGTAATCTGTAATGCAATGGGAGGGTCCCTCAATGTCCTCTGCGTGGTCCTCCAGGAACAGATCCCAGTCTGTTCTCTGGCAGCAGTCCTGCAGGGCCTCCTCAGCCTCTATAGACCACACCTTCACAGTCTACAGTCCTGGTGGTAGCCGGCTGCTTGCTTACTACAGGCTTGTACACAGGTGTAAGGTGTATCAGGTTGTGGTCAGACTGGCCGAGGGGTGGGAGGGGAGAGGAGCAGTATGCCTCCCTCACATTGGCATAAAGCAAGTCCAGGATTTTATTTCCTCTGGTTTTACATTTCACATACTGTGTGAAGCTGGTCAGAGTTTTGGAGAGGGAGACATGATTGAAGTCTCCGTTGGTTATCATGAGAGCTGTGGGGTGCCGAGTCTGTAGTCTTGCGTCGGTAGAGTGGATTAATGGTGCCATTCACAGCCAAACTTCCCTCTGTCTCATGAGTCTATGTGTGCTCCACTAGCATATTCAAATGTTTGTGGCATACCCTTCATCATCATGGTATGTTACAGTAGTTGGGGAAAAAAAGAAATGCACTGTTTTGCCTTACTTATCCCAGAATTAATTTGGGCCAAGTCAGGTTCAAAATTGCGTAAATCGCAAAGGCATGTTCATAAATGGCCTAAGTCATTTTATCCTCTCATGTTACACAATTGACTGACATCCTTATTTGTATATCAATAGTCATCTATTGTCATAACCTTTTTGTTTGAAATGATTCATAAATATCATATACTCTATATATGATTCAGTTTTTTCTGTTTTCTGAACAACTTGAAAATATGACTTAGGCCATTATTTTAAGAGGGTGACGACATTTGTTTTCAGAGATTTCAGAAGAAATGTGCAAATGTGGCAATATCTAACTAATTATGCATGAATTTCGCATCTCTTTAAAAACCCAAAATCGAGATGTTGGTTGAAGCCATAGTTAAACTCTTTATATAATTTCTACAAATTCCAAGTCTCCAAAGAATATACAAAACAGATTTTGGATATTGCCTTTGTTCATATTATTTTAAAAGAAAGCTAACAATGTAGCCTATCATAAATCAGACTTTAAATTAACAACATAATGAACAAATCCTTTTGTTATAACCTTTAAAATAGTGCTAAATTTTCCAATGATGAAGTTGAGTTGACGTGCTTTAGAAGTTGAGATTTTTGCTTCAGAGCATTGAAAAAACTAATGTTGGGTAATGGCCATTAAAAGTGGTTGTATAGGTGAAATATACAGATGCAAACAGACAGGGGTTAGGAACATAAACACCTTAATGAACATTTGGACGTTTTATTTACATTAGTGTGAAAGAAGATATGTTATGGAAGATAAAAAGCCCAATGATCTCAAAATTTAACAGTGCTTGAAAAAAACAATGTTATTGCCTGCTGTGTCCGCCTTCATACACAACACAAGATACAGTCATGCAAGAGTCTGGTCCCAAAGTGTGGGAAAATCCTCTGAGCCTAATAAGATGTCATACACAGTCTGTGTCCATAAATCATCTATTAAAAGCACTCAGGGACAACAAGTTTTCCTTTTAGGACATTGAGAGAGCCATTTGATGTCCCATCTGGAGGACAAGAAGTGTTTACGCACAAACATCTGCTTACCCAGCAAAAAGTACACAAATCCAACCTGGCAGCCACACTACCCAGCACACAGCACTTATTTTCATTAATAGAAAGTAATGTAAACTGTGTTCCATATAGCAAGCGACGCAGAACGAGTTGGGTCCTCTCTAAATGAATGGGGTTTAAATCCTCTATTAGACCTTTGTAAATTGTAAACATATGGCAAAGGACAAACAGACGCAGACACACACACAGACACACAAACACACACACACAAACACACACACACACACACACACCCACACACACACACACACACACACACACACACACACACACACACACACACACAGGGCAACACTACACACACAAACACAGACAGAACAACAAACAAAGAGAGTGAGAGTGGAGGGCTGCGTGATTGCCCCTTTTGCGTGTGGCACACAGACATTTTAACGCTTGAATGGAGCTAAGGGTGTGCGTCCGTGTCTGTCTGCGTGTGTACATAAGTTCTCATACTTCATGTGTCCATAGATAAACATGTTTTTTCAGGCTCTGCTGGAGCTGGCAGTGCTGGAACTAATGACACTTCTAATCACAGTGATAGGCATCAGAGAGCTAACTGCATGCCAAACGCACTCTGCACACTCCACTGCAACATGCCAGGCCACACGGAGTCAATGATTTGGGATTTCCGCAGAAAGAAAAACTAAAGTTCGGCACTGAGTTCGATACATCAGCGGCCCTGTGCAGTGATGCAAAGCAACAAGTTAAGGACAAGCCTAAGAAATATCATATTTTTCCTATTGTCAACATTTTCAGTGAAAAGACTAACAAGCCATCTTCAGTCAGAATCTCAATACTTCTTAACCTCGTCTATGGCAAACACTTAAAACCCATTTGTTCCTGCTTAAATCAAGTCCCAAATACATAGTTTGATTGTTTAGAAAATGCTTAATAATTCCCATAAACAGCTGGGCACTGTAGTTTTTAGCAAACGCTACTCAAAGAGGAGTAAACAATGCATTTATTGGGCAATTTCCTATGTTTATTGTGATGCAAGAACATGTCACCCGGGTGCAACATTGTGGCTCATTGATGGAGCTCTGTGGCACAGAGAAAAATAATCAGCATCAGACTTTTGGCTTCACAGTCAATTCTTGTTAGGAGGACCAATTAGTTTTGGTTTTTCATGTCCAAATCTATTGATATCATGGAGTAGACATAAACACTTTAGAGGAGCCTCATCTCAATAAAAAGTCCAAACAGGCTTTATGGTCCGGATTTTGACAATTCTGTCAGAGGCAATGGACGATACAGTGGGGAGGATTCCTGAGGCTTTTCAGTGGAATTTGAAAAAATGGGTAAAGTGATGACACAGGACTTTATAAAGTTTTGAGGTACAAACCACACTGACAGCTAATTCAATGGGTTTTGTTCTGGCAAAGTCCTGTCATAATGGCTATTATTTGCATTTTTTGTGTTTATCCCTCTACTATGATAAAATTCATCCACATTTGGCCTCTGCTTTTCCTCTTCATCAGTGTGCTTCTCTACAATCTGTAGCTGATTGTAATCGCCTTCACATTATTAGTCCATTGTGAAAAAAAGTCATTGAAACCAAATCCCTGACAAAAGCATAGAGCTCCTAACTTATCAAGCAGCCTTGAGGGGTCAGTGTGCGCGGAGGCAAAATTAAGCACGGCAACGCAAACCTCCCCGAGGGAAGCTGAGCATTAAGAGCCTCACTGCAGGCCGGCCCAGCCTGGCCACACACAGACTGTGCTCACATTCCACCTCACCAGAACAATTATTCCCATAATGGGGAAGTTTAACTTTATTACAAGTTGTGCAGTCAGCAGGATAGCGCACGGCAATAAAGAATGACAGTGACATTAAGCTTCTCTGAGAGGTTATCCAGCTAAAAAATTCTCTCTCCCCCCACCCCCAAATCATCCATGGCCCTTCCCACTGTAACATAACCAGCTCGACACTTTTTCAGATTTGCGGTTAGACAAGAATAGCCTGTGTGTGTATGTTTGGTCACATATACTGTATATGTGCATGTTTAAGGCTATGGTCACAGTCAAATATTCTTTTGTGTAAGAGGATATAATATTAAACCTATACTATGCCAAGCTCCTTCTGATGGGCTTTGTTTTAAGGCTTCTTGGCTGAGCCTCAGTCCGATGTCTGTCTGGCCATCTGCCCAACTGTCTGACTGTTTATCCATTTGTCTGAAAACACCAGCTCCCATTCGCACAAGGTGACTGCGTCCTTCCCATCTTACACCCCTCTCTGACATATCATCTCTGTGTTTTATGTTGTCAGAAGGATTAGCTCGCCCCTCTCTCTGTAATGGAAAAGTAGTCGGCGGGACAATAATGGCTGGTGAGTCCATGCCATGATCAAGCTCCAGTCGTGGGCTGGTGGGTGTTATGTTTTTAGGGAGGGGATTAGGGGAATGTGAGTAACTTGGGCTCACAGTCAACCTGACACCACCATCACCGGACCAACGGGACCACAACGGGCCAAAGCATTCCACGCTCCTCCAAACATGGCCTTCACTGCTCTCTGCTGCTGCAAGACACTGCTGAGCTCTAGTGTTCCATAAACTGATCTATATGCCTCAGCAAAGACTATGCCCTCTCTGTGGTCTCCTCTTTGTCTTGTGAGGTTTTTCAGAGTTGTCCGTTTAACAAATTGGGGGCGACCACTTAGCAGGGGCAGTCGATCGATCAGGCAGCCTTACCCCCCCCAACAGCTCTGATAAGAGCATGACGGATGCTAAACACAAGGCTGGATACGCCATGCCAAGGGCATAAATAACAGATAGACTTATCATGGAGAAAAATGACCACGAGACGGCTCCCTTAAAACGCTCAAGGAGGATTTCAAACAACTTTCACTCGCCTTGATAGCTTGAAGTCTATTTTTTTTGGGGGGGGGGGAAATGGGACTATTTGGATTATTAAGACTACAAAGGTTACCAAAACACAACAGAGGAAAACAACGAAACATTTTTAAAGAAATAAATATTTTTATAATTAGCCTCAAAAGCATCTGTTCTCCATTCCATATACCGCAAATTCAGTGTCTGATGTTGTTTTCCGGATGCAATTTTTAATTAGACAGCCCACAGACAAACAGCACAAATATAGAGTGAGAATTTTAATGAAAACTACAAATAGTTCCGCGTTAAACCCCAAGCAGAAGGGGTTACATGCCTATTAAATGAAACAAGCTCCGTATAATGAGAGTCTATTTGCAACAGCAGGAATGGAAAACGTATTAGTCCATTTAGCTTGCATGGCTGTTAGAAGGTACACCGAGCATCGCTACAGGGTCACTGTGTTTGTACAGGAGAACTTATACACTCTTCAAGGCCACTCGCTTACTCCCTTACGTCTCACTTATCTCTCACTCTACCGCTCACACACATGTGTGCACACACACACATACACACACGACAAACACAGGTCATTGTGAAAGGGCATCCAGCATTCCCAACATTCCCAATGGTGCCTGGCATCCTGGCCTCCATCAGAGGAAGATTTGGCAGATCCTCACACACACACACACACACACACACACACACTTATCCATAATCGCACATAACCAGCCACTAACCAAACTCCAACCACAAGCTGATGGGGTATTCAAAACACACCAATCAGATGTCACCTAATTGGACCTCCTTTCTCTTTCCTGTCTTCATTCCCTATTATTCATTCTAATTAGCTGGAGGCAACTAATCTCTGTAGTGCCTTTGTATTTTTATGGCGAATTTTGTATTCTTCTCAAACTCACCAGGATGAGGGTTTGTGTGTGTGTGTGTGTGTGTGTGTGTGTGTGTGTGTGTGTGTGTGTGTGTGTGTGTGTGTGTGTGTGTGTGTGTGTGTGTGTGTGTGTGTGTGTGCGTGTGTGTGTCCATGTGCTTGTGTGTGTGTTTTGGCTCAAAATTGTTCCGTTTGAGCTCCGGGCTTTATTTCTGACCGCAGATTTAGTTTTCTTAAGAAAACACTTCTGATGAATTAAAAAACGTCTTTGTCGAGCCAAATAGTTTTCATAATTCAGCAACCAACAAGCAACCCAACTGTTCCTCCGGATGCTATATTTGCCCCATGGCTCTGTGACAGCATGCATCACTTAACTCAGTACTAAACAAGCCCACAAGAAGCATTAGTCTCACTGTAACACTGACACGAAAGTGATTCCCTTATATGCTGGACTCTCCAGTATATTTTTCTTTTTCTGGTTTGGCAGGACAAGCTCTAGTTTACATAAAATATGCCATATATGGTCGTGAGCAAACACTGGATAAATGAGATGCACTGAGTGATGTGTTGGCCTGCTGAGAGAAAAATATTTCCCGAAAAGAAATTAGAGGAAGAAATACGTTCCGAATTGAATTTGAAAGAGACATTTAAAAAGCACTTGGCCTACAAGAAGTGTGCATTGATATAGGATCCCCGAAGCGTGAGCGCACATGACACACACACACACACACACACACACACACACACACACACACACACACACACACACACACACACACACACACACACACACACACACACACACACACACACACACACACACACACACACACACAGCAGGAAATGGGATTGGAGAAGTGTTGATTTGTGATCCGCCCCTGCAGCTCCGTCCTATCTCATCTTCATCTACACTCATGTCAATGCATCAACGGTATCCATCCTCCACACCTGTCAGCGGTCGCGACCCATTGATTCCTTGCAGGACCGGCCTGTTCGCTCTGTGGACCAGGTGCTTTCATTTCACACCTCCATCTGTCTATCACTCTGCCTATCTATACATCCTACTGCTCTATCCATCCACGCATCTATTACCATGCTATCTGTCTCTCGGTTTAGGCGATGATCCCTCTACTCATCTCCGCTTCTCTGGACTTGATTATCAGGGCACTGACCTTATACACACACACACACACACACACACACACACACACACACACACACACACACACACACACACACACACACACACACACACACACACACACACACACACACACACACAAAAGCCCTTACTCTGCGCCAAACTTGCGCCTGCTGCCTGTGACAATAGCAGGGAAACTGAGCCAGGGAGAGGTTAATGAAAGGCTAAATTTAACACTGCTGCTCTGATCCCTATAGCAAGTGGTTTCATTAAAAAGCTATCGGGGGAATTTGCAGAGTGCCACTTAGCGCACTAATAGGCTAACATGCATGTCTCTGGTGACACATGAAGGCTATATGGGGGGGAAGGCGAGCCCACGTTCTAGGGATTCGTGGACACCAAATACTCTGGGCAACTGAATAAGATCCACGGAGGAAATGAGTGGAAAAGAGAGATGCTTCCTAAGACATCAAGGTCAGCCCGGATCACTGCATTGGTAAGTGAGTGGAAAGAGCACGAGTACGGCTCTGTAAATAGCGGCGGACCTGGATTAAACTGTCTACAAATCATTCCTAGTGTTTGGTTAAAACTCACTCAGGCCTTAGCACTGCATGTGGTTTTCCCACCAAAAAAGGACAATACGCTCCCATTCTGCACCGCCACAAATATTGAAACAACATGGAACAAAAATGCTACACGGTAATTCAGAATCACTTAGCGGAGATGACTTTGGCCGGATGTCATTAGATTTTATTTCCCTAAACTATCATTTTACAAGATGCCATATTATTTGTGAATGCTATCCGGGCAAGGTCTGTTCGAGGACCGTGAGAGATATAGTGTATGATAGACTGGGTCGGTCATGGAAAGCAATGGAGGAAAAAAAGAAGAAATAAAATTGAATGGTGATGACGGGTTGGTGGATATTAAAATTGAGCCAGAATGATGGTTTAATAGAGTGAGAACAAGAGTCAAAGCAAGAGAATAGATATAGAGGGGGAAGAAAAACTGGAAGGGGGGGAGTGGAAGGAAAGATGGACTCAGGTCAGCTGATGGTTAACGGTGCATAGAGGATCATGTTCTCCAGTGGTCTGAGACTTTTACTGTCCCCCTTTTAATACCACATTCTCTTTGACACAAGGCGCCACAAATGGCCCTGGACATCTGTATTCCCACTTAGAGACGAGAGGAGGGAAGAGACCAACAAGAAGAACAAAGAATTGATAAGAAATAAAAAGGGCAGAAAACAGCAAAGTCAACAGATGCGAGACCTAATGAGAATCCCAGCCCTCTGAGATTGGCTTGCAGGTGTGTGTGTGTGTGTGTGTGTGTGTGTGTGTGTGTGTGTGTGTGTGTGGGGTGAAATTATGGGCTGGCAACCTCATTATGGCATTATGCCGTTACAGTCCTCCTCCCCAGTGGAAACATCTTGACTGAATCACAGCCCCGAAAAGACCCGCGCACCAACCAATCAAACAACAACGGAGATCCCGTCAATTGGAAGTGACAGCGGTGGTTTTGGCTGAGCCCCGCTCTGCTTAACCCAGTCAAACAAAGGATTTGGGAAAACCCGAGAAAAAGTGGGCCTGAAGCAGGACTCTGGCTCTCAAAATGGGATTAAAGTTTGGGATCAATTTAACCATCAATATAAAAAAAAAAATGTGTCAAAAAGCAGGTGTTTCCGATTGAACGTGGTTAAAAAACTTTAGAAAATATGTGAAGCGGCTGGCAGAGAGAGGGCTAAATAGACATTGTTTAAAGACAGTATGCATAGGGGGGGGGGAAAGGAAATATTCAGTTTATTGGATTAGTCCTTCTACATCCGTCTTAAGGTTGTTGTACTAACAAGCTGATGTTTAGCAGTTAAAATGTTCCCCGTCTTGTTTAAGTGTGTTAGCATGCCACTGTTTGCTAATTACAACTACGCCACAAAGTAAAGATAAGATATGATGGAAACATTATTTACTTACCACGTAATATGTCATAAACCAAGTAAACATCTTAGGATGGCACTAGCTGCGAAGGTATGGGATCACCAAAGTTATTATAAGTCTATACCAAATTTCAAGACAATCCACCCAGAATGTGTTGAGACACTTCACTCAAAACTAGAAAAGTCAACTTCTTAGTGGCCCTAAACGGAAAGTTAAGTCAAAGTCAATAGGAGTATTCCATTGGAGAACAACTAGATCCTTTATAAAATTTCATGGCAATCCATCCGATGGTTATTAAGATATTTCACTATGTAGTGGACTGACCAATCGCCCAAACAACATCTCCATCCTTGGAAAATAAGAAATCCCCAATAATGTCCTATGATTACTAAAAAGACATTTCATGGCTTTGGTTTTTATTTACACTCATTTTACCACATATAAATAATCCATCAATACCTCTGTTGATTCTCATAAACAAGTTATTTTCTTTCCCAGATTCAACGGGATCTTGTAAAAAGTCTCCCATGCTCGCTCAGTAGTGAGGAGGGTGTACTGTTGTTCATTACGCCAAGCCAGATGCAGGTTCTTTTGGTCAAGGCGTATTGCGTTACTGTTGCCGTGCCGGATCTGTCTGCAGTATTTCACTGTGCGCTTCCACAGGGCGAAAGGTAGCGTCATTCGATGCACACATGGGCCGCACTTGCCGAAAAACATCTAATTGGAGACAGGACTGTGTCAGCCTACCTCAAGTGTGCACACATGTCTCCATATGCCAGAGTGTGTCAGAGAAATGAAAAACAGGGTTTTACTGGCACTTAAGACTTTGTATTCCACTTTAAAAGAAGAGCCCTGTTTAGCCTACCTGCCCTTCGACCCCCTAAGTACTGCCACAATACCGCACCGCATAGCCCCAAATGTGACACCACAGTACACAATGCTGAAGAAGCGCAATACCACATAATGCACAATCACAACCAGCAGGAGAGAGCGAAGAGAGGGAATGGTGTGTTGGTCTCCTACACAATAGAGCAGGCCTTTTTTTATGCACACTGTATATATAGGGTATCCAAACTAGCCTATATGTGAAGAGGACAGTTCTGTGGGATGACAAGAAAGAGGGATAAGTGACGGCTGGTGTGAGGAGAGAAGAGGACAGACAACAATAGTCTCATTCTGTGGCCCTCAGGGGAGAGGAGGAAAGATGGGATCAAGAAAGACGCCTTTCTTTTTCCTGTCGCTTTCTACGCCTCCTGTACTCGATTGGTTAAATGTTCTCTGTTAAAAGCTTGTGTGTGTGTGTGTGTGTGTGTGTTCTGAACTCGCTGGAGTACTGACAGTCAAAGTCCTCATAGGTTTGTTGGGTTGTATCCAAAATATCAAATGTTTCTGTGGCATGGCACACATGTATGCACTGTACTGCATGTATGTGTTGGCGTGCAAGCTTTGTGTACATTTTCATATACCTGTTTATACTGGCCCCTGTGTTGAAAGATATTTGTTTGCTCTCTGTAACCAGGGTAGGTGCTCTCCTCGGGGTATTTCTCGCTTTTGCACTATATGGATCCAATGAGAGTTCGACTAACTCGATTCAGGTCCAGGTTCGGTATCAAGTGCCTGGGGTCACATGTTGGTCTGAGGGGCCAGGGAAAGTGTGTGTGTGTGTGTGTGTGTGTGTGTGTGTGTGTGTGTGTGTGCGTGCGTGCGTGTGTGTGTGTGTGTGTGTGTGTGTGTGTGTGTGTGCGTGTGTGTGTGTGTTGGTGTGCTTTGCATGTGAGGAACTAAGTGACTGATGATTGACAGTCGGCAGACCCGTAAACAGAGGAACAGACTGAAAGACTGACAAGCAAACGGACGGACAGCTCCAGCACCATTAAAGCCAGGTCATTCGATATGGTTTTTGTGAGGGGGCCGTTTGACCCCCTGACGAACAGATCAGGCCTGTGGTGGAGCCCTCAACACCCGCCCCCCCCCTCCTGTTCTCCTGATAGCCCCCCCCTGTTATCCCCTATCCAATTTAAAGAGACCTATAGCCCTGATTCTTTAAGCATTGTCAAGTGAAGCAGAGAGAAGTAGAATTCACCAAGTTCCAAGCTGCGTGGGTCATGACACAATGCAACATTTTACTTACCGATTCTTTTGAAGGGAGCAAAATCGCAGACTTGTATTCAGTGCCCAAAAGTGTGTTGTTTTTTTGCTACAAGAACGAGCTCACCACTACAGATCACAGCAAACACTGGACACCGTGTAATTAACATAAGTCATGTCATTGTGTGACAAAAAAGTACTGAGAAAAATAGGGATAAAGGCCTGCCAACGAGGCACCAATTTCCTTTGGGTAAACAATAAAACAAACAATGTTTAAATTACATAGGGTCTGGATAGAATGGTATTTTTAGGATACAATTCTTAGCTCAACGGTTTTGCTGTTAATATGTTGATATGACTTATTCGTATCATACATGTTTTGTTTAGACATTTGCAAACATGACTCGTCTGCTTATTATAGCACCCATCCATCCACCTCCTCCATGTCTGAGAGCAGTGCCAGGGTGCTGATGGAGGCCTGCTCCCTAGGGGGAAGAGGAGAGGGCTCTGGGGCTGGTATAGGGCGGCGGGGGGGGGGGTTGTTGGTGAGTTGCACTTCTGGCATCCTGTTTTGGACACACTAAATAGGACTCGTTTACGTTTGAAGGCTTACTCTTGGAGAGATTATGAGGCTCACCTTTAGCTGAAAAGGTCAAGAGGTTGTGAGGTTATGGGCTATGAGGATTATTACTGGACACACCAGGCTGAACAAACAGCACCATTGCTGACGTGGCCCACAGCAAACATCAGTTGAGTTAAGTTAAATATTTTCTATTATCATTACATCCATAAACCCTGCTTTGTATTAATATCTAAAGATAATATCTCCGTTCTGCAGCGTGTGATCTTACTCAACAGCCTGTCAACGGCACGGACTATTTACAGACATGTGTCTGGTTAAAGTGACAGGAGGGACCAACGCAAAGGCTAAAATAAAAGTGAACTGGCAACAACAGCTGTCATTGTGTCGCCCATACACAGCAGCTAAATATAACGGACAATCATTCCAAGACACCACACACTGTGAGGGGGGTTCATATTACCTCCCCGGTTCCTCACTTTTATCCTCATCTTCCTCACACATTTTCATTGGAGTCACGCTATTTCTGCCGCAAAAATCTTTTAAAATCAGACGCCTCTCACTCTTAGTGAAGGCCTCTACCCATATAATGGCTTCAATCAGTGATATTAAATCAGGTCCAAAAGATAACAAGCACAGCTGCATGGCACTATTTATGCTTTGTCTTGATCCACTTAACACAGGCGGACGCACAAATGTAAATTCACCCTAAATAAAAACATACACGCCCCGCCCCGCCCGCCCGGCCAGCAGAGGGGCCTTACTTTGAAAAATGTTAGGGTCTACTGTCATGTCTAGGACACGGCCCAGGGGAAAAGATGAAAGACGATCGGTCAGTTTAGAGAAGGCTAGTATTAATGAACATGGTCAAAGAGCAGAGGGAGAAACGGAGGGAAGACATAGCATTACATGCTAAAGGCCTGACCCCACTTTACTGAGGCCCTGCTGGGGGGGGGGGGGCAGACAGTATAGAGCCATGAACAGGAGGGGAGACACACCACACAGAAGGACAAACAACCATCTAAGGAAACTCCTAACAAAAGGGCTATTGTTTGAACAATAAAGAATAATGGATGGATGGACTCGGAGGCTGTAGGAGTGAAAAGATGAGCTAAAGCAAGATAGAGATATTGAGGCGAATTGAGGGGACAGAAACGGGGATAGAGAGAGGGCAGCAGCGAGGGGTTTGGAGGAATGTGAGAGAGGCGGGGAACCGGGGGTCAGCTCAGGAAGGCTTCCAGCTGCGCTCCCTCCACTCTGATCTTATCTGGTTTGCTTGGGGTACAAACACACGCACACACGCACACACACACACACACACACACCCCTACGATACTCCTGCAGTTACCCCCTTTCTGGCCAAACCTCCAAGAAGCCATGTGATAATGCCTTTATTTCACCTACTTTGCCCACAAAACACATGCAAACATAGATATACGTATCACGTCAAGCTGCACCTACGAATACACCCACACAAACACACACATTCAGATGGGGAGTAAAGATAAACATGGAAGTCTTTACGCTCCATTTAGCGCCGTCTTTCTTCCCGATATGGGGTTGAAATGGAGCGAATGTGACAAGAGCAACAATAGCCTTTCTATTTACAGCTCTGTCTGTTTGCCTATGTCACGAAATGATGTCGGAAATTGTACTGCCCTGAAGAAACGCTATTTCTTTCTGCACTGCACCGTTCTGCTGTATGTTTAGAATGACAATAAAGTTCTTGATCCTTGAATATTGAATCAGAGACTGAGAGTTTAAAAGTTCACATGCGAGCAAATGAAGTCAGCTGACCTATACATTGCAAATTAATTTGATTTGATCGAAACATATCCCGCAAATAAATCAATAGGCCATGCTGTGCCAGGAGAAAGATGTCTCTGTGAAATATGCCAGTTAAACAAAAGGCAGTAGGATTCCTGTCTCCTTAAAGGGTGCTATGTGCCAACGTTGTCAGAACCGTTATCCATTGTCGGATCTGCGGTATTGGAAATCTATAAAACATGGGACTTGTTATGAAGGATTTTCTGTGAATTATAGTAAGAGGCTTACAGGGAAGACAGGCAGTAATATTTAGAAAAAGTTAGTGAACATTTTTATTGTATCGGACATGGGATTTTTTTTTTTCAGTTTAAAAAATCAAAATGTCAGACTGAAATATCTTCTGTTCTCCTTCAACAAAGACTGAACAGTGTAAAGGAATGTACTTGGCAGTAGAAGTTATTATGGATTGGTTTTCTGCCAGAAGATCAGAATATGTAAGGATCATTTTACAGACACACAGATGTCTTATAATCCAGACACGTGCCAAAAATCAGACCTCCATGCCGATGCCCCTGACCAAAATCTGAGTCTTCCTAAACTCGTTTGATGAGCAGCGTTCTTCTCCTGCACTCATGTGTGTGCTGACTGACTTCACAGATGATAACTCCAGCCAATTTCTTCCCCCAATGAAAACTACTTGAGAGAAAGCGCTTTGAACGGGCGCTTTTGGTTGTTACTCTCAACAACATGTTTTATGACGAGCAGCCTGATTTGGATCAGATCTCCTTATTGGCCCCTTGTGTGTTATGAATTAGTTCCCCCTATTTAAGGCCCAATTTTGGGCAGTTTTAGCTGTGTATACATAATTTTAATTGGTTTAATCACTGCTCTGGAGCAGCCAAACTCTTTGTTTAGAACGTAAAAAATGAATCAGAGGACTCGAGGCAGAGAAGGCAGTGTTTGCATGCCAAGATATAGGGTTGTAATAATAGCTTATTTGCTCATTGAAACAAGACATGCAATCTACTGCAATATTTGATTCCCACAGGAACAAAATCACATAATATCTTAAGATTCTTGCATTTCCATTTTTAAGGATTGCATTGTGCACATCCGCCTCTCCTGCTGTTATTTTGCTCTCCCTACTCTCTCCTCTCATCCCCTGTCTTTGTACTCTTTCCAAATCACACAATCAGAACCGCATGGACGTGAGAAAACACTCCAAGCAAATAAACAGGGCAGAGATAGGGCATGCTCTGTATCAAAAGTGCATCCCTTGTGCCTGGATTCAAGCCAAAATAACAGCAAGAAGTCGGCACGTTAAAATATATATGTATAACTATGGATGTTTTTTGGCTGTATGTTTGCACAGGTGTATGAGTATTTGAGTTTGCCCTCTTCCTCTTAATGTGTGTCAAGGATGCAGCTTCTGAACTATGACAATCTTAGCTCAAGTGCACACTATCGTTGGATCCATTCCAAACCTTAAATGTATGCAAAAGGTCTGCATTTGTAAACTGACCATCAATAATGACCAGATGTGTAAGGAGAGACAAGAAAAGAAAGTGTGGGGGGAAAAAACAAAATTTGTGAATGTGGTCAAAAAAAAAGAGCGAAAATGAGAGCATGAGAGGAAAGAGAGATGGTGGAGCTGATACATTGTCCACATGTTCGGACCCAGATATTCCGTGTGTAACCAGAGCTGACTGGACACATCTGTGATATACTCTCCTGGCTCCCAGAAATACACCCAGGACTCATTTTATTATGATTCTTGAGTGGAACAGCAAATATGCAGATAAGGCCTCCCTATAGAGGGCTGGCAATGGAGATGGGCTGTATGTATGCATGACACGTAGGGAACACACACACGCATGAAGAAATGACTACACACACACACACACACACACACACACACACACACACACACACACACACACACACACACACACACACACACACACACACACACACACACACACACACACACACACACACACACACACACACACACACACACACACACACACACACACACACACACACACATGAGCGGAGCCAGCGTGCAAGGCCCCACACAAGAAAATAGACACGCATTCTGCAACAAGAATGCAGAGGCACACAAACCTTTTGCTCAATATGTGAAAAACAGATGGGACGCTGATAAAAACAGTTTCAACATGTGCAGTGTATTTCGATGTAGTTAGTTTCTCCATTTCCTCCTCCATCAGCCAACTGAGGCACCAGTGACAGCGTCTTTGACAGAAAACCCAGTCTTTCCAAATGTAATGGGTGCAAGTCTTGGTGCGTGTCCACCACTGTGCACTCATTAACACTTATTTAACAGCCATTATCACACTGTCGCAGGCAGCACCATCCGCCATGCTGATAAAAACACGCACATAAATTGCTGGCACACACGTAGGTACACATGGGAATTTACACTTTTTCTACCCAAGATCTGGCTTGGCCCGTGTTCAGATCCAGTTAGATGGGAGGTAATCTTTGTGTAACATTATTGTAATTACCTTTTGATATCCACACTGGTGGGAAACAACCCGGCGAAAAAGAAATCAGGGTCATAAAAAGAAAAAGAAAAACAGAGAGATAGAAATAACAACAGCAACGGCAGTGGCGGCTTGCTTTGGCAGGCCGTTTCACACACAATGAAGCCGATACTTTAACTGCAGCGACTGCGGTAGGACGTTTAAGCCGTAGATGTGTTACATACGGCTGTAAACACAAGAGCAGAACAATGGCACGTCCCGCTTGGTTAGCGTTGTGCCATTTGAGGGTTTTGAAACTTAATGCGCTTGAATTGATCGCGTCTCTCGTCTTGTTTGGACGCCCCACAAAAATTGACCGAGGCCCCTGATGATTCATAACTCCAAAACATATGTAATCATCCAGTTATTCTTTTAAAAATGTCTCTTTCCATAGTTGAGTTCCATAAACTCTTGTGGAATGGGGAATGTGGTCCTTGGATATATTTTCTGCCTCAGCAAAAACAGAGCTGTCAGTAGCCTATGTGTTTCTGTCTGTCACTGGCAGCCATAGAGAAGCAGGAAATTAGCCGGTTGGCGGTGGACACACCTCAGGGAGAGCCCACTTACCATGAGAATGTCCCTCTGCATCTCCTCATTGTCTGTTTACAGTGTGCGTGATAGCCATCTGCACCCCCTCCCCCCACCCCCTCCAAACCCCACCTAACTCCTGGCTGAACTCTGGGTTAATGTATACACACGGTCAAACACACTGACCCACTATAGGCGTCTGACCATCCACTTTTTTCCCAGAGCCCATGTTAAATATACACGCCGTAAATCACACATAGACACGGAGGATGGAGAGGAGGAAACAGAAGGAGAATGGTGGATCACTTGTAAAAATGTTGAGATACAGGATACAAACAAAAGAAAAAGAAGGACAAGAAGACAGAGACATATTTGGAGAGGTCAAACACAGAGAGAGAAAGCAGGGCCTTCACGCATGTAAATACAGCCCCTCCCTTTAAGCGCGGGTGTTAAGTTGTTGAAAGCCGTCCCCGAGAAAATGCCTCCATCGCCTCCCTGTTATGACAGAATAACATGGACCAGTGATGCTGAGATGGCTTGTTCAAAGGGTTTCAGGCCACGCTTTACGAGCCGGGCTCTCATTAAAGAGGTGCCGGCAGAGTGACGAGCCTTGTCCGGGGGCTTTTACACTGAGCAGGAGCGTGTTCGGCACAGTGAGAACCATCTGGACCACTGATGCCCCATGCTTTGCACCTCTATCGACCCCCCGATAAGAGCTGTAAGTGTTTAATTAAATACATTTACTCAAGTACCCTACTTAAGTACACGTTTGAGGTACTTGTATTTTACTCGAATCTTTTCTTTTCATGCTACATCACACTTTTAGTCCACTACAATTCAGTGGGTAATATTTCTACTTTTTATTGGACTACATTTACTTAACCAATTGAGATTTTTGCAAACAAAACATATGGAGAATTTATAAAGTATTGTAATCTATGTAACATTGCCAAAAAATGAATTGCCATTGACTATTTTGATGATTTTCTAGTAAGGTATCTCTACATCCACTCAGGTACTATTTACTCAGCTGCCCCCTCGACCCATAGCTCCCAAAGTAAAAGACACCTTGATTGTTCATTCCATTCTGTATCTGGGAAAAGGAGGAGGAGGAGGATGGAGGGATGAACGGAATGATAAACTCTGCTCCAACCCCTGCCTCCACTGTTTGTCTAGGTCCCTGTCCAGAGATGCTATCTGTCCAATAAATCCAGGTGTGTTCGCGTGAGCAGCTGGATTGAGCCCTCGCGACATTCCTGATGGATTAACATGGCTGTAAAAAAAAGCCAAGGAAAAGAGTGATATAAGGAAAACTTGCAGACTGGACATCTTTAAAAGAGGATGGTGTCGCAATCAGAGCCCGCTTATGTACTTAAAGGTCACATATTATGCTAAATGCACTTTTTAAATGTGTTCTAACATATCTATGGGTCCAAGGGGTGCCTAGAGACTGCCAAAATATTTAAAAAAAATAACAATCTCTCCTTTTCTCACTCTCCCCCTTTCTGAAACCCCCACCCCTCCCCCAATATACTCCAGTCAGAATTCTCCCCTTTTCTGACCTCAAAAACTAGCCCACACCCCGCTTTCTTATTGGTCCACGGCCCTGACAGACAGAGGGCGAGGCGTATCTGGTTTCGCTTCCGGACAGGGGGCGGGGGGAGCTCAAAGATTGTGTATTTACGAGGGGAGCTGCAGCTCTTTTTAAAAAATAGGCCATTGTGAGATTAGCTGAACATCAGCATAGTACAATAAATTATCTGAAAGTTTTTTTCAGCAAACAATTAAAGAAAAACGTATTAGGGACCACTAAGACCATATAATATGGTGTATAATAGAACCGAAAAGTGTATAATATGGGAACTTTAACAGGTTTGGTGGAATATCCAAAAGTGAAAGCATTTATTTGATTTTTTCCTTTCAAAGCACATTATGAAAGATCCTTAATGTCCAGTAAACTCACACACTATCGATTAAACAGGTTGTGGTTAATATAACAGAGACGGAATGGTTTGACCTCACAGCTCTGTCAGCCATCCAGAGGCCACACGGTGGTGTTAAAGAGGTTTTTTTTCCCGCTCCCCCCATTAAAAGGCTATTCACCTTGTCACCTGCCACTTGTGATAATTAAAGCAAACATCGTAATAGTTTCCACATTTGGCGCCGCCCCCACTCAGCTCAACTCAGCTCTGCTTATAGTACACAGCTCTCGCAGCTCCTACTCGCTCTCAGCTTCTTAAGACACCAGTTTATTGGCTTTTGTTAAAAATATGGCACCCCTTGTGAAAGTTTGATTAAAATATTTGAGTTCAGTTTATCCATCATCCATTTTTTGGGGATTTAGGAAGTCACAGTTGGACAATACGCAAATTCCACAAAACGGTTTGGCATTGGTCAGAGTTGTTATTCCCTCACACTTAAAGCCAACATGCAACACATTGAAACTATTGTACTTGATTTGACTTGATTTCACACATCTCCTACAATGAAGTTTTCATAATTTCATTTTTAAAAGTGACATAAGGTCTTAATAAGTTTGTTTTTACCTGCTACTTAAACCTGCAGTGTGTAGCATTTTGGGTTTCATTTCCTAGCAGATTTTGTAGAAAGTAATTATAATATCCATAAGTACATTTAATTTAGTGCATAATAGCTGAAAAAATGTTTTGAATTATTATTTTTTCCCTTAAAAAGGGTCTCATATATGTCCATATTTCTGCATATTTTGGACCAAGGCCTAGTGCCGCCATCTTGAAAGTGTCATAGTTGGAATGTCATCAGGTGCATTGTTTAAAATTTAGAATTGTTCTTGTCCTTGAAGGCCACTGTAGCTTCTGTTATTATTCGAAAGGGTTGGGGTTACCCATGGAGCGTTGCATTCTAGAACTTTGTAGAACTTTTTTGATGATGTCATATTACACACTGCACCTTTAAATCATATTTATGTTTGTTTTAGGGTTGTCAAATTAACGCGTTAATTTCGATTAATTAATCACAGAAAAATTAACGCGATAAAAAAAATTAACGCAGATTAATCGCACTTCTATAATGCCCTTTGACCCGGTGCAAAAGTGGTGCGGAGCTGCACCTGTAGCTCGCGGGTTAAAGGGAGAAAGGTAAAGAGAGAAGCAGGGGAAAGCGGCCGACTCGAGGGCTCTATGGACGGTTTATGGAATGCATGAAGGTAGGAGGACATCTTACTTAATTCTCCGCAGTGTCAGTGCATTATTGATTTAGCGGGTGCAACAATGTAGGCTAGGTTCAAAACAGTAGGCCTATCTTTCAATCTTCCTCCAATTTTGTTTGCTAGCTCTAGCACCCGCCCCGTGTGTGTGTGTGTGTGTGTGTGTGTGTGTAAATATTTTTGCCTATGAGTAGGCTACGAAATGGTGGCAGTGCAGCGCTGTCTGTTGTGGGAGATGGAAAGTCGTAATTTTGTCTGCGTGTTTTTTTGAGAAAATTCGGCACTAGTAGTGTATAAAGCTGGCTGAGGGGAGGAGACAGAAGTTACGAGAGACGGAGAGCGAGCGCGAGAGAGAGACAGAGAAACAAACTGTAGCAGGCTATACAGCTGTTTACAAACAGGTATAAAAGTGTCATATAAGTATGCGATTAATGTAGATTAATTAATCACAGAGCCTGTAATTAATTAGATTAATTTTTTTAATCGCTTGACAGCCCTAGTTTGTTTCAAAAGGTTGCATTATGTGATGCCATTATTTGCTTCCTGTAGTAAATGCAGCCATATAAACAGTAATATGGGTGAAAGATTACAAGATAGGAGAATTAAATGTAACCTTCCAAATCCCATCATCTAAATAGATTCTGTGTCTAGGGGGGTTAAGGTTTCGACTGAATAAACAAATGACGTGCCTGTGGTTTAACATAGCGCTTGATGCTTTTGATACAAACTGGTCTGCTGAGAACAATTGGCCTTTTGAATACTTTGTGCATCATACAAAGCATTTCTGTATGGACGGCAGCAAATTAGATGTTCTTCTAAAATCAACTTTAACTTTGATGCCATCTGTTTTTGGGCCAAGCTTCCTCCAATGTTCTCAATGTTCTAATATCTATTTAGTATCAGTTCATTAACTCTATTACTGTGAAGATGCCAGAGGAACAGCTTATCAAAGTACGACTGCTTTTAATAGTTTACACAATGTTAAGTATCTCTCAAAAATGCAGGCAGCACTCCATTACTTTTCTCTCCACCTGCGAAAATAAGAACACCCATCTGGCCCTTGTTAAAGTCGGGATGTGCACAAGAATAGCCATTGTTTTCGTATCCTAAGTTGCACCACTATATGGAGCCTGAGCAAACTCAGACTCGCTCAACAGCATTACCTCAGTTCCATGACTTGCCTGAGAGAAGACAATGATACGGACACAAACAGTTCCAAACATAGCTGCTGTTGCTCAATAGTGCACCGGTTTTTTGAAGCGACTATTTCCACCGCCAGCCAAGACACGACAAACTACAACCTGATGTTTAAATATGAACACATGCAGGATGCAAAAGATCCTTTGAAAGAGTTACAATCTGTGTTTCCTACTTTACAGGCTCCATGTCATTTTCGGCTTTTTAATGTCCGCACAGCCAATATGATATAATGTCAATAGATAATTGCATCCATGGATCATTTTCTATGAATCAGTGTTGTAACTGCCATAACAGGGTCTGCCTGTCTGTCTGTCTATCTGTCTCCTCCTGGCTTCTCTGCCTGGCACCCGGCCCTTTGCTCCTCAGGTCTTGTGGGCCTCTGTGGGCTGCAGACTGGCCGGCCCGTGTCCGGCAGTTTATTTTTTAGTCAAGGAAGAATGTCGGCGCTGCTGTTAAACACTGCGGTTTCACTGAGCTAACTTTAATAAGAAGGCTGGTGAGCGGCTGAATATGGAGGGGTTTGAATGTGGTTTATGGTGGGCGCGTGGTGTGTGTGTGTGTGTGTGTGTGTGTGTGTGTGTGGGTGTGTTTGCATAGTAACCAAGACTGTCTACACAAACACAAATGTACAAATAATAATAAGAACTGGTTGCACCCGTTGTTCACAAGGTCAAACTTAGTGAGCGTTGTGAGCATGTTAGCACCACTGCCACTGTGCCACATTTGACCAATATTGATGGAAAGTTCATATTAAAGTTCAACCATTCTCATTCAAGTGTCTGTCTACATCATTTTGTCCAGGCCCAACACATCTGTGATCATTGCTGTAAATGTACAACATGTGGTATTCTGGTTGACATCAGAGAAGGGCTAATGATTATCTGTTGGGTAATTGTATAATTGAATGTGATGTGAACCGGCTGTTGGTATCGATGGAAAGTGTGTGAAAGAAGGGACAAGAGCTTGAAATGAGATATTTTGTCCCAATAACATATATTGAGAAGCCAAATGACTAAATCTGAAGATACAATGCATTTGTCTCGAAAACGTTAAATGCCCGTTAAGGCCTAGCTGAGAATCTGTAATAGATATGTCCCATGCTCACTAGGCCAGTGATACTATTTGACACCAAGTCAAAAAAGCCTTGCATGGTCAGCACTAAAGAATCCCATCCACACTCAACCTAAATCAAACCAGATTTTAAATTAAGATCCAAGATATCTCACTCACTTAGAAAAAATAAAAATAAATTTAATGCAACCCTTTGACTGTACCAACACTACAGCCACAACTATCGCCAAACTAAATATCTCGGACTATCCAATCGCAGTACCCCCCCCCCCCCCCTCGTCTCATACAAATAAACTGAGTCCAATGGAGCCTTCCAAGATCACACTCACAATGAGAACAAGATATCAAGAAGAGTCACTCTTTTTTTATTCATCTCTTACCAGAGGGAATAACATTCACATCAACTGGAGGAGAAAGAGTAATTTAAGGACACGAGGTTTGCTCACAGCTGCACACAGAGGCTGCTGTCCATATGGCGATGGTATCAGTCGGTGATATAGTAATATTTAGTGCTAAATACAAAGCAGGCCGCAAGGACGAGGGCGAGTATAAGGCTATTTCCTTCTTTTGTCATTTTCGACATAGCAGTCAGTGATTTTCGAGAACGCTTCATGTCAGAATAACTTTCAGCTCACACACACACATAGCACAGACAGTGAGTGGCTCTTGAGGAGATATTCATTGATTATGACAAAAAGTGATTTTGGCAACAAGCATTCTCCAGAATCGCTGACTCCACGTTTAGAATCTATTCAACACTTTTCTGAATTTCCCTAATATCAGTTTACATTATGACAGGTTAAACAGTGAACTCTAACAGGCAGGATGTAGGGAGTGGAGGAGGATAAAGCCTCGACTACGCCTTATTTTTGGAGCAGAAAAAGATTTACAACCCAGAAACCCCCCCCCCCCCAACAGACCGACTCCTGGGGGAAGATGCGTGTGATGGTGATGCACGCACTGACACCTGACTCTGTGCAGCAGCTGGATGCAAAGAAAGTATTTTGGAATTTTTAAGGATTGTATATTTTTCTTGCCTGGTTTGAAATCCCCTGTAGCATAATGTAAAAAACCACAGTGAATTTTAAGCAACAAAGCTGGTCACTTTGAGACACACACTGAAACAAATGCCTGCAGACATCATAACAAACACACGAGTGCGACACACATGCAAGCACTCACACACACACACGCACACGCGCACACGCACACGCACACACACACACACACACACACACACACACACACACACACACACACACACACACACACACACACACACACACACACACACACACACACACACACAGGGCTGGTTATGTGCTGCTCTCCAGCACATTAATACTTGCAGAGACCGCCTACGGCTACAGCGGAACAAATCTAAAACGAGACCGCTTATGAAAACAAATTTCCTGCTTTTATTATTTTAAAATGGTCATTAATGGATCTTATATGGCCCATGTATTCTTCCTGTGGCGATAGATTGTATAGGTAGCTGCAAGCTTCCAGTCTGATTTATTACGGCTTTAAAAACAAAATTCAGCCCCCAGGGGGGTAGTTGGCCCCATTGTGGGTCTGTGTATCCCTAAAGCCGGGCTCCCTCTCCCCACAGGCTTGATGCCGTGTGCAGGGGGGCGTGTAGCCTACTGCCTCCTGGGTGAGAGGTTGATCCCTAGACAGACCGGTTAACACTAACACACAGCTGACGGGCTACACACCAGACGATATATAATGTATTTCTCATGCTTATTAAACGTGAAACTGCTGCACACATGTACAACAGGTATAACAGTAAACCACCACAGGAAATGGAGACACAATAAATCTGAATGGTTGCACTTGCACAGAAAACCGACAATACTTAATGTTAATGATTTTTTTTGGTTGTTGCTGTTGCTGGTATGTGTGTAGGTTAAACGCATCATGGATCCCTGCTGCGAGCATGCTTTCTCAATTATATAGATACGCACAAACACACATATATACTATGGGGGTGCCTGTGTTCCCATTCTGTGTGTTAATGAGCTCTTATCTGATGGAAACTGATCGGAGCGCACAGTCAGGGGTCTGACCTCCTGCCCTCATATACACCAACACCAAAGACTCAGATGCCCTACTACACGGACTGGGGGAGCTCAGTCCAAAAGTATGACATAACCGACAAACGTATACTGCAGGATAGGCAATGTTAAATAAAAGCTTAAACAAAGGTTTTTTTTTTTACTACAAAATGTAGATGACATCATACTAATCAGTAAAGCAATTATAATATATCACAAGCGCTCTATCAATCGATCCCCACAACTGAGAAGCGGTAACTCGTATCCACGAGTGACCTTTTGACTTGAAGAAGGACTCAAATGGATTATTTATTGACAATCAACTAATCCATTATCTGACTAATCACGTTGGCTATAGTGTTAGCATTACATTTAGACAGATAAAGATTTGTTGTCAATGCAGCCCAATAATCTCTAGTGGCAATTAGTTGCTGTCTAATGAGATCCTTGAAAGATAGTGTCAGCCTTTAATTTGTTAAAAATACACAAAATCCCACACAACCCTTAGTTCATTGGATGGGAGGGTGACTGCGCTGTTTTAGCACCCTCTCGTGCAGCACAGCCTCCAGTGACTGACTGGTGACTGAGTAATATTAACTGGTGTCTCCGGCTGGCATTTCTGTGGGCAGACTGTGTGCACCCCCCGGGCAGCATCAGACCTGTTAAACAGCCTTTAAATGCAAATTGCAGAGATGACAATACCCTCCCTCTACACAGTACACATACAGCTTTCACATGGTTCTACTTAACCCAGCCGAAAGGTGTTGTGTTGAATGTGTGTGTGTGTTCATGTTTTGTGTGTGAGCGTATGTTGTGTGTGTCTGTCGGGGGAACATGCTGGTGTTAATTGCAAACACCTGAAGCTTGTAAGCAGAGTTGGACTCTGTGACATATAGTTTGCCCGAGCCTCAACGACTGCTGTCCGTGTCGTATCTTAAGAGCATAAAAATGTCACAATGCTGTTTCACTGAGCCGATACCAGAGATGAATGTCCCTTGAGTCAAATCCCTGGGGACAAATAATATTTTTAGCTGGAGTCTCTGCTACTCAAATGGTGACTGAACCTGTGGGCCTTGCCTTCAAAAATCCTAACATTTTGTCACCACAAGTAACTCATTCAGTGTTAATGACAAATTCAACATCATCAATTTTCAGCGCTGCTAAGAAAGTGCTGCCCCCTGTTGGGCCCCTGTCTTCATGCACGCTGAAAGTTGAGCCCCCTGATGCGGAGGGCCATAGATTTCAGGGGCAGAGATGCCGCTCATGCTGTGTGGCAGCGTGCCTCTCTCACACACACATACAGGCAGACATACCTTGGCCTGTGATCCACGGTGGTAGAGAGATTCAAGTTTCGGGTGGGGAAGAGCTGGTGCTAAAGGGAGAGGAGGCTTCTCTCCTTACAGTTTTGTGTTGAGTGAGGTGCCTCTGTCGGCCCCCTCAAAGGCTCGGAGACAGACTGTCACATCCATACACACACACACACAGGCAAATGGGACCTCGATGCAGACTGTACACTCTCTCGCTCTCAAGGACACAGATGAGATGCACACATGAAGGCAATGAAACGGCTCAGATTAATGTACAGTTGGTAAAAAGATATTTTGCATACATCACAAATGCAGTTACTTGGCACAGACACACACATGCATACGCCTCATAGTATAATGCTCATATGGCTTCTTGGGGCGCAACGCACCTCCGACAAACTCTCTCTTTAGAAATAAACACATTTTATGGCGAAATGTTAACAAGTCTGTGTTGTTGAGCAATGGGATGGTTTGGGACATGAAAAAAAGTGCATCTCCACAGGCATTCGGTTGCATCGAGACCGCAATAAACAAAATAGCTTTTTTGTTTCAGCAAACACAAAACACCATATTTAAAGCCCAGAAAATGGAAAGGGAGACCTTTAAATAGACTTTTGAATAGTTGTGGGGGGATTGGGTTTCAGCGCCGAAACCGCTTGACTACACAGCAGTTCAGCAACAAAAAAAATTGACAGGAAAATGGGATTCAACATCTGACCCCAAAATATGATCTAATGGAGTTGCTGCATTAATATGCATGAGTATCCAGCAAAGGCATTGCAGGGCCAGTGCTAAGTGAGCATTTTTTCACAGGCAATATGTACATCTGATCACAATTCTACCGAGTCACACTAAGTAGACAAAGGCTCTAAAATTCAAAAGTGGAGCTACGGCAGCTACACACAGTATCGGTGGCTTCATCTCTGCCCGATCTAATGTAATGAACAAGTACTCGCACTACCTTTTGCTGACCAGCCAGCCAGAACCAGAGAGCTATCTTGGCACAGCAGACCTCAGACTGGAAGACAGAATGTGTTGAAAGCGGGCCAGAAATTCCACTCGTGAACGCTTTCACCTGTTCTTGTTGTTGCAGGGCCTTTCACACCCACAGACAAAGAGTGAGAGAGAGAGAGAGCGAAAGAAAAGAAAGAAGAGCCAAGGAAGGAAATTCCTCCAAATGTGTAGATTGGCATCTGGTAAAAAAAAAAAACTTGACCTGTGCCATCACTTCTTGATTCAGACATTTGAGGGAAGAGAAAGACGCTGGAGTGTCGGATACTCTCTCCCTACAGTAACAATGGTAAGATTCCACTTGAGTTGCAATTTATTTTTTATATAAAGCTGGAATGTTGTGAATGCCAGCTTCAATAAAACACACACACACACACACACACACTCACACACATCCTGTTGCTGCAAGCCATACTATTTATCCAGCAATAAAGCCCAACTTACTCTTCCATAGGTGAGATAGAAAGAAAGAAAGACAGCTCAATGTAAACCATTTAATAGACAGGTGATAAGTCGGTCACAGACACTTGCAAACACTTCATTAATATGTATGAACACATCACTCATCATTATTCACACTGAAAACCACCGGGTTTAAAATGTACCCAGCATGGGACAATATATCACCAATACAATAAGTGGGTTAACTTGAGCCATTGTTGGTGTAGGTGTTACACTCCTGTTGGGTTAGTACTCAATGAAAACAGCCCTTGTTTAGAGTGCTTTTCTACACATGGGTGCTGGGTAAAATAAACAGCATAACACTGACACTGGGTTGACACACTCCATTGGTACTGGGTCATCTTAACCCAGGATTACATTGGTGCTACATTGACCCACGCTGATGACATTTTTTAACCCAGTGATTTTTTAGAGTGTAGAAGTAAGTACCCTTTCCCCCCAAAAAATAAAAGGAAATTGCATCTTTCTTTAATCCACAGGCATCACACGTGGGGGCTATGTGTGTAACGTGATGTGGATCACACACTGTTCTCCAACCCGCGGAACTATCACAAGCCTTGTAATGAACACCACGGGCCAAACGTGGCCAATCTTGGCACACGGCTGCTCCTTCTATTAAAGTGAGCATCCACCCACTGACACCAGCAGGCATCAGGGCTCAGGCTGGCTGGACGTCCCAACAACCACGCTGAACTGCTGAGTGTAGAGCCTTGGCTGTCACAGTATGGGCCTACACAGGCTTAGGGGCCATAATCCCCCATACAGAATAAGACACACACGCGCGCGCGCGCGCACACACACACACACACACACACACACACACACACACACACACACACACACACACACACACACACACACACACACACACACACACACACACACACACACACACACACACACACACTTAACAATTCAGGAGAGCTGCCAAAAGCATCACAGACGGACAGATAATCGGGTTTCACAGGCAGTCAGTCGTGACCAGACTGTAACTTTTCCCTGATTGGGGGGCTCTGGTTTTTAATGTCCCCTTAGTGTTGTTTTTTGTTTTGTGTGTTTTGGTAAGTGGTACTCATGTAACAAAGAACAGAGAGACATTTACCTGGAGGACAGTTGCACTCTTGGCCGACGTCCCTAGTTGTCCGCAGTTTTGGCATCAGCACGCTCACTTTCTGCAGACACACAAATCAAAATCCAGCGAAAGATTTAAAATAAATCCATGGTCTTAAACATTAATATATTATCAATTTAAAACAGCAGGAGTCACACAACTTTAAGTTTTATATGGTCTGAATAAGTTTTTCTAAACCAGACACAGCAGTTCAAATTGGAATGGAAATCAAAAGGGAAACATTCAGGGACAGACTGGAATAATATCAAAATAATCTCAGTGAATACCAATAAACATAACGAGATTTTTTCTCCCATTACCTGCAGGTCTAGAATGAAAGGACTTTCCTCTATTTCTTTCCCATGTAATTACATTTAATGTACAGTATATCATCAGTTCTTATGTCACCCTGTAAAGAGCTTTAACTGCTAAACTAATTGGCCAGCTGCATGCATGGCTGATCCCTAAGGTCATGTATTAAAAGAGGACTGATTGTTTTTAGGGGGAATAATTAGGGTAGCAATTGCCAAAAAGTGCCAAGCATGTAGCCTACGTTAGTAAACCCCCGTTCCCGCTCCCCCTGCATATGTTGCCTGTTATTACGCACGCTTTACGCACAGGTCAGCTATGCGTCTGGCAGAGGTTTTACAAACACCATATAGCAATGTATTCATCAATGACCACAGGATTGAATTAGACCAACAATAGATGCCATGTACCTCTTCCACGAGTCTCCCTATTGAGGTGCTCAGCTCAGGAATGAAGGTGCCATCCTCCTTTAGAAAGGCGCCGTGTTGAGGGTGGAAGACGGACCCTTTGTCCATCTCCATCTGCAGTCTGTTCTCCAGCTGGAAGGTCTTGAAGCTCATCAGGAGACACACAGTGACGGAGCTCAGGGACATCAACAAGCACAAGACGATGGGTAAACCTGGCAGCCACCGGTGGACCATGCACTTGGGCGCACACTGGCACGGCGGCTTACTTTCCCCGATAGAGTCGCTGGTCGCATCCATGCTGAAATCCTGCTTCAAAGTAATGTAGATGAAACAATATATATATATGTTTTTTAGCCTAAGTTTAGTTCTGCAACCAAACTTTATCCGGGCTCCGTGCAGTAACTATGCAGCGCCACTTAACGCATTCACAACACTAACTCCACCAGGCTCAGGGTTCAAAGAGCGGTCTTAAATTTGAGTCTGAAAACAAGAGGTAGCAGCAGTAGTGCACACCGGGTTTACGCCGGGCACAGATGGGAGCAATCCGGATGCCAAGCAGAGAAGAGGCGCCTACCAACTCGCAGGTCCGTTGTTTCCTGTTTGGGAGTATCCTACATGCATGTGCACTTGCAACTACCAACGGGTCCAATTGTTTGCCTCCCTAAAAGTTGCATGTTCAACTAGTTGAGATGCGCCCGCCCTGCTGACCACGTGAGACTGCTGATTGACAGCTGTGAGTGAGTCTGCTCGACTTGGCGGACTTCAGATCAGTCAGGGAGATCAGTTCCAATACGTTATAGTGCCTGCGGGCGGCGCATATTATTTTTCACCATGCCAACTAATAATTGGAATAGTAACTGACAAAAACGTGCCTTATCAATGTTTGTGTAATAACTGCGCTGTGAAACCTGCGGTAAAAGTTGTTATCTGTGGCACTTTCAAATACACTACCGGGAAGTTTTGGTTCACTTTTACCATAACTGAAGTGTGAGCAGAAAATGATACCTTAACATCACTTTCTCTATGAACGTGTATCGCCGACGCCGTATTTTGTCAATAAGGAACGCATCGTGTAGGTTATCGCGAACGGTTGTTCCTCTTCAGAAAAAAATATAATTCACGAGAATGCAGGTCAAGACAATAACGCTGTAGAATACGGAGTGGTGTTCCCACATTCAACAAACTTAGAGGATTTAGTTGGTTTGAAGTCCGATAGTTGACATTTTCGTTTTTGTTCTTTGTGAAATTTCACTCATCAGAACAATACTTGTAAAATTAGACTAAGAACAAAACAATGTATTAAGACGTATGCTCTGATAACACACTAGGATACTACTACTGAAGTAACTGGGACAGCAGACTTTTGTAGTAATCTGAAAGCTTTTTAGTGCCATCCAGTGGATGAATGCCGCTACTGCACTTAACTAAACATCTTTCAATCACTACACAGTATGCACTCAAGACACTCATCTTTCGTCTATTAACGTTTATTGAGAAATATACATGATACTGCAAAAGTAACATAAACAGTCATTGAAGTCACATTTTAACAAATTCTATATACAAGGTTTTTCTGCCCGCAATTGCTTTCTTTTTTACATCTATAATGGTATGAATACATTACTGCTGAGAGTGATGCAGGAAGGCAATTGTCCGTCTGTTTCTTTTCCCATCAACCTGTTAACAATGCATAGAGCAAACAAGAACAAACTGGGACAATCATGATAAACTGATATACCAGTTTATCCTTAAAGGCTACTTAGAATGGCAAATAAATAGAAATATTTTGGAGGATTCATCACATCAAAACGTGCCACAGAAGAAAAGACATTCTGTTGATGAGTGAGACTGAAATCACTGGCATCAGACAGGACAGAGCAAAGCGGGGCAGTGGACTGATACAGTCAGTTAAGGTTCAGCTGTACTGAACAGTCAGGATGTACAGGCTGGCACTGAGCACCTTGATACATGTCATGGTGACAGCTTGGCCCTGACTATAGGTACAGGTCAGAGGTTTATAGGTTCAGGAGTTCAGTCTTTTTTGCTGCTACTACTCCTGCTGCTTCTTTTGCTGCTGCTTCTTGTGCTGCTGCTCTTGTGAAAGCAGTTGAAGAAGGGATGTCTCTGAGCCTGCTCCAGACTGAGGCGTTTAGCTGGGTCATACTCCATCATCTTCTCTATCAGGTCAAACAGCTGCTGGTGGTCCTCTCCCTTTGACGTCATGTAATGCTGAGGGGAAAGGAATGACAATTGTAAATCTCACAATTCAGCTAGTAGCTTTGAATTGTACATGTAGTTCTTCATTACATGTACAAACGATTGAAATACATAACATGAGGCACTTGAGATGTATTTCTGCAAAGTATTCTCATTGACATGTTGTGTATTTTACCTAAATTCAAAGTGTATTCAAATGTTTCTTATCAATTAGATAACGCCTTGGAGTTGTTCTGTAACCATCAGCTTGGGTTCAGTCGCTGTATGCAGTTAACTAGGAATCCTGTCTTTAATGTGTGTTGTGACTGAACATAACTCAGGTGAGTGTTGGATTGGTTAGGGTTAGGCATGGCAATGTAGCAACATGGAAACATCGGAGTTTGTTGTTCTGAGAAGTTGTTGGAAGGAGTTTTCATCTTTTAAATACCAATTGATGATAGGAAGCGTATTGTCAGATATGATCCTTAGAGTACAGGAGCACACCAACAATGACTTCATGTGGGGGTTCCTCTTACCTTGAGGGGTTTGCAGTGTTTCTTGACATATCTTCCTGATGAGCCGTGCACATCCCAGTTTAGCTTGCCCCGATGCACATACCGTTTTCTGTACAACACACAATGATTACAAAGGTTATTACAAAAAACATCTATTTCTACATGGTACATATTCATGTGGCCTCAAATGTTTCACTATTTGTTTCCCATACACAGAAATGTTACTAAGCTAAGCCAGTTAGTGGTTCCCTTACTTTGTTTTCTGCAGGAGGCTTGTGGGGATGGGACCAAGGACTCTCTCCATCATGGCAAGGTGCTCCTTACTGTCATGGGTCTGAAAGAGAAAAACAATATAAGCCATCTTGCCAAATGCCATGGTTATCACAGTATTAACAATTCCATTCTGCACTCTAACACCACTGACCTGGAAGACAGTAGATCCCAGGTAGTACTCAATGAGTATACAGCCTATGCTCCAGACATCACAGGAGTGGTCCCAGCCCAGGTCTGAAAGAGAAAATATTAACTAGATTACAACCAGTACATGATTAATGTTAAGCTTCAGCGAAGTGCCTTAAAAGAGCCACTTACCTAAAATGACCTCAGGGGCCCGGTAGTGACGCGTCGACACCACAGATGTGTGGTGCTCGTGCTCGTATGTGGCATTACCAAAGTCCACTAGATTAACAGCTGGGTTCTTCAATGTTCGTTCATCCCGTTTCTAAAGACAGGAAAACAACATGCTACTCACACTGTTGCTGGCACACACACAATATTTTGGACTACAGCAGGTATGCCTATCATGGATAATTAATCAGGAGGCTCACCATGTCAATGTCGTACTTCATATCGTATTCTGAATCGATGAAGAGAATATTCTCAGGCTTCAGATCTGTGTGGGTCAGCTTGTTCTTATGCAGAACTGAAAGGAAAAAAAAAAACACATGTTTTAAACAAAGCTGTTTTTTTATTTATTTATAAAAGACACTGTATTTTCTGAGCTGGGGTGTATTACTCACATTGCACAGCTCGGATGATCTGGTACGCCATATGCCTGATGTGTTCTATGGGGAAAGGCAGGAAGTTGTTTTCTTTCAGGAAGTCATAAGTGCTGAGGCCAAGTAGCTCGAAGGAGATACAAATGTGGCCGTGGTAGTCAAACCAGTCCAGGATGTGTACACAAGCACTGAAAGGGAGAAAAAAGAAAAAGGTATAGTTGATGCAATGTATGTTTACTGCATTGCACATGCTTATGTTTAGTCATATGCGATAACCACAATGTGACCAGGCTTTTGTAGTTGACTTACTATCTCTTATCAGAGTCGAGGGACTTCAGATGTTCAAGCACCTCTACCTCAGACATAGCTGCCTCGCGGTAGCGGTCAATGTTTTTAATGATCTTCAGAGCCACTCGAGCTTTATCACTGGAAATACACAGTACACATTTGTTGAATATCAAATGAGAGAAAATCACTAAGAAATACATATTCAGAACACTGAGCTACAAGGAATATTCTGTGATGTATACTTACTTAGAGTGATCAATGCATTCGACGACTTTCCCAAAGGCACCCTCTCCTAGAGTACACACAATCTCATCTACAGAAAATAAAGAACTGAAGTTAGAACCACGGCAGTGACAAGGTGAAACACTGCCCTTTGGCTGGTTCACTTCCTGATGTTACATTGCTCTGTTAAGCTACACTATGAACACTGGCATACAACTCAATGCTATTCAATTTACACTCACAGGCAATATCTAACCAAAACTAAATTAAGGTCTATTGGCCCTAGTACTTCAGCCTCTAGGTTAACATTTGGAAATAAAACCAGACAACAAGAGAGTGAGAGAGACAAAGTGTGAACAACAGTAGAAAAAAAAGGGATATATTCTATACATCTCGCTCTCAGCATGTCTCCAGTGTGATAGATGAGGTGACCCTCGCCATCATCCTCAACACTCCTGGATCTTTTCCTGCTTCTGCGGTGATGGCTCCTCCTCTGCAGCCGCAATCCGCCCATCACATCAATAACCCATCATCAGTCAGCCAGCACCAGGCCACCACAAAGCGACATCGTCATTCATTCAACCGGGCCAAGGGGGGGAGGTGTAGGGGTGGATAGATTCGGCCCGTTCAGTAACACCGCCAGACGAGTGGACGGAGGGACGGAGCAGCAAATTCAAATTCAGCCCCGTCAGAGAAATTGGGCGCCAGCCACCACATAGTGTGTGTTACAGAAGAAAAACATGGCAACAAGATTTTCAGATGAGAGACTTTCTCAGAGTAGTACAGAAAAAAAACTGAACTTGATTACAGTCTTTCTACAGGTAGTGCTTATGTAGATCTGCCTATATTACCGTCACGTCCCATATTTGCCCTAAACCATTTCAGCACAAATACTGGGTCCACTTTTATTTTGCAAATCTACAAAACACTCACAATCCCTTTACTTCCTGAGTCCCCCCAAAATCCCCTTCTTGTCATTACTGAAAATCATGCTTAACAGTGAAGAGTAGGACACAGAGAAGACAACGAGATAGGCGTTAAGCTTTGGCACAACACCAGTGATAATGACCCATTGGTGGTATAGACAGGAGAGGGAGGGAGAGGGGAGAAGGAGCTTCTCGTACCGTGGAGGACCTGTGTCGAGAGTGGCCACGCCTGCGCCGTCTGTCTCTATGGCCGTGGCTGCTTCGTCTGCTGCGCCCGCTCCGTCCACTGCGCCCGGATGACTTGCTGTAATGGTGCCAGTTCAGGTCTCTGTCTTTGCAGGTGGCGGCGTCACGACTGTTCTCCCTGTAGGCCATGTCCACACTACGGTCCCGGGCGCGTCCTTCACGAGACTCCAGCCTCTGGTTCAAGCTGCGGGTCTCCAGGTACTGCCTGCAGTCACACAGAAGAAAGAAGAAGGCATATTGGTAAAAGAGGAGGACGTGATAGAATTGACCAGGCCAGAAACAAACCCCTTTCTTGTCTCTGATCAAGATCTAAAATGAAGACTTTATATGATTGTGCGAACAGTCCGCCTGTTGCCTGACACTCTATACCCTGAGATTTTTCTGTAACGCTCTTAATTAGTAACATACTGACTTACAGTCACCAAACACCAAGCATCCTGTTGAATGAGACTGCATTTTATTAACGGATTATCACTGTGCAAATATTGCTCGACCATGCAAATGAAAACACGTATTTATTGACAGACATTTGGGTAGTTTAAACATGTATGCCGTCTCCGTTACAATCCAAAGCCTTCCATAAACCCATGCACCTAAACCAACAGCCCCATTGGCTGCTTTGAAGCACTGAAGGTTGCTGAAAGCTTTTCGACACATCCTTATGGTGCAAATTATGATCTGCGATTCTAAACATGCAACAATGCGTACGTCTGGAGTGAGAACTGTGCCACCAATTGAGTTACTATGAAATGTCAATGTAAATCTAACAAATCTCAGGAGATATTTGTTCCCAACATCAATATCCCCATTGCCTTCCAACAGTGTCTTATATGCGTCTTGCGCGTAAATACCCTGATGTTTTCTCACTAAAGCAGCATGAGCTCAGAATGTCTTCCAGCACTTCCAGCAGACCCACCCTGCAGGCTGTATTAGCACCTACACATCTAAAAAAGACCAAGAAATCCTTAGCACTGGGATGGTGTCAGTTGTCTTCCAGTAAGAAGTCTGCCTCTCTACAGAATTAAAATAGAGTAGACCCCGGGAAGCTCTAATGTAACCCAATAGACCATCACACAAGTCAACAGAAAGATAGAATTGCAAAACATAACTTTGGCAGTTGTATGTGGGGTATTGCAAACTGACTTATCATTTACAATACTCATGCACTCTACTATATGTAGCACATTAGTTTACAAATCTGAGCCTTACTAACCTACCTGGAAGTTAATCGAAAAACATGCCAACAGTCAGCACAAGCCACTAACCGTCTGAAACCTATCAACAGAACTGTCTTATAATGCTTAATAGACACACCATTTATAAAAATGGTTACTGGTGTGTTTAAAATAGTTGCTACCCTGTTCAACCAGTGTCATTGTTGCAACTTGGGTAGTATACAAGAAAAGCAATTTACTACATCAATAATATCCCGAATTGCTTCTTCTCTGCATACGATATCTAACTTGTTGGCTTAAGTTGCATTCCATGTCGACATCTCAAAAGGAATCAAATTAATGCAGAATATTCTTGTATTCTTCCATACTGGCAAGTAAAGGTTTTATAAAACAAATTGGATTTTTGAGTATTTCTAAGACACTAAAAAGGTGTCAATTGGAGTTGGTGCATTAGATAAGAAATAATCATAGACATTTACCCTTCATACGTAGTGGGGTTACGGTGAGTTCTTCTGGATTTATTATTTTCTCTTTCGCTGCTGTGCGAATCTCGTTTCCTTCGTTTACTAAACTCCATTCTCTCTTCCCAGCTATATTCATCCAGCCAGACACCCGGGGAGTGCATTCGCTTTGAGTTGCGCATCTGAAAGACATGGGAAAACAAGAATTTTACAATCATTGCGATTTAAGCCATGGACATTTATAGAGCTATAATTTTGAATAACAATTAATCTCTTCAGTTATTAACCATCAAACAAGTTCCTGACAAATTTGAGATCAAACGATTATTCATGAGCCAAATAAATCGACAATGAAAACGATTGTTACAGCTCTCAAGTCAAAACCAAAAAATCCATATCAAATGGGAAAATAATAATACCATGTTGATACACAACATTGGACGTGTGAACTAGTAAGTAAACAAAGAGAATGTAAACAAAGGGGCCCACAATAGCTAGTAACATGCCAGTCAGTGTACGGACAGGTAGCGGTTGTGAGGAGATAATCACTCATTTTGACAAAAGTAATTTGACAACAACCATTAGCCAGAGTCCCTGACTCCACCTTTTTAGGCTGACTTGTTATTGGGGACGACTAGCCACAACAAGTTTATAATGTTCACTGTAACGGCCAGACATTGTAAGCACACACTCCCGTGTTTAACCCAATGTTGCGTTTCATCTCACTATGTTTTAAGTCCATTATTGGAAACAGTAAACTGGGCAGAGGGGAAAACCGTAGAAAATAGTTGAATGTTGGCCGAAGGCCCAACGAACGTTTAGCATGCGGACTAGCTACATAAATGTCGCATACATCAACATTAACGTTACGTCGGTTAAACAAACATATCTACAATGTTCACCCTACGTTGTCTACTAATTTAAAATAAGTTTCCATTACATTAAGTTGCGCCCCGAGTGTAATAAGTATCAACAAGAGAAAATAATTTCTCGTAACTAGCCACGGATAATCAGTCAGATATAGATCTGCCATGTTGGCGAGTCGTCGAATGTTGGACAAGCTAACAGGCTAACGTTAGCCGACATTAGAATGTACACTAAACTATAGCTTACAGAGTAAAGGATATGCTCCATGAACTCTTACCTTCCAGTAACAATTGTGAGGTTCGAACGAGTACGTTTCTTGTTTATGTGAAATCTTGGAACAAAGAAATTAAAAAAATTCGACTGCCTAGTCGTCTTCAAAGATGGCGATGTTCCCTAGTACCCGGAACGTTCTTCAACAAACAGCATGACGTAACGCACAATAACAACGCCCTCTTATCTTGCTTCTCGGATTTTTTTTGACCTGGGTGAATCCTTTCAGGTACCACCAGGCAGCACTTTCCATAATTACTCAAATGAATCCATATACTGTATTATACCAGGACGCAGATATGGTGTCAAATGTCAAGATTTGAGAACAAATTTCCTGCCATTCTAAATAATTAAAATTGTATTTATTTTTGATTATAATCTTAAATTGTGCGCTGTTTTCTCTTACTCTATCGTGAATGTTCTGGCTGAATTGTTATTATTGGTACGGAGTTACAGTAATACGTGTCCCATCAAGAACTGCAGTAAATCACAATTCTAGAATCAGTACTTAATTATAATGACTATTGCATTTGCACAATGGGTAATCAAACGTGGATATTAAAAAGAGTTAAATTAAGCAATAATTTACCAATCTCATACACTTATTAACCTTCCGTAAATAAAAGTAAACAGCCTCGGAGCGCTGCCTGTGAGGCTTAACCAAGGGCAAAGTATCCCACGGTGGTGCGCTTTGAATTGTGGGTAAAACATGTCGGCGCCCTGTCCTTGCGTTGAGGACCACCGTACCTTATTGTGACTATTAAGTTATCCGAATTATAAACGAGGATACGCATAGGCCTACAACATTGGGGATTTTGTTCATTCATTTGCAAGATGTCGGAAAACGCGCAGAAGGAGCGCGTCTCTGGACAAGCGCTCACCAGCCCAGTGATCGCTGAGCTACTGATGAAGAATTTCGAGAGACTGCCTGACATTGATCAGAAACTCTTCCTCTATGGCCCCATGTATGTGGGGCTGAACGGCAGCTTTGCGGGCTTGATCTCCAACAGCTTGTACCGCAGGGCCTTGAACCTGAGACAGGCGCCCATCGCCTCCAGCCTGCCGATGGCAGCGCTGCCCTTCCTCACTACATTTGCCCTGTACAACGTAGCCGTGTCCCACCCCCTCATGTCCGGCGACCTCAACTGTCCCTCCTGCGTCTTGATGCGAGGTGCGCTGGTCGGTGTGGTCGGTGGTGGCTTGTACCCCATCCTCCTGGCCTTACCTGTGAACATCGGCCTCGCGTCCAGGTACAACACCACCCCGATGCCAGAGAAGGGCAACATGATGAGGTTCTGGGTGGACCTCTCCAGACCCATCCTGAGGAGAATGAGGGCAGTGCTCGTGCTCCAGGCCTTCTTTGGAACCTACCTGAGCTCCAAGAACTTCGACTCTTACACCAAATTGGCCCAGTTAACATTTGGCTCGGGAGAGGAACTCAAAGACTAAACTGATCTGAACTTTAATATATACCTGGCCGGGTTAGGCCTATATGCTTATAATATACACCATTTCATTTCATATGGAATATGCCTGAGATTTATTTCCACAGTGTCGGCTATCTTAATCTAAGATGGCTTGTATGTCAAACTTCAATTGCAAACATTCACTGCTTTTCGTTCACATTGAGATGCATTATGTTTGAAAGGTTTCACATATTAAAAAGATAAGCTGATCAACATTTGACATCAACTTAGTCAGTTTATACTCAAAAGTGATTCAACCTTAGAACAATAATCAAACATTTGAATAATATATTGTTGAATTTCTTTCTTTAAAGCAAAATGCCAACATTTGCTAGTTTCAGCGATTTTTTTGGATTTATTGCATTTTTATTTTTAATTGTAGTCTACATTAAATTCATCGTCGTTGAAACGGTTGGTTGTGCAAAAGAAGCAATTTGAAGAGGTCGCCTTGGCTTCCCGGAAAATTCTGATCTTTTGTGAGATGTTGTAGACAAAATAATGTGTTTATCAATTAAGAAAGTAATTTAAAGATTAAATGGTAAGGGAAATAATTACAGAGTGGATTTATGTTGGTGACTCATCTTTGAGATATTCATGGAATACAGATAAAATCTTGTAATGCGCTTATCTCTTCACCTGGATTTCTATTCTACAACATGTAATCCTCTTTCCTGATCAAACATTTGAAAAAGTCCACAGTCAAATGAGAATAAGTAGTTTGTGCATCATTGAAACATCTGGGTTCCTTCATTATTTTGAAAAACTTGATTGTGTGAATTCATGCCTCAAACGGGCAGAAAAATGCAAATCACAAAACCAGGCATTGTATTGTATAAGGATAATTAAATACAGGAAAAATGATTTGTGTGGTTCACTTTTTTAAAAAGCTTTTTAGGGAACAGTCACACCGTATATGTCTGTTAGCCAAAATTCAAATGATGGACTCAGCAGCACGACAGCATTAAAAAAAAGAGTGATGTGATGCAGGAGATGGTCAATGAAAACACATGTTCAACACAGGCAATGTTTTATTAAAACACGTCTTCACCTTGACTGTATTTCTTAACTTATCTGGGGAATGTGTTACAGGGGAAGCTAGTTTATTGATGACAAATGAGGAGGGAGAATTAAAGTCAGTCAGTTATTGAGAGGGAAAGGTGCTTCTTAAAAGAAAACACTGACATCAATCAATTATAGCGAACTGAATAAGACCCTTTTTAAAAAGCTTAAATACATAGTACCCCATTCACCCCCCCCCCCCTTCCCCTCCCCTCCCCTCCCCTCAGAAATGGCACAACAAAAAACTGCCAAAAGACAAAGCTCGGTGACAATCCCACAAAACGATAAACAACACATTTGAAGTCAGTGGAACCTGAATTGTCATGACAACCGGCAATTTGTATGGCACGATATTCCCCCCCCCCTTTTTTTACTTTTATAGAAAGAAAAAAGAAATTTCCATATTCTTCATTGTCCTTTCCCCAGAATGCAACAGTGCACCATAACTGCAAAGTTTGTGTCGCAAGAGGATATGCTTAATGCCCCTTTAAAAACACACCTGTCTTAGTAGCATGCCATTGGACTTCATATTGAGTAAAGGAAAAAAAAGTTACAATAAAAACTATACATCTGTCAGCACAGAAAAATCTCCATAAATATTATCGGGCAACTGAACGTCAGTCAAGAGAAAAACTTCCCGGAGAGCAGAAAGATGATGGGTAATGTCGCCTGTACACAATTCTACACACCCGGCCTGGATCATGTTATGACTGTTAAGCTATACTGTAGTTGTCTTGCATTAATGGCACAATACATTAAAAAAGGAGTAAACACTTTTTTTTAAACAGTTCATATTCCCAACTCAACACTTTTCCCCCAAATAAAATACAATAAATAAAAATACAGGAAGAGATGATTCATTTAAACAGGTTCCGCCAGTCACTCTCATGCAACACAAGAAGGTGACAATCGAAACAGACAGGAATGCATGAACTTCTCTATCACACATACACACACACACACACACACACACACACAGTCACACATAAAAGTATACATGAGATGAACCCGGGCGAAATGCTCAAGGCGTGTTCCCTTCCGTCTTCTCGGATATCACACACTGTTACCAATCCTTCAGTAGACCTATAAAATATGACAGCTGATATATGGGCTAGCCAGCGCCCTTTCACATAAGTGTCATTACAGTACCTTACAAGTAAAGGAGAGAAAAAGAGAGAGAGAGGAAATTGAATACCTAGACTTAAAGGCTTAAAGAAAGAGAGAGACTATAGGTGGAGAGGAGCGAATACAAAAAACAACAATAGCATCAGTAGGAATTTCATTTTAGAAAGTGGTTTTCCCTGTAACTGTACTCTCCATAGTAGTAAACATATCTTCACAGAGTAAACACACATGGAGGGGAAAGGGAGGGGGGAAGGAGAGGCCGAATCCCTCTCCGACATACTGTACCTCATCACTGATAGTTCATAAGCTGTTGAAGGCATTTTGCCACACGTTTCCATAGCTTAACTTTTTCAATTCACTGTCTAACGATGTGTTCTTTTTTTTTTCATTTTTTCTCTCCAAACTCCTCTTGATGAATCCCGTTCATCCTGATTCCTTTTTTTTCATTTCTTCATATAAAAACACCTAAGTACCAGCTTGGTTCCTTCACAGTTCATTTTTAGTGCAATGAGTAGAACGCGCTCCCTCGCTGGCAGTAGGGTTAGCTGTTACCAGTGCCTCATGTCTTTCCCAGAACGTTAGACCTGTTGGGATGAAAATAGACAAAAAGGACCAATGAAGGATGGCGTGTCTGCTTTACACTCATTAGCATCTCTCATTTAGCACGTGTTATTCCCCTTACCTGAGCGCTTTCCACCTGTCCTTCTCTACCTGGTTCTCTGGACTCTCGCTCTCATAGGATGCGAGGTAGAGTCCTGGGGAAGGATGAGAAAATAAATAGTTAATAGACATTGAGTGAAGAGGATTAGTTGATGAGGGAAAACAATCGTAATCAACAATTTGCACAGAAAGGCTTTCTTAAGTAAACTACAACTACCGCCTGGAAGTTATATGCTTCTGCGAGGCATATAATTGCAGAAACGGAGAAAGAACAGGGGTGGTCGGCAGTGCTTTAAAGAAGGTAAAGCTCCTAAGAAGCTACAATATGGTACAAGGTCACTGCAGACTCACAATATGTAAGTATCTAATCAGTTCACCTTTGACCTACGTTTTTGCTGAATCTTACAAAAATCCCTCTATGCATTCTTAAAATATTGTGCGGGGAGGCCTCATAAAACCAGGTTCTCACCATCCTCGCTGAAGATGGGGGCAGTTTGGAGGTAGTGTAGGATGGTCCGATCCTCCTCGAAAGGACACTCCATCTGTTGCCATGTCATGAACTCCCCGACCTGCCGCGCCAACTCCACAAATTTCTAAAAAAAAAAAAAAAAAAAAAAAAAAAAAAAAAAAAAAATCCCACAATAAGCAAATGTTTTCACGCCTGTTATATAAAGCAGAACCAGGAGAAAAAAGGGAATTTTCTCACCTCAAAGTTGACGTGACCGTTGGGCATCCGATTGGCACATCCTTCATTCAGGAAGTAAATGTCTTTGATCAGAAGACTGAAGAAGGGGATCACAATCTGAAGGGAAGGAAACAGGGAATAAGTTGTAGGGGATATTGAGCTGAAGATGAAAATGAATGACAGAATCAATTCCACCATGCTTTCAGAGTGACAGTAGCGTTGCGGTCCCTCACCCTTTCTCTGTTGCTGTTGGCAGTCCTAGAGCGATGTGCGGCCCCCCTCAGGGCTGTCCTGTAGTTGTAAAAGTTCCCCGTGGGATCCATCTGATGCTGTCAAAGCAAATGGCAACAAGCGACACGCTGTCAACTTCTAGTAATGGCCTGTCTTTGCTCTTCTCAAACAAGTGAGTGGCTGTGAGAGGAGTGTGATGGGTTTACCTCGAGAATGAAGAACTTGGCGGTCTTCGCTTTCCCCCATGTCTTCTTCAGCCGTGAAACTGGACTCATGTTCATGCCGGCTAAAGTAAGAAGCATATTAAAACTATTAATTCCAGCTCACACAGGAGGATTATTGATGTAAACACTCTCACAAAATGAAGACTCACAGATGATGGCCATGAGGGAGTTGAAGTTTCCGATGTTGAAACACTCCCTGGCAACATCGATGAAGAACTCTATCACCTGGGCCCTCTGCTTCTTCTTCCCTGGCTGCAAAAAAAAAGAAAGAAAAAAAGACTTGTTTGTTTCATATTTACTTAACTTTGCATAGAGAATGTAATCTCTCTCGTGTGGTACCAGCACAAACACTATCCTCACAAATGAAAGTGTAGTAACACAAAGTTACCACTGGGGGGCTGTAGCTCTCTTCAGGAAGTCAACTGCCTTTATCTGCTGAACCCTCTTATTTGTTTCTAAGAATGAAATGCTGCTACAATACAAATGATAAGTGTTTCATATTGACTTACATGTGAAAAATGACAGAATGTCTGGAGATACAATGTATAAAAAATGAAAAATATGATCATCGATATATTGTACAATGCTCAAGTAAAAAAGATAGGAAAAATATTTGTCAAGTACACCTATCCATTCGTATGTGTATTTCATCAGCGGTGGTCCAATTTTATGAACAGGGTAAATTTTCACTTTCCCTCCTAATTTATTTGGAATAGTGAGTATATTTTGTGTGCCATTTGTTTGCTCCTATAAGTCTAAAGTTAGAATAAACAAGCCACTTTGCAACTCACCATGCAGATCTCCGTAGCCACCAGGTAACACAGTCTGTTGAACCACCTGACGTAAGCCTCCAGGTTGGAGGTTTTCTTCTTCTGGTCACCGAAGCATGGCTGTTAATGACACACGCACACGCACACGCACACGCACACACACACACACACACACACACACACACACACACACACACACACACACAAAAAGGTCAGTATAGGAAGTGTTCTCTGGTCCTAATTAGCTCCCTACCTACCTGCATGGCCCCCTATGTGAGTGTGAACGAGAAAGAGAGTGAGCTGAGAGCGTAAATAACAGGATCTCTGGAGTGCAAGGTCAAAAAACCACGAGGGAAGGATGGAAGGAGAATGAATGAGTGAAAGAGGAAGCTATTGAATACGAAGCATGAGAGACAGCAGAAGAATAGAGAGGATAGATGAAGCACAAATGTGTAATTTCGATATAACAAGTCACAATTACAACACAATACAATAATATACGGTATATGCCTTTGTACTATACGACAGCACCTCAAATTCCGTTCAAAAATGTTGTGGTTTGACCTGCGGAAAGACTATGGGGTTTTAACTGATATGGCAAAATATTAAGCAAAACAAACGATAGAATCTCTACACATAGATTTCTCCAAGAAATAATACTGGAAAAAGAGAAGTGATTTATAAATGCTGAAAATAAATGATCTTTTTTTTTACCTGGGTTCCATCTAGCGGGTCTTTCTGAACAAAGGCTTGGACAAACTCCTCTGGCCCAATATGGCTCAAGTGTTCCTGGAAAACACACAGACAGAGAGAGAGAGAGAGAGAGAGAGAGAGAGAGAGAGAGAGAGAGAGAGAGAGAGAGAGAGAAGAGAGAGAGTGAGAAAGAGAGAGAGTGAGAGAGAGAGAGAGAGAGAGAGAGAGAGAGAGAGAGAGAGAGAGAGAGATATGGTGAGAGGGAAGTCCCATTAATAATCCTTTCATTTCAGTAATGGAAGGCAATCAATATCGGTAAGTAATGACTCATTGACGTGACTCATTGGAATCATATTTCCTCTACGTGACACTGGAAACTATATTCACTTTTATTAAAAGACAACTGTGAGGTCACACACATGTGCAAATCAAAATGACTCATTAGAGCCATCTCAACTCACCGTGATATAATCCTAAATCAAAACAGTGCTGCGCCTACACACGTAGAGTAGACACACATGCACATGCATAGCATTCCACTGTGACAGAACGCCCAATGACATCTAATTCTTCTTAATCACAATAGACACGTAGCTGAAACCTATAACAGAGATAGTCCGGTATATGGGCACTGTACACATATCTGTGTGTCTCTCTATTGTTTCCCCTTGTGTGTGTGTGTGTGTGTGTGTGTGTGTGTGTGTGTGCTGGAGTGTGAAGCTGTCAGGTCACATATATCAACAGCGGGTTTCATCCCCTTTTGTTACAAGGCCCCGGGCACATCACTGACTTCTAGGGTGATGTCACCACTCAGACAAGGGTACAACCTCCACACACACAAGGGTGCATATGCACACACTTACGCACACACTAATGCACACACTAACACACACACACACACACACACACACACACACACACACACACACACACACACACACACACACACAGACCCCAGATACACGTGCCCACATCAAGACACACATGAATAAACTGCAGGCTCCATGCATGCAATGCGAGGGCACACTGCAGGGATCCTTTGTTCACGTATATGATTATGTGCATTATTCCCTTTATATAATACTTGTTGAAGGCCGGAAGTTAGCGCCCCGAATAGCTGCCAATTAATAATGGAGGTTGTACATCAGTGAGCTACATGTTAACCCATTGATGACTATAATCTAATATTCCTTAATCCTGAGTTTTCTAAAAATATACAATTTCAATCTACCAAAACCTTAATATCTAACCTGTTAGCACATAAAACATGAAATAAAATACATTTAAAAGTTAAGTTCACATTTATTTAAACATGCTCCCTTACGCTTACAAACCAACAAATATTTCTAAAAATCGTCAAAAAGAGATGAATTAGAAAATTATTAAATATTGTTAATAAATAGATCAATGTGTTGTGTATTTTCTCATAGTCTATAGTAGACCTTGATTCTGTGCACCAAACGCCACTACTGTTCCCCACATATTTTTTTTATTATTTTGTTTTATTTTTATTTTTTGATTGATGTGATTTTCCCAAACCACACAACTTTTGGGTGATCACTGGTCTTAAAAAATCAACAAAACCCACCTCATGTGTATTTGAACCAATGACAGTGCATTCTATCTGAATGCCATGAAAATTAGATAATAATAGCTGCTGCACATCAGGCAGGGAGCCAATGCTCGCGCACCTCATCAATGGGTTAAGTGATTCCGGCAAATTTTAGTTGCCATTACAACCCCCCACTGTTTCTCCTTTGTTTGTTCTTTCAGTCCTTTTTTATCACCCTTATCTCTCTCTCCATCCACTCCATCTCTTTGATGTCTTATATATCCCATGGTTATAATGTCCTTGACTTGGACTATGTCTCCCCACCATCCATGGCTCCTCCCCTCAACCAATCCAACAACATTCTTCCGCCGCTCTCCCTAGTCCACTCTCGCTATCGTCTTTTAACCTGACCTTTGTCTACCCCCCCCTCGCACACACACACACAGACACACACACACACACACACACACACACACACACACACACACACACACACACACACACACACACACACACACACACACACACACACACACACACACACACACACACTCTCTCTCCTCACCAGCTCCACGTGGGTGAGCTGCTGTGCCAGCGTGTAAGGGTCGTTGCAGATGGAGAGCATGTCCTTCTGGATGGGCGGAGGCTTGCTCTTGAAGGCTACCAGCTTGTCTGAGATGGAGGAGGCTGTGAGGGAGACCTTGACGATGCTCTCCTCGCCCTGGCTCATCAGGGCCAGCCTCTGGTTCAGCTTCTGCAGCACCTGGTTCAGAGACTTCCAGTACGCCTGCAGAGAGAAGGAGAGGAGATGTTAATAAACGACTTTGATGAATTATTTATTAATGCTTCATGGATTAGTGATAGGCATCAATCACAAGAACGTCACAGCCTGTACCACAGCCCTATAAATACAGTAGCCTACATGATGACAGTCCGACCTGCAGTGGTATAAAGTAATTAAGACACATTTAGTTCAGTACTAAAATTAAAGAAGCTACGAGGAACATTCAGTTTCTGTTGATTCTTGCAGCACTTTTGTACAAAA